>BSBM01000153.1:2615000-3215000 GCA_027924585.1 Larix kaempferi
TCGTAGAGAGCACTCTGATACAGGGGTTACATCTGTTCGTGGGAATCCTGGTGATGGGGAACCTTTGCCTCCAACAGTGATCGTTGCATCGACTATTGGATCTACAGATTCGAAGGAGGTGGGGGCCACTATTACAGATGCCTCTTTGACTCGGGACTACACCAGCAATCTGAGGGAGACGTCCATCTTACGAGGGGGATCTGATGCGAATCCCCAGGGTATGTCTCACTCTATTTCTCCTGTTGATTCTTTTTTAATTGTCTCTGATGATGTGGGGGGTGGTAGTCATGGGCCCCCTCCACTCGCTGGCACCGATTTACATAGCCCTGTTGCTACTTGTTTGATGTCTGATGCGGACTATACATCCACTCCATCCATGGTATCCACGAAACATTCCAGCTGTTCGGTGGGACGTAGCATCCGCTACGCTCTTAGAAATAGGGAGATAGCTGCTGACGGATCGGGGGGGAGGGGACTTCCTGATTTGGCTCTTAGCACTGGGGGTAAGGGACGGGGACGAAAATCCCTCTTATCTAAGGCACAGGATCGGGCAAAGGTTGACTTAGTGATGGGCACACAATCTTCCATTGAGTGGGCACTTAGAGCAGAGAAAGCCCTGGATGGGGGTCTCTAATGAAATTTATGTCCTTTAACTGTCGCGGGTTGGCGAGTCCCATTAAAAAATCGTCTCTTAGGAGGTTGGTGGACTTAGATCAACCTGATATATTACTGTTGCAGGAAACTTTGGGTGACTGTGTGGATGTTGTTCGGACTTTAGAATCTTTGCTTCCTGGATGGAAGTTCGTAGGAGTGGATGCCCGGGGGCGCTCTGGAGGGCTGGCCTCGGGGTGGAAGGTGAAGAGCTGTAGATGTGACTGTTCATGGGGTATCCCTTCTGGTATCGGTTTGGAAGTTTGGGATGCTGAGATTGGTAGATTGATCACGGTCCTAAATATCTACGGGCCATATGCTAATAGGGTTGGCTACTGGGATTCCTTATTAAGTATGCATATTTTTGATGGCAGGGATGTGATTCTGGGAGGGGATTTAAATCTCTCGCTGGGGTCTTCTGAAGTGTGGGGGCCTCGGGCTGCACCGGATACATTGGCAGATTTTTTCATTCATGCCTTTGCCAGGAAGGATCTACTTGACATACAACCTACTAAGTTAACTCCTACTTGGTGTAATAAGCGTGCTGGGGACCATAGGGTAGCTAAGAGACTGGATAGGTTTTTGGTGGCTGATGTATTAGTACTGGGGGTTGATGTTGTTCGGCAGTGGGTAGGGTCGGGGGGGGGTATCTGATCACTGCCCCATATTTCTGGAGTTAAGAGGCAGAAGTAAGAAACCCCCTAGTCCCTTCAAATTCAATCCTAGCTGGCTGAAGGAGCAGGATTATCTTAACATGGTTCAGAATCTGTGGGCTCATCGACCTATAGATTCTTTAGAGAACGCAGGTGCACACTTTCAGCATAATCTACAGCGCATAAAGGTGGCCACTATCCTTTGGGCACATGAGAAACGGGATCGGGATGAGCAGAATCTGAAGACTGCTGAGCTGAATATAGATAAACTGATTCACTACCCGGGCATGGGCTTTATGGATGATCAGCAGAAAGGTGAGCTGATGGAATGGGAGAAGCGCAGAAATGAGATACTATGTGAGAGAGAAGAGATGTGGAGGATGAAAAGTAGGGCGATATGGCTACAGTGCGGTGATGAGAACACCAAATTTTTTCAAGCATATGCAAAAGGGAGAAAATCGACTAACTCTATCTGGGAACTATCTTCTGCTGAAGGGGAACGGGTCTCCAGTTTTGATGGATTAGCGGAGATGGGTGTTAGACACTTTGGGGAATTATTCACTGCACAACCTGGGGTCTCTATTGCTGAGGTTATTCGTGTGACTCAGCTTTTCCCACGTTTTGTGGGGGAGGAAGAAAATCGCTTGCTAATGGAGGAGGTGTTGCCGAATGAGATGTTGCAGGTAATGCATTCCTTTCAAAAAGATAAAAGCCCTGGGCCAGATGGCTGGCCTATCGAATTCTTCTTGGGTTTCTATGACCTCTTCGGGGAGGAATTATTGACTGTGGTGGAAGAATCGCGGAAGGCTGGGTTTGTACATGGTCCATTTAATTCGACTTTTATTGCTCTGATACCAAAACCGGACAAGCCCGAATACTTTGATGAATTCAGACCTATCTCTCTCTGCAATTGTATCTATAAAATCATCGCTAAGGTTATGGCGAGGAGACTCAAGAACATTCTGTCTCAGCATATCTCTTGTGAACAATTTGGCTTCTTGGAAGGTCAACAAATTCATGAGGCCATCGGTGTGGCCCAGGAAGGATTACACACTCTGAAAGTGCAGAAACAGAAGGGTGCTGTGATCAAGATTGATCTTTCAAAAGCATTTGACAGAGTTAGTTGGCTCTATCTCCGGATGCTCCTTACACACCTGGGTTTCTGTTATGAATTTATCCGATGGATTATGGCCTGCATCACTACGGTGAGCTTTGCTGTTTTGATCAATGGATCTGCGAGTCCATTCTTCCATGCGGGTAGGGGCCTTAGACAGGGATGCCCACTTTCTCCGCTGTTGTTCCTCCTTGTTGCTGAAGGCCTCAGTCGTTTTATACTGAAAGCAAAAGCTGATGGCTCCTTTTGTGGAATATCCATTTCTCAGGTACTGTATATCTCTCATCTTCTATTTGTTGATGACATTCTGATTTTTTGTGATGGCACCCGACAGGATATTGATAAGGTGGTTGAAGGTCTCAATTTAGTGCAAATAGCTGCGGGTATGTTAGTAAACATTGACAAGTCATCAATCACTTGTTCGCAATTAACCGAGCAGGAGATTCACTATTTGGCACTTAGACTACCTTACAGGACTTTGGATATCGACGATGGCTTAAAGTACCTTGGCTTTCACCTGAAACCAAATGCATATCAGAAGGCCGATTGGTACTGGTTATTAGCTAAATTAGAACAGCGATTACTTGGATGGAGTCATAAATGGCTCTCACGGGCTGGTAGGCTGGTTCTGATTAAATCTGTATTGGAAGCCATCCCGGTGTTTTGGCTGTCTCTAGATTGGATCCCCAAAGGAGTCTTGGAACAGATTCGACGATTGTGTTTTGCTTTTCTTTGGAAGGGTAAGTGTGACAAACGAGCATTGGTTTGGGTCAGATGGGAAAAACTTGCGGTCCCAAAAGCACTGGGTGGATGGGGGTTAAAGAATATATTTCTGTTCGCAACTGCCTTGGGGGCCAAGGTGTCGTGGCGACTCATTCACACACAGAGCCTCTGGACTAGAGTGGTCTATCATAAGTATATTGCCCCACTTACTCTACTTGAATGGATCCGGCAGGGCAATAAGACGAGGGCAAATTGCTCTGTGGTTTGGAAAGCAGTGGTGCAGAATTTCCATTTGGTTGGATCTGGCTTAGTGTGGCGGGTTGGAAATGGGCGACATATTCGTTTAGGACTGGACCCATGGGTTGGATGTAGGGGTGGCCATGTTCTACATGTGGATTTGAGGAATATTCTGGCAGAAAGGGGCTGTCATTTTTTGGCTGATATCGCGGATTTGAGAACATCTACACATTGGCATCAGGGATGGATCACTGCATCTAGACTGGAGATCCCTGGTGAATTGCATGGGGCTTGGGAGGATTATCTTCGGCAATTAAGACTATCTTCTATACGACTGACAAATAGGACTGATGAACTGATTTGGGGCTTTCATCCATCTGGCAAATACTCCCCTAAGTTTGGATATATACAGCTGAATGTGAACGTACATAACAGGGGATTGGTGTGGTGGTGGAAACATTTGTGGAAGCTAACGTGTCCAGGTAAAACAAAACTACTCTTCTGGGCAATTCTGGAACAACGAGCACCAACCTGGGACATTCTACAAAGACGATTCCTACAGGGGCCGGGATTCTGTCCACTTTGTAGGGACGCTGAAGAGACTAGCTCACATCTCTTTGTACATTGCAGGTATTCTCAGGATGTTTGGGCTGATGCCTGCAGATTATTGGAAATCAATGTGGGGTGGCAGGGTGTGAGTACACATGAGGCATTCCAACAGTGGTGGATATCACATAAGACATCAGACATAAGGGCTTTCCCTTGCATATATGCCTGGGGCATCTGGATTACCAGGAATATGATTATTTTTCAAGATTGCAGGGCTCCTATGGCGAGTGTAGTGGCACAAATCGTGGCTATTACCCTACACTTCAAGGCACCTGCCCCTGTGGTTCGATCGCGACCGGTGTGTGTGGAGATGATTGACAAATCCATGCCATGGGCTTTTTTTGATGGTGCATCAATAGATCATCAATCGGAATGTGGTGGGGGGGGAGTACTATACAAATCTGAGTCACTATACTTTCATCTGGTGGCTGGATTGGGGAGGGGCTCTAATAATTACGCTGAACTCATGTCCCTCAGGCTGCTGATGCTATTCGCCCTTGAACAAGGATGTCTGTCTCTACAGGTTTATGGCGACTCTATGATCGTTATAAACTGGGCAAAAGAGATCACACACTGCAATGTGATGATACTCTTACCAATACTGGAGGAGGTGATCCTGTTAAAGCAGTCTTTTTCTCATATCTCATTTACACATGTCTACAGGGAGAGAAATGAGATTGCTGATATGCTCTCCAAGGTAGCGACTCAACAGCACTATCCATATGGCACTTGGAAGATCACTACTCACACACCTGAGGGCACAAATAGCTATTACCATCGACCTTTCCATGAAGTGAACGCGGCACTGCTTGAGCCATAGATCTGACAGGCGAGTGAGGGGTTTTCTGTCACGACTGGGTTAGATGCAATACAAACACAGACGAAAGGTAATTCCGGGACCATAGATGCGAGGCAACCAGCGATGGACATCATTGATGAACAAATTTTGGATATTAGTGGGCTGTAGGCAGTCGTTTACACTGTTTTTGTAGAACAGCAAATTCATTGAAATCTGTTAGGATTTTAGTGGGCTGCTTGGACAGACATGTATGATTTATGGGACATCTGTTATGATGTTGATATGGGACAGATAAATGTGATAATGTAGGGATCTTAGTGATTCTTTTACATGTGCAGAATGTAATTTTGTTCATTTATGAAATAAAATTACTGACTTTTTCCAAGGAAAAATATAAACGTTGTAGTATCAAACCATGATGTCGATTGAGTACATAATAACCATAACGACAGTTAATCTGGTGTTTATATTTTCCTGACAGTCGACTTCCTTCGAAGTCGATATGCCAACTACGTGTTTAGAGCCTAATCATATCTCGATCTGTTGTTGATGGAACATCTATGTTTATTTTTCTCCCTGAAGATTCGATTTATAAATGTCAATATGAGTTTGGGTTTACACGTTATAGAGAATCAATTTGAAGAGATTTAAAAAATAGAACAAATCCGATTTTTGAGCTCTGCTTTTATTGCATAGAATGAATGGGTTCATAAATGAACATATCATATTTCTTAATATAAAAATATGGTTATATCATACGTATCAAATCTCTATGTAATATGCTTAATTGACAAACTATGTCTATATATGATAAGAATAAGGGTATTAAAAAATGATCGGTTGCAATGATAGTTTCATGGTTCAAATCCCTTAACGATCTCTCCACTGTGATCGACCAATTGGTTCATTTTTTGTGCGTAAAAGCACTTAATGACTGGATACATCGATCAAATAATGATATGTTAAATAACAACTTTCCAAAATGTACTATATATATAGATAGATAGATAGATAGATAGATAGATAGATATAGATATAGATATAGATATAGATATAGATATAGATATATAACAATCCACACCCGTAACATTGTGGAGCTAATGCATATAATCTCCAACATTTCTATCAACTAAATTAATACATAATTACATACATATGTGTTAGTTATCTCTTCTTTATCCTAAACATTATAGGTGTATATTAATTCAGAATATATACCTATTCTTTTAACCATCCCAATCCAAATCGATTATGCATTACTAACCATTAAAATTAAATCCCTCAAATTTACTTATTGTTATAGTGATTAATTAATTTAACCAAGCCAAGCGATATGTTATGCTAATAATCAAACATAGCAGAGGCATCTACGCTAACCATTCGAGGTTAAGTTGGACATCTACACAAAGACAAAGGGTGTGATCTAGGGAAGAGGTCATGTAGCCTCAGCTACACCACCAAGTATCGAACATAACTTTCAAAGCATACACACATGCATGATGTGCAACATGCACTACTTTAGTTTATTTCATTAGTCCCCCCCAACAGTTACAAACACTCAATACAGACACAGACACGAGGGCGCAAGTGGTGGAAAGTTACGATAGTCTTAACAAGACTGTCAACTGAATTAATCCCATTAATTTAGAGGGGCGCCACTGACAGACTACAGTTCTTAAATGTGCATTGTGACAAGGCGACCTTTACGAGACAAAGTTTTCTAGAGATGCTAAGTAGGGAAACATTAGTATTCAGAGATTACACCGAATTGACAAACGCTAGGCACTGGTTGCTTCAAATCTTTAGTTCGAATTCCAACCACAGAGTAGTAAGAATAATCGAGTTTTCAAAATAAACTTCAGAATAAAAAAAACAATTATGGAGGTTCGACCGAAAGTCTTGGCTTTGAGCATTACACCCGACATCAACTGCTCAACACGGAGAGGAATAACCATATCAATAAATAATCCATTTGTTGTCTAACTTACATGACTAACAGGAGGAAATGGATTCTACGAATCCCAAACTTTGTAAAGGATTGAGGGTAAAATACACATGAAGATCACACGCTGAAAACATAAGATGATCCAGATGTCAAACTCTTGGTTCGATACTCAAAACTCAGTTATACGTAGTCCCTGCAGGAAATAATTAAAGTGATTTTATGTAGATTCAAACCATTGTCTTTGGTTGGGATTGCGGCAATTAAAAGTAAATGACTATAGAGTTGGGAAAGTACTCTTAGAAGTTGTAACTCAAAAGCTAGGTAAAACTAATAATTCAAATATGCAACTCATGGTGGGATCATATACTTCATGGATATTAGTGACATTGTTATGCATATAGATTTATGAAATCTGCATGCTTGTATAAATATTTGTTTATTATGATAAAAAAAAAGATGTTGAAATTGTGAAGATATTGTTTGAAAAGTTAAGTATTGTATCAATATCAAAAGAGTTATACCAAACATTAGTTTCTCATTAAGAATAGAAAAAGTTTTAAAAAAGTTATGCATTTAGTGTAATTTGGGGTTGTTTCAACTGAAGATCTTAACAAATTGTCCCAGTAATAAGATACAAAAATGAAACATAACTAAAACATACTAGTTACTAGTATCACTAGTAGACCTCTGAACCTAGGAATTTTCATCAGCTTCTTCATCTTCTTCGCTTTCCAGACTATTAGTTGTAGAAACTATGTTATCTTCCTCGTCATCGGCCTCAATATCATAGGAGTCTATTTCCATTTGTCTAACAGAACCAAGTTATGAAGCAGAACCATATTTCTCTTCAAAGTCCTCATCTAAATCTACCTCGATGTCCTCATCATGGTCTGAAGATACTACATTAACAATAGTATTTACTTCATTGCTACAGTTCCCTGAGTTTACTTTGCCCTTATCAAAACCCTCTACTACTGCTTGATGTACAGAGATATCATCCCCTGATGGAGCAACACTATTCTCTTCAATTTTGGAATATGAACCCCCATTATGTTCTTCATGCTTGGTAACTAAAACCACCATACCAGTCACCTTGTCTGCGCATTGCTTGACATCATCATGTTGTCACGTCCCCACTGACCTCCATGGCCATGGGAGACCCTGATACATTTTTTTTCTCCAACTCCAACTGATAACCCCCATAGTTGAAGTAGCTCAGGTCCGCAATCCGCAACCTGCAATTGCAAACCCGCAATCCGCAATGTCGGATCCGCAATCCGCAATTGCGGATGCGGAAGCACTAAACCTCATAATCAGAAAGCTTACCTTTCGCAATCCGCAATCCATGACGACGGACCCGCAACCCACAACAGAGAACCTGCAATCCGCAATTCGCAATTGCGGATGCGAAACCGCCTAATCTCCTATTCTGTCAATGATCACTTTCACAATCTGCAATCCGCAATTGCGGATGTGGGCATGCGGAACCATACCCCCGTAATGACAACTTACCACACAAACTTCTGAGATGCATAACTTCTCCATCCTTGGTCCAAATGAGACAAGGTTGGTACCATTGGAAATCTCTTGGAGAGCTCTATCCAATGGTGAAATCCCTGCCCCATCTGAGCACTTATTCCCTATCAAATTTCCCACTGAAGTTATATCCATAATTATGCCAAAAAGAGACTTAAAGCTTCTTCCTGTCATGACTTTCCTTCCACCTGACCCACATAGGGTTCTGAAACACTTCCAGGGAATTCCCCTCCTTCCAAGGATCAGATGTAAGCATACAACTCATTTCCAAGTTAATCATGTACAAATCATAACATGTAAAATGCATCAAAGTCAGATCTAACAAATACATCTATCACATGCAAGACTTATAATGCATTAAACTCATGCAATACAAGGATATACATATAAAAATGAACTCAGCCCTTTACTCAGGTATGCACTTGACTTAATGTCAATCAAATGCATATAAACATTCATTCTACAATTCCACAATTGAATAGAAGCAACCATTTTATAACAATGAAACATCATCATTTAACATAACAAGAGTACTTATCTTTGAATTCCAAAGCAACTGGCTAAGTGAGAGCAACGTTCCACCCAACCTTAGATCTCCGCTCAGCCTGTACTCTTTCGGCTGAGAGATCACCCCCGAGCTGGGATGTGTATCCACTAAGGAGGGTTATCAGGTTCTCTCACAGTCAAGGTTCCATCCCAATGCTAATCCAATCTGTAGTTGGGTTTATCAAGCATTCCAGGGAACCTACCCATGCTAAGCCAACCTACAGTGGGTTTATCAAGCATTCAGGGACATACTGGTCATGCTAAGCCAACTTCCAGTTGGGTTTCTCAAGCATACCAATAGCAGGGTCATGCCAAGCTAGCATACAGTTGGGTTTATCAAGCATACCAGACAAGATGATCAAGCTACGCCAACCTGTAGTGGGTTTATCAGGCATACCAAGCAATACAATCATGCCAAGCCAGCATACCGTTGGGTTTATCAAATGTATTAGACAAGCTGATCATGTTAAGCAAACCGGTAGTGGGTTTATCAGGTGAACAGGGACATTAAGGGAGGCATTACTAAGCCAGTGAGCTCAACCACAGATCTGTAGGCATCTCAACACTCAGTCAACCTAGCACCCACATTACCTACCACATCCAACACAAGGAATACCCTCTTCTCTGCTGCACAGTCCCTCAAGGCCTCTTCCCTTCCAGTGCTATTCCAGGATGGGCATAGAAAGGTCTAGTCACTAGTTCTATGAGACTTCAGCCTTCACTGGGTTTATCAAGCAATCCAACCTTCTTCCACAGTTCAATGGCGGACTCCTTCCAAGCTTGTAGATGAGCTCTGTTCTGCAATCTATCCTCTGCAATCCAAGCTCGGGTTCTCACGGTTTCTCTGCACTGTTTAAGCTTACAGTTTCCTCACGGGTTCTATCTGTCATGGACACTCTGTCATCGAAAGATTGGGTTCACACACACGGTTTCCATGGCTACCAACCCTCTAGTATTTCTATTACACAGGGAAACACAATTACCTTCAGGTTATACTACTCTAATGGCTCTGTGTATGCAGGAACATATGAGCAAGCTCTCTCAGTGGGGCAATGGATCGTGGATGTAAAGTGCGTGAATGAATGAGGAATGAATGCGTGAAATGAATGAGTGCTCCCTCACCAGAATGGGTAGTCAAAATGGGTTCCACGAGTTACAGACGTTGAGTGTCTTCTAGGACAAGTAATCAAAGCCATGTCCTACCATATGAAATCGTAGGCTTGCTCTATACTCCATCAGCTTCAGCAACAGGGTTCCCAACCACCCTCTACAACCAAATTAATGTCATCAGGGAGTTCAAACGAGTTCACAGCCAGACATGTGGAAACATGGGAAACCAATCCCATAACCCCCTCACCTCTCCCTAGTGGATACACGTGTCCCCTTCTCATTAGTTTCCTCCTTAGCCAGCTTCTTGGTTATTTTATTCATTAATAATAATTACATCATTTACATTTCTTCATGGCTTATTAGCCCATGAATAATCAAACTGTCCAGATACTTGCCTAAGCAATAATCCTTAAACATCCACTAGTGGGACCTTGGCCTTCAGCTCCACACTAGGGCAATTACACACACTGCATATACACAGTATTTACATCGAAGCCAATAAAATCACGGGAAAAATGGGGTATTACACCTGTAATTTGTTGAGACGAGCTTTCATATTACCATTTAGATATGGGTACATTTGTTCTAACTGATCCAAAACAATTATCCACAGCTGAAGAGTGAGCAATCATCTAGTTTACCGCTTGAAAAATTACTTCAACTTGATCCCTCATCCATTTCAAATGAGATTTGATATCATTTACATTGGTTGTCATCGTGTTCACCTGGTCTGTGAGTTGATCGACTCTCTTTTCAATATCCATTGGCAGAATATTTATAAACCCAAAGAAAAGGGACCCAAATGGGTGAAACCAGAAAATTACATAATCCACAACAACATAAAAAGAGCCAGCACAAAATATTTCAGAGACTTCCTTCTGATAGATATAGAATATTACCCCTAGCCCAATATCCTAGATCTCCCAGAGCAAAGCCAAAGAGGAATTGAAATGGATTACCTGAGAAGACGATGTAGGAAGCCTTACTCCTCGCACAGAGGAGAAGGCAAAAAGAGACACAATTGCAACCACCATTCCAAACAAGCAACCCGAAAGCTTGATATTAGCAGTGTCTGTGACCAAACTCTCAGAAGCAGCCACAGGCCAAGCAGACAACAAGAATGAATGAATCCCAAACCCGAGGGGACAAGCCTTTACCAAGTTGCAGCTACCACATTTAATTGAAACGACACTTGCATACAGAGAGGGCATCTCACCAACTTCGATGTCCAAAGGAGAGAAGACGTGGAGGCTCCTCGAAGCCCAACTCATGATGAAGAAGATAAACCTCATTAACAAGCAATTAAGGGACATAAAACATTTCGATAGGCCCCACATCAATCTTTAAACCCCCTTGATACATAAGGGAGGCTTGATTTGCATAAGAGTCGGCTAGAGGGTTCAATGACCTCTTCAGATGATAAAATTTGATGGACTAGAACCTTGGAAGGATACTCAAAATACGTTGGTGAAGACGACGGGCTAAAGGATCTGTGATAGGTTGACTATTTCTTACTTGAGACAAAATGATCAAAGAATCTCCAACGACAATTAGAGGATGAGCTTTTACATCTAAACCCAATTTTAGACCAAGAAACAAGGCATATCTTTATGCTTGATTGTTTGAGCCTATTCCCAATCCCCATGCAAAAGTTTTAACTATATTTCCACTAAGGTCGAAAATCACCCCTCCCGCACCTACCTCCCCAATCCAAATCCTCAATTCTTAATACATCAATATAACATTAAATAAAATAAAATTTTAATATCATCTGTTACATAGTTAAATTAAATTCTTTTAAATTTACACCATATTCCTTATCTTCAAAATAGTGCAATGGATTGAATCCTTAACCATATGTTCACACTATAAAATCGAGACAATATTATTTTGAATTTAAATATATATATATATTTAAAGTTTTTTATTAACTTTATGTATTAAGTTTTTGTTTTCAATTAAAATGTGGAATATTATTTTATATTTATGAGAAGTGTAATATTTACTTTTATAATCTTAATGATTTATCAAAATTATATAAAGTTATCATAATGATTCATTAAAATTATAAAAAATTATGATAGTGTTGGTTAAATATTTTTATATATAAAAATAAAACTTTAAAATAAATCGAATAATTCTTTATCTTTTTTAAAGATTTGATTTATATAATCATCATCAATTGCTTATTAACATCTCTTACAAAACCTTACTACTTTTTGAGAAATTTAATATTAGTGGAAATTATAACACAACCACACTTTTATTAACTTAATAAGTTTTTATAATTAATTGAAATAAAGAATCTCCATATATATATATATATAATTTGTATTAAATTATTTACTTTTACAAAATCCCCGTCGTACTTACCAACCGATATGATCATCCCAAATTTTGTAACCCTGCTCGAGAGCTTTTTTAATATAAACCCCAGGCCTTTTAGCAAACTACACATACAAAAGAGAGGTCCAACAGGAACGCGCCCACACCAGAATCATCATCTAGAGGGGCCATGTCCGGAAAATAAGGCTACGCATACCTTCTTTTGAAGCCGCGAAATTTATGTTGTGGGACCCCAGATCTCATAAATACTTTCTCCATTTGGCTGCCTGGTGCACAACCTCATTTGGACGGGTCCGATAAGTTCCACATCATATATCTGGGCACGTAACTGGATTTTTTATTCCTGGACCATTTGTCCGACCAAAGGGAGGGATGGGCTTCGCTCCATATCTGGAAGTTTCTCTCTGTGGGGTATGCCCTTCTTACACCCTTTTCCACTTCCATAGCCGATAGGAAAATGTAGAAAAATATTTCTCGATAAAAAAAATTATAAATATAATATTTTTTTCCAAAAAAGAAAGACACATATGTTCTTCCAATATAAAACAAAAAACATATTCTTCAAGTGTTTATAGTATCAGCATAGATTCATCTTAAACTCGTATCTATTAAGCATCAAGAGGAATCCAATTTCTTGAGGTGTATTTCTTTTTTAAAATTTAAATTCAAGAAATTTGATCTCTTTTGATTGATATAGATCCGGGTTTAAGTTTTAAGTTTTTATTTTATAAACGAACATTTATTTTTTAATTACTTTTCATAATATTTTATTTTATGAACCAACATGGATTTTTTTTATTTTATAAACCGACATGAAATTTTTTAATTATTTTGTTACATCACATGTTACAACATCTCCCCCATACTGCACTGTAGAGCACTCCTTTTCACTGGGTGCAACAATACAAAAGTTGATATTAATACCCTGATCAATCATAAAAAGATCCCCAATAAATTATCATTACATGTGGATACCATCTAACTAAGTTATATTAACTAGCTTAGGTTTTACCCAACATCAAAGTTATTATATTAACTAGTTTAGTTTCTACCAAAACTTTGAAGTTTTGATGTTTAAATATTGACATATTACAATCTTACAAAAATATAACTTTAGTTAAAAAACCTTATGAAATTGTAACATATCTTTATGAAATTGCAACATATCATAGTAAAACATCTTGTTTAATTTCACAAACTAAGTCATCATGAACCCCCTCCAAATTGAATTGACTAATAAGTAGCTAGTGTGTTCAATTCCATATACACATGCTTAAATGTGATCTTATTAAAATGATTTGTATTTCCCTTGAGTTGTTTTCCAAATGGAAGTAAAGTAGCATTTTGAACAAGAAGTAGTTGATTATCCCATAGATAACTAATTGGGAATCACCAAACGCCTAAAGTTCTACAAGACCTTTTTTCAAGGCAAGTTTCATTAAATATTTAAGAGTCATAAATTCGCCATAATTATCGATGCCTCTTCCAAATTTGATTTAAATTGATATAAGTGTGAATATGTAATATATAGTATACTTCCCAAGCTACAACTTAGGTCTAGACCTTGACAAGCTAAGCATAATATGTATTTAGCATGTCCACCTTTTTCCTTTCTATAAGTCCATTATTAAAGGAGTAAGTTAATAAGTGGAGAGATTTGTCAATTAGGTATAACTTGTGGTTGAAAGGAAAATTTGTCATCCTCTATATTCAAGTTCAAATCTCTTCACCTTGATTCATTCATTTGCTTCAAAAATTTTGCAAGTTGGTCATCTTAAAATGTGTCAAAACTCCTAATTGTGAAGTTTTATAATAAAAATTCCCATTAATAAGTTGGACCTATAATTTTCAACAAAATTCAACTCCTAATTACAAAGTTCCGTAGTCAAAATTCTCATCAATAAGGTGGACCTATAATTTTCAACAAAATTCATATGAAAGTTAGAAAAAAAACCCTTGTGAAATTAAAACCTATTACAACAAAACATCTTGTGCAATTTTAGAAACTAAGCCATCATGAGCCTCCAATTTGAATTGATCAATAGGCATCTAGTGTGTTCAACTCCCTATACACATGAGTAAACGTGATCACATTGAACTAACTTGTATTCTCCTTGAGTTGTTCTGCAAATAAAAGTAGAGTAGCATTATGAACAAGAAGTTGATTTTGCATCCAAGTGATGGCCAACTATGAATCACCAAACACCTAAAGTTGTACAAGACCTTTTTCCAAGGTAAGTTTCATTAAATATTTAAGGTCCATACATTCACCATAGTTATTGGTGCCCCTTCCAAATTTTCTTTAAATTGACATAAATGTGACTCTATAATACAAAGTATACCTCCTAGGTTGCAAGTTGGGTCTAGACCCTAACAAGCTAAGCATAGTATGAATTTAGCATATCCACATTTTTCCCTTCCATAAGTCCATTATTAAAGGAGGGAGTTAATAAATGGAGAGATTTGTCAATTGGATCTAGCTTGTGTGGCTGAAAGGAAAAATTGGCATCCTCCCCATCCAAGTTCAAATCTTTTGACCTTGATTCATTCATTTGTTTCAAAATTTCAGCAAGTTGGTCATCTTAAAATGTTCCAAAACTCCTAATTGTGAAGTTCCATAATCAAAATTCCCATCAATAAGGTGACCTATAATTTTCAACAAAATTCACCTAGTGAATACAAAGTTCCATAGTCAAAATTTTCATCGATAAGGTGGACCTATCATTTTCAACAAAATTCATACTAAATTTGGAAGAAAAAAAAAGCAAAAAAAGAGGTAAGGTTTGCCCACTTATTAACTTACTCATTAATAAATATGTAAAGAGAAACTTATGTAATTTCTTAACTATAGCTAAGCAAAAATTTGATGACCTTCTATCATGCTCTAAACTCACTTAAACCTAGTATCAACTTACCCATTATTAAATATGTAAAGAGAAACTTATATCTATTTCCCTTATAATACAATTTGTCCCACCCACAACTCATAAGCAAGACTATGATTGTTGTACCTTGGCAATGCCAACAACAATTGCCTCACAAAGAGCCCCAATCAACAATCAACCAACAAAGAGCAAAGATGTCACAAGTGGAATTTGAGCCTAAGTGGAGAGGATAATATTCCTTGCAATCTGGTATGTTGTAAAAGAAAGCATTCTCTTCTATCCATTATATTATACTGAGAATAATTGTTGGGGTTTTTGTTGTCATAGTTTTGAGGATTTTCCCCAGGGTATATCTTGTGTTATGGTTGTATGAATTTCATGTGATTGAATTGTCTCGTTGCTTCAAGTTTCGGCATCTAAAAGAATTAAAGATCAAAGCTCAACCAAATATTAACATGGTATCAGAGCTCAGGGCGTGAAGGAGCTCAGTTTTGCATGCCAAATAGAGCCTACGTTGATCCTGAGAAGTTGAGCACAAGATTTGAAGACTATGGCATAAGTCTTTGTATGAACGAAAAGCGAAAAGGAAAGTTTCATGCTTCTACCGCCATAGAAGATGAAATCACTCAAAAGAATGCATCTGAAGAAAAGGAGACAAGAAGGGAGTATTACCTTGTCTCATCCCTTTCAGGATGTATCATCACAAGTGCAGACACATGGTTGATTGACAGTGGCGTATCCAAACTTATGACTGGTTACAAGAGTGGCATCACTGACCTAAAGAAGAAAAAGTTCACATGGATGGTAGAGTTGGGGGACAACTCAACATATTCAATCCAAGGAGTTGGATCCACCTCATTCCAGCTAAGCATCAATGATATTTTACATGTGGAGGACATTCTATATGTTCCAGGATTGAAGAAGAAAATCCTTTCAGTTTCGGTTCTTGGGGACAAAGAATTCTGAGTTACCTTCATGGATAACAAAGAACTTTTATGGCCGAAGAACAAAAGCCTAGAATCTACTGCTGTGATTGGAGTTCAAGAGGGAAGACTCTACAAGGTACCCAGGAATTTATGATTCACCACACTATCAGTCCATGCGAGCTATGGCATCGAGGGCTTGGACACCTACACTACACAGCACTACCAAGACTTCAAAAGATGGTAAAAGGTAGGCCTGTATTTGATTTTGAGCATGATAGTGTATGTCGGGGTTGTGCACTTGGGAAGAATGTTAAGATTTTTTTTTCTAGAAGTACTACTAGATCTAAAGGGATTTTATATTTAATACATTCTGATGTATGTGGTCTCATGTCATCCCCCTCCCTGAGTGGCATCTTATATTATGTATTGTTCATAGATGATTTTTCTAGGAATTCATGGATTTATTTCATGAAGGACACAAGTGAAACTCTTAGCAAATTTAAAGAGTTTAAAGTCCTAGTTTAAAATTAGAAAGAAAAGCATATCCATGCATTAAGGTCTGATAATGGAGGTGAATTTGATTCACATGCATTTAGTGAGCTATGTAGTGATGCAGGAATATGTAGACATATATTAGTACCATACAATCCTCCGCAAAATGGGGTTGTCAAAAGGAAGAATAGAACCACATGTGAGGCTACAGAATCCATGATGCATGATGAAGATATGTCTACATCATTATGGGCAGAAGCCACCCATACATCTGTGTACATCCAGAATAAAATTCGGCATGCCATTCTAGATGAGAAGACACCAGAAGAAATGTTTACCGGTGAGAAGCCAAACATCTCACACTTGAGGATCTTTGGGAGCCCAGTATACATTCATGTACCGAAATAAAAGAGAACAAAGATGGAGCCTTTTGTAAAGAAATGCACCTTTGTGGCTTATAGTGATTCATCCAAAGCATACTGAATATATGTACCTAGTGAGAGACACATTGAATTCAACCGAGATGTTACCTTCCATG
Source organism: Larix kaempferi (assembly GCA_027924585.1). NCBI lineage: Eukaryota > Viridiplantae > Streptophyta > Pinopsida > Pinales > Pinaceae > Larix > Larix kaempferi. Next base: position 2,632,111 of record BSBM01000153.1, read on the forward strand.
AGGAATCTACTTTCAAAAGATCAAAAGATATTCAATGTGATTCATAGATGGAGTATCCCGAGTTTGATTATCCCCCTTCAGAGTTTGAGAGGGAGAAACCAAAAGATGCCTCAAATTCACTAGCTCCTGAAGAACCAGTAGAATTGATTGAGAGGTCACCTAATGAACCTCCCGCTAAAAGAAGATCTGCTTGGTACCGAGACATCTTACAAAATGTAGAGAAACATGGAGCACTAGCAGGCTCATCCAAAGAGTGCAAACAACTTGAAAGATATTTAGGGTATGTGTCATTGATGAGTCACATCAGTGATTTAGAACAATCCTCATATGAAGAAGCTGCAAAGAAGCAAGTTTGGAAATATGAAATGACGAAAGAGTACAACTCTATAATGAAGAATAATGTTTGGGAGGTTGTTCCCAAACCTGATGGGAAGTCCATTGTGACTTCCAGGCGACTTTACAATATAAAGCATGTTGCGGATGGTAGCATTGAGAAGTATAAATCCAGATTCGTTGCTAGAGGTTTCTCTTGGAAAGAAGGAATCGATTATGATGATACCTTTGCCCCTGTGGCAAGGTACACCACAATCCGAGCAATGATTGCACTTGCATTTGTTCTAGGATGGAAACTTCACCAGATGGATGTGAATACAACCTTCCTCAATGGTGAGGTTGAGGAAGAGTTTTATATTCAACAACTTGAAGGATTTGTGGTTCATGGGAAGGAGTCCAATGTTTGCAAGCTAAAGAAATATCTATATGGGATTAAGCAATCTATTAGGGCTTGGTACTCCATAATTGATAGCTACCTTTAGAAACTTGGTTTTTGTAAGAGTGAAGTTGATCCAAATTTGTACTTAAAAGTAGTGAAGAACCAACCATTGATATTGGTTATGTATGTTGATGATTTGTTTCTCACTGTAGAGGAACATTTGATTGCTTGGTGCAAGAGTGAGCTCACCTCAGAGTTCGAGATGAAATACTTAGGTCTAATGCACTACTTTCTTGGCCTTGAGATCTAGCAAAGAAAATATGAATTTTTTCTATCTCAAGGGAAGTACAATGTGGATATATTGCACAGGTTTGGCATGATAGATTGCAAATCTATGACTACACCGATGATTTCCAATTTGAGGAAACTTCATGAGTCAGCAGGCTCTGGATCAGATCCAATAGATCCCACTTTGTATAGACAACTTATAGGATCTCTAATGTACTTGATACATTCGAGGCCTCATATATGTTATGCTATGAGTATTCTGAGTCAATTTATGTCTAATCTGAGACACAAACATTGGACAGATGCTAAGCATGTGCTTAGGTACCTTCGAGATACAATTTCATATGGACTCAGATATGCCTCCAGTGGAGGAGTCATGTTACTTGGTTATACAGAATCAGACTGGGGAGGAAGCATTGTTGACCATAAGAGTACATCTGGATACTATTATAGCCTAGGATAATCTATGATATCTTGTTCCAACAGGAAGAAAGGCTCTGTATCCCATAGCACTACTGAAGCAGAATACATAGTTGCTAGTGTTGCATGCCGAGAAGCAGTGTGGCTCAGAAAGATACTTGCAAGGTTTTTCAGTGAAAATATTTAGCCTACAATTATTAGGTGTGACAATCAGAGTTGCATTAAGCTTTCTGAAAACCCGGTGTTTCATGACAAGTCGAAGCACATTGAAATGAAGTATCACTTCATCCGAGACATGCTCCAGAAAGGTACAGTAAAAATTCAGTACATTTCTACTGATGAGCAAATTGTAGATGTGTTAACAAAGTCTCTATTAGTAACAAAGTTCAGGTACTTCTGAGACAATATTGGTATGGAAGAGAATGCCTCCCTTGTTGAGAGGGAGTGTTAAATATACAGCATCAGGAGACATTCTCCAAACGAATCTTGTGTAGCCAAGATTGATCCTCCCGTATAGAGGTGAGCACTTTGATTGCCTTCCGTGTAAAGGTTATTCCTCCCGTATAGAGGTAATTGATCAAAGTAATGATGTTTTAAAGTCTTGTTGGACAAGGCTCCAAATTTGTGTGTCAAGTTATGATTCTCATGTGAACCTTCCGTATAAATGTATCCATGAGATGGACCTCCTGTATCGAGGTGGACCTTCCGTATAAAGGCCATGCTTTAATTCTTAAAAGCATTTAATGTTGTGTGATGTACTATTAATCATGATCAGCAGTTGCTATTAAGTCTCCTTTAGAGATTGATCACCTCTAAAGTGAATTACTTTAGGATATGATCATTTGGTCCGGAATAATATAATATGATCACAACATCCGATAATTCTTCTTAGTATAATGTAATGTGATGGATAATTAAAATTAGCACATATTGACCATGCAGTAAGAGATAAATAAATAAAAGATAAAGCATTAAGATCAAGAGAATTCAAAATTGCCCATGCAAACACTTCAACTAATTATTTAAAGAACTTGAATTGTTAAACCTTCAGTTAAGTATCAATGTATGCCTCAATCAATGCTTCAGTTAAAGCATCAGTTAAAGATATGCCTCAGTTAACTAAAGAACTCACAGTGGTCACTTCAAGTAAATCAATCAGCATGATTTCAGTTAATTGAGTATTAAATAAGAAGGAATAGTTAACTAAAGTTTTTTCACTTTAGTTAAACTAAAAGACAACACTTCAGTAAATCAAGGAGAACTCGAATTGATCACTACAATGATGTTATCAAGAATCAGTTAAAGAGAGTTAACTAAGTGACAATAAAGAAGATCTAGTTAACTAAGTGACAACACTTAAGTTATCCACCTAACTAAGTGGGCAAGATTTCAGTGAAGAGGCGAGTTCATCCTAAGTGACACCTCAGTGAGATAAAGCACTGCATGAGAACTGGGGCACACTTCTACATGCAATATTGATACATCCAGTTTGAGGGCGAGTTCATCCTGAAGTTAGAAGATAAAAATAGAAGAGAACAATGTATAAATATGTTATACGGGATTGATGAATTCAATGTGAAACGAACTCTCTTCTCCTTTGAAGGCAATGTGCTTTTGTTTGTGTGCAGGATATTATTATTGAAGGCAAGGCGCTTCTCCGATTGATTTCTCTTCTCTATTGTTTTTGTATCTTCACCATGAGTGTTTGGTGATCTCTTGTCTTCCGAAAGCAATCTGCTATGTTGTAAAAGAAAGCATTCTCTGCTATCCATTATATTATATTGAGAAGAATTGTTGGGGTTTTTGTTCTCATAGTTTTGAGGATTTTCCCCAGGGTATATCTTGTGTTATGGTTGTATGATTTTCATGTGATTGAATTGTGTCATTGCTTCAAGTTTAATCATCTAAAAGAATTAAAGATCAAAGCTCAACCAAATATTAACATTTTTTTCACAATGTTGTGTTATGGAATGCCATTTGATTTTAATCAAGGATGATTATATCAAGTAGTGTATTTTTTGAAGAGGTATGCTATGACATGTTCTTGAAACAAGTCTTCCAAAATCATACATGTATATTTTGATTTCACTCTTGAAATAGCAAATATAAAGTTTTCTTTTCTCGAAAAAAAAACTCCACTATTAAATAAGTAAAAAACAACTTTTATGTTTTGGATTTTCTTATCCAAAACAAATCACATGGGGTTTGAATTTTCTTATCCAAAACAAATCACATGTTTCCTCAGTTACACTCTTCCTCTAAACCTGATTAAACCTACTTTAAATTGGGTTAAGCCAATTTCAATCATCATACTTGAATGCAACAATGGGGTATGGGATTCTTTCACCTTACAATGAGAAATTGATATGTTAAGGTTTTCTTTTTCTTTTTTCAGGTAAAATTTTCCTTATATAAAATGTATTTGAAAAATAATAACAATCTTCCACCATGTCCTAAGTGGATAGCATAATATCTTGCTCCTAAACCAGAGTACCAAGGATCATATTGTCCTAAAGGCTCATGATGATAGTGATCCCTTTCTAAAGCAAAACATCGATTGCTGAGGATCTATAAAGTAAAAAATTAATAATTACTTTTTGAAGACTTCACATGAACATAGTGAGCTTAGATAAAATGCATTCATTATGAGGAATAACTAACTCTTTTAACGTAACATAGGTTGCTATAAGTAAACATTCTCGCTTACTAGAGGGCCCTACCCTGTTAGAGGTGGTGGAAGATCCCGCTTAAAAGGTTTTGTAACTGGGGGTGTAAATGCTGCGTTCTTGACTCTTATTCCAAAGACCTCTCTACCTCACTCACTCAACGATTTCAAGCCTATTTATTTGTGCAACTTGATCTATAAAGTAATATAAAAAACTATCGTGGGTAGAATAAATCCGGATCTTTCAAGTTTTGTCTCTCTGAAACAATTTGGGTTTTTACAAGACCAACAAATTTGGGATGCCATTGGGATTGCCCAAGAAGGACTACACTCGGCAAAGTCAAAGAAGATGAAAGAGGTGGTTCTGAAATTGGATCTCGCAAAAGCCTACGACTGAGTTGATTGGGGATTCTAAAGACTCCTTCTTCTACAGATTGGACTCGGCGTGGAAGCGGTCAGGTGGATTATGGGTTGCATTACCACAACCACTTTTCTGTGCTGGTCAATGGAGTCTCCACTTAGTTTTTTAACAGCTCCTTGGGCCTCGATCAAGGTTTCCCCTTATCCCCTTGGCTCTTTATTCTTGTAATTGAAGGACTAAGTCTCCTTTTGAAAAACAAGATGACATCATGTAACTTTGTGGGATTAAAGCTCATTGATTTAATTTGCTTGATACACCTGCTCTTCATAGACGATGTTCTAATCTTCGGCAGAGGGGTTTTTGAAGATTGGCATAGTTTCATAGACTGCCTAAATACCTTCACAAGCAACCGGGATGGAAACAAATTGTGAAAAATCTTCCTTCATTGTTTCAAGTGTCGATGATACTTTCTCTGCTGAACTAATTTTGATCTTTCCCTATCGAATTCATACTATGGATTCGACACTGAATTACTTGGGATACCATTTAAAACCGAACCATTATCTCCGGAATGATTGGGACTAGTTATTAAAAAAATTAGATATAAAACACAGTAGTTGGACTCATCGTTGGATTTCTATGGGTGGTCCGCTCACCCTCATCAAGGATTTTCTCTCTAGTATCCCCATGTATTGGCAAGCGTTGGCTAACATTCCAATCTCAGTACTGGATCAGATTCGGAAAAAATGTTTCGCCTTCCTGTGGAGGGGAAACTAACTCAAAGAAAGTATACATCTCATGCATTGGGATATGCTGGAAAAACCTAAGGCCTTTGGCGGATGGGGCATAAAAAATGTCTTCAAATTTGGAAAGGCACTAGCTTCCAAAAGCCTTTGGAGAGCATTGTTCGATGATGGATTATGGAGTCATATTATGTAGTCAAAATATATAAAAAATTGCCATATATTGGACTGGTTAAGGAATCCAATGTGTCAAACAAGAAACATATCAAATTCATGGTCAGCCTTGATTAAATCCATCCCTTTGATAAAATTGTGGCTTTCCTGGAATCCTAGCAATGGCTTGAATATAAAAGTAGGGATAGGCGCTATATTTGGTGGTGTAGATTTCACCTTCATCTCAGAGGTTGCAGTTCGGGATTTGCGCTCAAAAGGAATCGAAGTTCTAGATCAAACTTATTCTGCAGGAGAAAATGATTCCAGACCACACTGGAAATCTGCAGAAGAACTCCATATAGCGTTACACTTGCAGCCATAATGGGAAATTTATAAGGCTTAATTCAGGCTGGAATTTTCATCACTGGAGAAGATGATACCATCTGCTGGTCCATAAACACTCTTGATGGATTGATCACTGTTAAAACTGCTTATGCAGCAATTTAGGAAGAAAATTTGGGTGGGTGAGATAAAATGGTGGTACCCCCTCATATGGAAATGGCAGTGTCCATTAAAACTAAAGTGTTTTTCTTGGTTTCTATTGGAAAGGAAAATACTTACATGGGAGAACCTCCGTAAAAGAGGATGGATCAATCTAGGTGTATGCATGTTGTGCTGGTAGGAGGAAGAAGACTGTGACCATTTAATGTCTGAATGCAGGGTGACAAAGTCCATTTGGATAGATTTAAAGCAATCACTAAATTGTCATATGAATTGGAGAGTAGGTCCCTTTGAGGAAGGTCTTCGCAGTTGGATCCAAGGGACAAAGCCAATGGCTACCCTTCCAATTTTCTTTGCTTGGTCAATTTGGAAACAGAGAGATAGCATAATATTCTGAGACAAAAAACTAGATTTAAAAAAGGTTGCTGCTAGCACTGTGATCCTTTTCAAAGAATCATACAAGACTAGTTCTAGGAAAAAAATCAGAGTCTTTCAAGATCCCATCTTTGATGCAAACTTGCCTTATGGTTTCTTCGACGGGGCATCACAGCAAGAAGGATCCTCCTCTGGAGTAGGGATGATTTTATATCTCAATCAATTTCATTATTATAACTTGTGGCGCTGTTGTGGGAAAGTTTCAAATAACCGCAACGAGGTTTTGGCAGTGGCCGACCTACTTTTATTTGCTAGATCGAAGGATATCAACTCCATTCGGGTGTTTGGCGACTCAAAGATTATCATATAATGGGAAAAAAATTAGGAAACCTCCAGGTACTAAATCTTCATTGGTGGAAGAAAAAGACAAAAGACTTGATATCCTCCTTTGCGTAGATCTCCTTCCAACATGTGCTTCGGCAGTCCAACTCAGATGCGGACATCCTTTCAAAAAAAGGTTTGCAAGGGGTTATCAGTACCTTGTTTGCTAAATAATTTATGAATGGTGTCACCATTAGTCAGAGTAACCTCAACTTTTTTTAATCATGCTAATTGTGATCCACCCGTTTTTTTGGGCATATGACAAATTGGCTAAATGTTTTGACTTTCTTAGGACATCGGTATGGTTTTTCGTAGGAATTTTCTAGCAGATAGGATTTCTCATTTACATATGTATTTGATCTCTTGTTTTCATGTTCAAGACGGGATATAGAACGCATTTTAGTTTCATGGAAAGACTGTTTATTTTCATGAATATGTTGGAACTCTGTTTTGGTTTTTTGGAGACACTGTAACATCTGTCCAATGGTCTGTAAGGTCTGCATAAATATATGTATACTTTAATTTCTCTTGAATAAAAGTATAGTCTCTATTCCTGGAAAAAAAAGTAAGAATTCTATCATACTAAGTTAAGACCGACCTTATCTAAGCTCAAGACATGTCAAGCCAAGTGCTTCAATTTTAAAAGAGAGACAACCTGGATTTTAAAGAGAGACAACCACAATGTATACAAAAGTGGTCCGAAAAATCCAAACAAATCCCATCCTATCTCTCGCCATTATTTTTTTTTTCTAAAAACAAACACAACTATTCTATCTCTCCCCATTATTTTTTGTTGCTAAAAACAAACACGACTATGTAGACAGAAAAAATCCTAAATAATCCAAACAAATTACATCCCTAGCTTTATATTGATATTTTCTAAGTACTCCAACTTTTAATGAGATTGAAATATCTACCTTTACAAGCAAAGAAATGTGTACTCAAATGAGTCATGTGTTGGCATGGGATTAGTCTGCATGAAGTGCGGAAGTCGACAGTTGGGAAGAGGACCATCCGCAGAAGAAAGGGTCATTCGTGGAGAACGAGGAAGCGCAAGATTAGTTAGTTTGTTAGAAATGGGTCATGTGGACCGTTTTGTAACCATTTAGTTTCATATAAATAGGAGTATGATTGTAAGCCTAAGGGCATCATAGTTGAATCGGAGAATGAGTTGTTTTGAAATATATTGCATCCGCGATAAGATGTTTTGACTATTTCTGTGAAGGGTATGCCGCAGGTTTTGATGAATGCACGAAGATGTTCAATTATGGTTATCTCTTTTGTCTTTGTTTCTGTTGAATGATGAATGCAAGTGTTTGCAAAATGTTTAAGATTCTGTGGTTTGGTAATTGCTGTTGATGCGAATGATCAGTTTAATCATGTTGATGCGAATGTCCATTATGTATTATTTCTGCCAATGATGAATATGCGAATGGTGAATATATGAATGTATGCGAATCTAAATCTCTGGTTTCTAGTGCGGTAGAGCTGAAGTGCTTACATGTCCTTTCCCCATTGCAGAAACTTGGTTCCTGCATCCCCCTTAATCATCTCGGGTGAGACTTCACTCACTTCGCGGGTGTCCCTGGAAAGGGTAAACCCTTTCTGGGCCAGTGCTTAAGGGTGTTCGGTTGGGTTTGTTGACGACAGTGCAAAGTGAACCCCTGTCGATAGCCATTGGGTCAACAAATGGTTCTGTTGCCGGGATTTGAAGAAGGAAGATAAGGACATGCTGTGGCACTCGATGAAACTGGAGATCCAGGACTGGTTTGATAAGAGGGCAAAAGAATTCGCGGAAGGAGAAAAGCAAAACCCTGGATAGACAGTAAGCAGTTGGTTGCAAAAGTACATTTATTTGGATATCCATGAGATATTCTTCTGATAATTCCAGGTGTTGTTGCATGAATGATTAGCGCAGCTAACGTTTCAGAAGAACCATTGCCAAAAGATTGAGCCGGAACATTGGACTCCAGAATTGATTCAACAACTGAAACGAGTCGATAATAAGGTATCATGGACTGTTGAATTCTGGGTAAACAACATCTTAGAAGGATACATCACTGAGTTTTCTATGGACACGATCAAATCATACATCAATGCAGAAAGAAAATTTTTCAAAGGATCCAGGGGGAGATTCCTGTTATCATTGAAACTGCGGATTAAGATGCTCGTCTAAGACAAGTAGAAGATCAATGTGCGGAAGTTGTGGGTACCGCGTGGATGCAGGTTCGGTAGAAAGATGCGGGGTATATGGACATGAGCGATGATGAATTTTTAAGGGAAGCTGACGAAGAGTGTGGTACCTTGAGGAGTGGGGTGATATTTTGGCGTCCTGAGAAGAAGAGGAGGACTGAGAGAGAGTCTACTAAGAGGACTGGAACGGAATACTGTGAAACAGGACCACAAGTGAGGAAGCGACCTTATAGCGACAAAGAAAGTGAAGAGTCTACCCGAGAAGCCAAAGAAGGATGGACCCTAAGCTACAACGTACCTTCAACTCCGTGCACTACTCAGAATTTGATAAAAGGAAATACAAGTTGTTCGTAGAGCTGTCCTATGTGCCCGAAACAATAGTAAGAGTAGTGCATCAGTAAATAATAATAGTAGAAGTACAAGAATGGCGGGTGACGAAGCGAAGATGCCAACCTTCCAAGGTAATGAGACCGAGGATCCTGAACAATACTAGTTTTTGTGCAAAGCAGTATGGACCGTGAAGGAGGTCCAAGATGAAGATATAAAAAAGGGACAAATAGCGACAAACCTTAGGGTACGTGCGCTAGATTGGTATATGAAGTTCACTAAGGTCCGACTGGAATTCTAGGTAAAACATTGATAGAGATCAAAGCGGGGATGATCGATGAATTCAAAAAAACAAAATCCGAGTCGCATTATATTACTGAGCTCAAAGAAATCAAACAGTTTCCCAACGAGTCAGTATGGGACTTCGACCGGAGATACAAAACACTAATGGCGAAATTGAGTTTTGGGATGAATAATATGCAGCATAAAGAATGGTTTATCGCTGGGTTGGTGCCACACATTCGTGGGCCACTGATGCAACAGAAGGTAGCGACTCAGGTAGAAGCACTGGAGATCGCAATGAAACTGGAGGCTTCACCTATCGGCGAAATGGGTTTGGGCATGGATCGAATACAAGCACAACTAGAAAACTTAACGATCCAACTACAAGACATGAAGAAAGGAAAAGAAGCTCGCGAAGACGTTTGGTGCACTAGATGTAGGATGGAAGGACACCACAAGGATCAGCGCCCAGAGTTTCGAGAATATTTTCAATCGGGTGCACCAAATCCCCTCAGTCAAGGAGGGATGCCTTGGTGTCGTGTTTGTCAGTCACGAGGACATTGGCCGGAAGAATGTGTGTACATGCAGAAGATGGTGTCGAAACCAATGAACTTGTATTGCAAGTTCTGTCGATCGGTTGGTCACGATGAGAAAGACTACAAAGCTTATGACCTACTCCAAGACAGGACTGCGGATACATACTTCATGAAGGGAGAAGAGAAGCCATCGGTACAACAACAACAAGAGTATAGTCAACCGCAGCCTCAATATATTCCACAACCGTAGTATGAGCAGCTGCAATATGGTCAGTCGTAGTATGGCCAATCGACATATCCTCAACTGCAATACGGTCAATTGCAATATCTGTGGCCGCAGTATGCTCAACCGCAGTACCCACCATATGGGCCACTGTGAGGAGGATTCAAAGGGGGGTTTCACGGCGGCCGAGGTGCTGGTGTTGGCCGAGGAGGAACTGCTGGACGAGGTCGAGGACCCATCATATGTTACAATTGTGGGAAGCAGGGGCATTATCAGAGGGATTTCCCAAATCCAGCACCTCAGTTCACTTATTGCAGCGTTGTGGACCATGGGGTTGAGGATTGTCCTCAGCTCAGCGCAAAGTGGCAAACTAAGAACCTATCCCCACCTCCACAAAATCAAAATCAGAACCAGAACCCACCAGCAGTACATATGATCTCAGCAGAGTTAGAAGTCAAAGTGCGACTGTTGAAATCATGCCTCGAGGAGGAGCTGTGATAGGGGCTGACAGGTCACAGGCTAACGTCCGACCAACAATAAGGAAACAAGTCAAATTTGATGCGGAAGCAGAAAGGGACATTTTTCTAAAAGCACAGGAAGCAATCAGGAAGTTGAGGCATCCACCTCTTCAGCAGAGAGAAGTTAGATATGACATGCCACCGATATTTGACACAACGAATTCGCAGAGAAAGGAGAACACCTTACGAGCCTTCCTGGAGAGTTTCCTGGAGCTGGAAAAAGATCAGGACGCATTAGCGGAGATATCCAACCTGCTGCATCGACGGGAGGGTGCATGACAGGATCGAACAGTCAATCGCATACACAAGAGAAAAATAGGATGAGAAATGCAGATGTCTGCGCAAGTCAGAGCTTTCGATGTCGAATCCATTATCTTAGACTTCGGGTCGGACGTGAACATCCTGACCAAACAGACGTGGTAAACGATGGGGAAACCATAGTTGGCTTGGTCCCTAGTACAACTGCGCCCAGAAAACCAAAGTAAGGTTACCCCGATCGGTCGACTATGCCAGGTACTTGTCGAGATCGAGGGCCTCAAGACTTACTTAGATTTCAATGTGTGATCAAAATTGTGGAAAATACAAGCCCCTACCAGTACTTCTAGGGATATACTGGGCGATGGATAATCAAGCTATTATCAACTTCAAGAAAAGAGTTATGTCATTCGAGAACCAGGAGATAAGGGTTGTCGCACCTCTTGATGCTGCGGAAGGGCATAGGTATGTAGAGTCGTCGAGGTATGAGTTCACTAAGGGATGGGATACTCTGTACAACATTTTCAAAGATTATATCAACCCCACTACGGATGGAGAAATAAGGTGGCGCGAGTAGCAGTTTGACATCGTTAGATTAGGACGAATCTCTTGAAAATTGGCAGAACCGACTGCACAAGGTGTCATTTAGGAGGTGTGCAAGGATCACATAGTCGCTACAAAGGGTAGCCACAGAAGAGTGCGAGCTACCAACATACGAGGGATTTCCCAATCTGGCTACATTTCTCACTAAATTTGAAGAAAAAGTGGCAGAACCACATTGGCTCTTGGCCTTGGAAGAAACCCTGAAGGCTACACCAACGTGATGGTGGGCGGCGCACAAGTCCACCATAACTACCTAGCCACTATGTCGACACCTAATGACGGTTAGGTTTGGCGACGGGGAAGAATATGGAAGAAGGAAGTTCAATGGAAGAGGAGATCCGAAGGTGCATTTGCCTGAATGTGAAATCAAATGGGGACCACGAGCGAAACAATAATGGTTCCATGCGTTTATTCACACACTGGATGAAGTGCCGCGAAGTTGGTATGTCATAGCAGAATTGCGACGCAGACCAATCTCTTGGGAACAACTAACAATTGGCTTTAGCCAAATGTTTATTTTCTCAAACGAAAACCCCTTCATCCATAATGCATTACAAGTGATTCGGGAGAAGGTATTTGAAGCAATTCCGACAGAGCAACCATTGGGGCTTCAGTGGACTGTGACACCGAAAATGTTAATGGATGCTACAATATCACAGGAGAGCTAGATGATGAGGATGATCCGAGGGATACATATGTACCGCAGTCAGAAGGGAGTCATAGTGTCGAGGCACCAGAAATACCTTTCGACAAGTTTCAGCAACCTTTGAAAATCAAGAAGGTGAACATTGGGTCAGAGGAGAATCCGAAGTTCTCAAGTATTGGATATTACTGTGATGATTCGACTATTGCGAAGATGATTGACCTATTGCATGAGTTTCAAGATTTGTTCCCAACGAAATTCTTGGAGATGAAAGGAATTTCCAGGGACTTAGGCAAAATGAAAATCCCCCTGAAAGCCGATGCGAAGCTAGTTAAGCAGCGGCCCTACCGGTTGGATCCAAGGTACAAGGAGCGAGTGAAGACTATGAAAAGAATGTTGGAAGTAGGCATTATAGAACCAGTAGAAGAATCAGAGTGGATCAGTCTGATGGTGGTCCAGGATAAGAAAACTGGCAAAGTCAAGATCTGTGTCGATTTAAGGAAGCTGAATGATGCATGTCTCCATGACCCATTCCTGACACCATTTATGGATGAAGTATTAGAAGGAGTGGGAGGTCAGGAAATATACTCCTTCACAGGCGGATTCTTTGGCTACCACCAGATAAAGATTACAAAGGAGGATCGACACAAGACAACTTTCGTCACCAAATGGGGATGTTTTCAATACATGGTGATGCCATTTGGTCTAAAGAATGCACCAGCAATTTTTTCAGGATTGGTAGTTGCGGCGTTCAAGGATTACATCCATAAGTTTCTGTTAGTATATATGGATGACTAGACAATGCACGGGTTGGTCAAGGATCATGTCACAAATCTATGGTTGATGTTGGAAAGATGTCGACAGCACCAGATTTCATTGAACCTGAAAAAGTGCATTTTCTGTGCTCTGTTTGGGATTTTGTTAGGGCACATTGTTTACAGGGAAGGAATGTTGGTCAATCCTGCAAATATTGAAATGATTGTTGACCTACCACTGCTAACAATAGTCAAGAAATTGAGAGTGACATTGGGACACACAGGAGACTACAAGAATTTTATCAGAGGGTATGCAGCAATCACAGCGCCGATGGAGAAGTTGTTGAAGAAAGACGCCAAGTTTGAATGGAATGAAGAGTGCCAGAAGAGTCTGGATATATTGAAATCCAAGATGGTTGCATCACCCATACTCACATTTCCAGATTGGAGGAAGGAGTTCCACGTTCACGTCGATGCGTCATCAGTCGCATTAGGAGTCATCTTGGCCTAACCAGGAGAAGGCGCAATAGACCACCCGATAGCATTCGCAAGTAGAAATCTATCTACTGCAGAGAAGAATTACACGACCAGAGAAATGGAAGGGTTGGAAATGGTCTACACCTTACAGAATTTTCGACACTATCTCTTAGGGGGCCATTTCAAGATGTTCACCGATCATTCAACACTAAAATACCCGGTGAACAAGCCTGTGTTGGGGGGGAAGATCTGTCGATCGCTGTTACTCTTCTAGGAATTTGATTTTGAGATAATTGTAAATCGAGGACGACTGAATGTAGGACCAGACCACTTGTCACGAATAGAGTCCGGGGAAGAGCTAAGGAGAATTGACGAAGGATTGTCAAATGCTCATTTGTTCAAGGTTGGAATGGTCGATGACCATTACGAACAAATCATTCAATTTTTAGCGATGGGGGAAGCATCGAAGGATTCACTACCAACCAAAAGAAGCAACTAGTCATCAGTGTTGCGGATTTTCAATTGATTGCTAGGAAATTGTATAAGATGGGACCAGATGAGATACTTCGACGATACGTCCTTCCGCATGAGCAAGAAAGGATTTTAGCAGAAGCTCACGATGGAATCGCAGGGGGACACTACGCTGGACGTGCCACTGCTAGGAAGATCCTTTGAGTAGGAATATGGTGGTCAACGATGCATGGAGATGCTGCGCACTACGCCAAAAGTTGCGACGTATGTCAGTAGACAGGGAATCCATAAAGAAGGGACGAAATGAAACTAGTACCTCAATTGACGCTGCAGGATTTCGACAACTGGGCAGTTGACTTCGTGGGACCCATCAAACGAGTAGGAAAAAGAATAGGGTCATGCTACATAATCACTACGACAGATTATTTGAAATGATGGGCAGAAGCTGCGCCAGTGAAGGATTGCTCAGCCGCGACTGCATCAAGATTCCTCTTCGACAACGTGCTCACCAGGTTTGGGTGCCCAAAGATACTAATAAGTGACCAAGGGACTCATTTCTTTAATCGGATGATCGCAACAATGATGAAGGAGTTTCAAATTCAAAACAGGAAGAGTACCCCATATCATCTGCAAGCTAATGGAACAGTTGAGGCATTTAACAAAATCTTGGAGCATGCGCTCACGAAGGTATGCAACACAAATCGCGACGATTGGGATTTGAAGATTCCAACGATACTTTGGGCGTATCACACAAATTGCGAATGATTGTCTGGCTAGACATCGTTCAAGCTTGTCTACAGGAAGGAAGCTGTAATGCCGATGGAGTACATTGTCCCAAGTCTACGCATCACAGCAGCCACATGAATGAGTGATGATGGGGCATTGGAGGAACGGTTGGCACAACTAGTACAGCTCGATGAGGATCAGTTCATTGCAGGATTTCATCAGAAGGTAGAAAAGGATTGACAGAAAGCTTGGCACGATCTCCATGTTAAACCAAAGCACTTTCAGTGCGGAGACATGGTTTTGTTATACGACAGTAAGTTTTCCAAACACCCAAGTAAGTTACAAATGCATTGGTTGGGTCCCTACATAATAGAATTTGTTATTGATGGAGGTGCAGTGCAGTTGAAAAGTTTAGATGGCATGTTGTTGCCAAAGCTAGTAAACGGGAATCGGTTGAAGCCCTACCACCATGACTAGGCGCATATCGATTGAGAAACACAGTGGAAAAAAAACAATTATGACAAAAATTGGAAAGCATGGCCAGTCGAGTCGCTCGTCGATGCTTCGCACGTTTGGCACATGGGAGTCAAATCCGATCATGATTACTGAGGATCAGTATCACCGGAAGACAATGGAGAAGTATGATGACAGAATCGGATGGCTGTGGGCAAGATTTCACAAATGATGACTAGGTGTCAAGGAGAAAGCATAAATACTGGCGTGGGGATTGAAGAATGCAAGTGCATAAATACCAATATGGGGATTGAAGAATGCAAGTGCATAAATACCAGCATGGGGATTGAAGAATGCAAGTCGGAGTAAAGAGAGTCCGAAGAGGAGAACCCATAAGTTGTATGACGCGAGTTAATAAGTTAGATGCAGAGAGTTAGGAATTTGAGTGAGCAAGCCCAAGGAAGCTGTAGAAAAGGGAAGTGAGATAGTTGTAATGGTGCATTTCATTTTGAGTGGAAGCACTCCAGGTCCGCTAAGGGAAAGAACGACGAGTGTGCATGCACCACCAACGAAGGAAGCAGCGCATACAGGTGGGAGGAACAGAGACGAGGTCTCACCCGAGATGTCTAAGAGTATGGTAGTAGTTAGAAGAACCGTGGTCCCTACGACCACCAGAACACCAGGGGAGGAGGCGCCAGCAGCGACAGATCAAACGCGCGAAATAGATGTGATAGAGAAGTTGGACTGTCTCACATTTTGATGACATCAATGAACTTTTCCCCAGCCTAACACAAGCCTGAAGCGCAAGAGCAGGCACATAAGGGGTAGATGATCAAGGTTTCCAAAGACTAGACGACGAGTTCGAGAAGTACATTACAACAAACCAGAGGTTCAAGGATGCATTCAAGAAGTACATGACAACGAGGCCCAGATGGAAAGAACAACTTCAAAATTTTAGCACAATGAAGGATGCGAGCAGCACCAAAGGTGCCACGCTGAGGTGGCTTGAGGGAAATCCAGAAGTTTGTGTTGGGGGCCTGTTGGCACGGGATTAGTCTGCATGAAGTGCAGAAGCTGACAATTGCGAAGAGGACCATCCGCGGAATAAAGGGTCATTCGCGGAGAACGAGGAAGCGCAAGATTAGTTAGTTTGTTAGAAATGGGTCATGTGGACCATTTTATAACCATTTAGTTTCATATAAATAAGAGTATGATTGTAAGCGTAAGGGCATCATAGTTGAATCAGATAATGAGCTGTTTTAAAATATATTGCATCTGCGATAAGATGTTTTGACTGTTTCTGTGAAGGGTATGTCCCAGGTTTTGATGAATGCATGAAGATGTTCGATTATGGTTATCTCTTTTGTCTTTGTTTCTGTTAAATGATGAATGCAAGTGTTTGTGAAATGTGTAAGATTTTGTGGTTTGGTAATTGTTGTTGATGCGAATGATCAGTTTAATCATGTTGATGCTAATGTCCATTATGTATTATTTCTGCGAATGATGAATATGCGAATGGTGAATATATGAATGTATGTGAATTTGAATATTTGGTTTCTAGTGCAGCAGAGCTGAAGTGCTTACATGTCCTTTCCCCACTACGGAAACTTGGTTCCTGCAGCCCCCTTAATCATCTCGGGTGAGACTTCACTCGCTTCTCGGGTGTCGCTGGAAAGGGTAAAACCTTTCTGGGCCGGTGCTTAAGGGTTTTTGGTTGGGTTTGTTGACAACAGTGGAAAGTGAACCCCCATCGATAGCCGCTGGGTCAACATCATGTGAATAAGATCCAACATGCTTTGCTTCGAGCCAAAAATGTACCTAAGGCTTAACATAAACTTTAGTGATTAAGCTTTTTATTTTTGGTTAGTAGTCGCTTTTATTTGGTTGTTTACATCTTGATAAGGGGAATTAAGTTTAAAATTAAGTACTTAACAATCCCAATTATCCATGTCTTGGATTGGATATAGCAATGTAGAAGTTCCTCGGCCCTATGAGTGAGTCAACTCTTTCTTATGACATATCTTGCAATTGCCTTTATCCATATTATTCATAAAATTATTTTTAGTCTAAATTTATTTCACCTCTTATAGGAAAGTTAGATTAGATTGTGGGGCTATTGGTTCGTTGTAATTTTCAATTTTTAATCAATCTTGATCATGGACCAACCCATCCTAAAGGATCCCCTTCTTCCCAACAACCAGTGGGCTAGGATATTTTCACCAAGATGCATTTCAGATGAGTTTGAAATATTTTGAGACGATTAAGTATCAAATCCTGTTGGATTAAAAATTTATATGTTCCATCTATAGAGCAGTGATTTAGTGATTGCATCATATAGTTTTCATCAATAAGTTTCTAGCAATACCAAGTTTTCAAAAATTTGGCACCAATGTTAGCATCATAAGATAGTGGATCTATGATGAACCCATTAGTAAACCCTAATCCAAAATAGTAACAACAATGAGTTTACTAGCATTATTGTGCTACACAAGAAATGCAAAAGTGCACCCTAAATCACAAGGAAATACCATACCAATAGAGGTGCCAACTTAGTAGCATAGGTGCGCCCAAGAGAGAGAGATAGCCACATAACCAAGAACAAATACCCACAAGTAGAGTGAAAAGAAAGGTTTACCCTAGGATTTATAACATGGTCATTATAAATGAATATAATGTATAAATGAGGATGCGTGTGTATTTTATAGACAATCTAAGGTGGGGAACCCTCCCTAGTAGGGGTTATGGGTTCACTAATCTAGGTCGGCCCTAACCACCTAGACATAATATAATAAAGAGTTTGACTAGGTCGAATTTTAAGCGAAAAACCTAGGCATACTCAAAATATGCACAAGATAGATCGACCCATGTCCTAATGTGAAGATTACACCATCATTTCAACACCCCCCTTAATCTAAGCATCTGATTATGGAGAAAGACAATCAAGTACAAATGAAGGAGTGTGCATACCCAACTCAGCAGAGAGACAACCATCCTTGTAATAAGAAAGAGTTGGTTTGTGATTACCCAACACAATACAAGTGTGGAAGGGTTTATGAATACCTAACCATCATCAATATAGAAATTCTGAACCATTGAAGAATTTCCACCACCGAACTTTTTATCACCTAGGAGAATATGACCTTGATCTATCCATCTAATAAAGAAGTATTGTAAAGAGGCATAATTACAAGACAGAGAAGGTGTAAAAGTGAGTGGGCATACACAACTCAATGAAGAGTCAATCACAGTTGGAAGGAAAGAGAGAGGATCTATGATGACCCGACTCAATACATAAGTGGACCCAATAATCTATTGAAAGAGTACAACCACTAAAATTTTCATTATGTTGGAGACTACGATATTGAATTGTCCATCTAATAAAGAAGTAATAGAAGAAACATATTGTACAGGAATCAAATTTGAACTCCTTGTTTCCTAAAGAAAAGTTATCATTGAACTACTCATCCAATAAAAGAAGTTTCCACTATGTTGCTCAGTTGCTAGAAAATATTGTCACAGTCCTACTCATCCAATGAAAAAGGGATATCATACATGTTCTTCCCATATTGCACATCTTCTAGAAGAACAATATCATCGATATGCCCATTTGAAGAATTGTTAGAAGGAACATTCTTTTAGAGAGAATATATAGGAATACCCAATTCTAATAAGTTTGGTAATAAATAAATCAATGTAGGAATACCCAACTCCATATATTTAAAACAACTTAAACATAATTAAGAAGGATCAAATACAATAGGGGTGTGGGTGTGTGAATACCCAAGACAAATACACTTGAGAGATCATAACAAGGAAATAAGCTCGAATACAATCTGAGTGATTGAACACAATTAAGAGACATCAAATATAACACGGGAGTGGATGTGTGATTACCCAACATAGATGCACCTAAATGTCACCTACCCAAATTCTGAATATATTATTATTATTGGCAAAATACTTTATGTTAATTTTTAATTACAAAGTTTTGTAATTATGACCAAGTTTGGTCAAGGATGAATGTAATTACAGAATTATTATTATTTAATAAATTAAAGTAGGAGACAAACACCCAAGGGAACTGTTAAATGAGTGTTCACTGACCCACTAGTAGGAATGGAAGTTGTTAGAAGGCATGGGACAGATGGCAGCAATTGCACTTCACCACTAGCTGTTGGTTATGGGACAACTACCCCTACAAATGTGGCATTATCTCCAAGGTGGAGGGAGTGAGCAGGCAGCTCATTTAATGACTAGTTAACAATTGAAAGGAATAGGCAACCTACATAAGGCAAATTTGAATTGAGCAGGCATCTCTTACACAATATTTTCTGCAGAAATATTCCTCATGTGCATCAGGTGATGACTGAGAGATTCGAATAGGGAGGCTATGTGAGTGCATTGTAAGTCTGCAAATTATTCTGAGAAGGAGAACCAGAGGTGCTGGTGCAGGTCCCTTTGACTGCTAAGTCTTTAAGACTGGATAACTAATGCTACTGCAAGTTGAGGTCCTAAGCTTCTAAGTTTCTTCCTCCTGGTGGTTCAGTGAACAGGCTTGGGGGTCCCAAGGCAAGTAACTTGGCTGTCTTCAGGAATTGGTTGGGTGGAACATGCTCCTTGGGCTGTTTGTTTCCCTACAGATTAACCAGGTTTTGCTGTTTCCTATTTTGTTTATAGTTTAATAATTCTGTTTATTGAAACCATCAAACTCTGTATTGTGAATATATTTATTTTTGATATTTGTTTAAGTCTGAATGATAAGATTTGTTAAAGATCTTATTAGATAATCATCTCTATATTTTCCACATACTGTTATTTGCATCGTACTCTAGTATAGAGAAGCAAATTAAATGATAGATGAGATATAGTCAGATTTCCATTGATTAGATAAATAATTACAGTAAGTGCTATGATTACAATTCTGTCCTATATCTAAACATAGTAAAAATTTACTGTATAGTATCAACAGCGTTATAGGATTCTTTTGTTATTCATGAAATATAAATATGGTCTAATTTCTGCACAGTCATATATCTTTCTCTTATCTCTATTAAATCAAGATAGCAAGCAAATGCAATTAAAATTATACATATCATGTTTTCCAAGTAATAGTATTTCCAAGTATTTTAAGAGCTGTAAGAACTGATCAATATATAGTTTTCTTATCTTTACACATACTGTATTTCTTCACTAATTTCCTCTTTGATTTCATGTATCAATTATTTATTTCAATAGTATCAAAACCTAATACAATGTAAACCCTAACTCTGTATACAAACATCATATTTTCTATCTCAAAAACAAACTGTAGACATTATTCAAGAATGATAACATTATGACTTATTAAACCCTAGTTATTACATTCTAGAACCATATCATCTTTTATATATGGTAAGTTACTATCTGAGAATTATCTAACAGTTAGCCGAAGGCACAAATTACATAGTCATATTTAAACCTTAGCTTACAACCCTAGTATCCAAACATACACATTATCGAAAACTAGAACATGGGGGCATAACCCTTTCAAATTGTTTAACAGTCGAAACTACCTCAATGTTTTCCAAAATTGAGATTATCAACAACAAGAAACTAAGTACAGACATACATTATGCAAACCATAAAACCCTTGCCCAAATACAAATATCATGGCTCTACAAACCTTAAACAATTATTTTACACAGTGATCTCAACGATTTGTTTAAACATATTTTTCCATTGCAAGAAACGAATCATGGTTTACAGAGATAAACGAGCTCTCGGCTCTGAGTTCCTTACGCAATAGAAATAAAAAAAGACTCAATAGAGTTCACATTTCGGACCTATCAAGGTTCCAACAGTACGAATAAGCTTATCAACAAACATCAAACGAGATCACATTATCCAAAAACCACACAGGGTTATACCCTTGACATCTAGCATTACGAAAACGAGTGTTAAAACTCTTATCGACGACGAGCTAGGCATCAAAATGGCCAAGTAACAATATAAACATTTGAGGGTTACCCTCTGTACAAATTTTATGTCAGCATAAGACCTTAAAGAAAACTCAAGAGACGACCATCGCCGAAAACAAGGTTGAACAGTTTTGACTCTCGACAACATAATCATCATCAAAACAAGTCCAAAGGCACCTACGAGGGTTTGAGGACCACCATAGCTTACCAGGAATTGGATGCATGCATTCCATTTCCAAACCCTTTCCAAGGAACTTCATTCAAAACCGGTGCCTACCAAAACACAGTCAAGAGTTTAATGACAAGAAAAACGTAAGCATGAAAGTTAAACCCAGTAACATATTCTTTGGGTGAGTGCTTACCTTTAGAATCAATGTTCTGAGTTTTGTACATTACACCAGCAAAAACGACGAGCTCGATGGCTTGGACCGAGGCTATGAGATTTTTACAAAATATTCTCTTCCACTAACTAAAGGAGTGAAGCTACAAATACATAACTCGACAACAGTAAAACCTAACACAACAAACACTATCTATATCGTATCACCATGACACCGGGGTGAACCTGCAACTATTAAGATCACACCTATAGGTATCAAGGTCGAAACCTCTAAGATACTTTGTCTAAACCCTATTTTCCAGCAGCCTGTTAGCCTCATCACTCGAAACACCAGCGTAACAATGAAGACCAAGAACTCTCCATCAAACATTTACAACGAGATGCTAGGGTTAGCAAATCAACGAGCAAGAGATTGCTAGAGAGCTACATTGGAGGTCGGGCAACCATAACATTTATTGCTTCATAAATTACCACAACCACGACATAGCCAACTTTGCTTACTAAGGATCATTACCATATCCAGAACGGAGGAGAATAGATGTGGAAACCACGCACAGTTAGATTTATAGTCATTTAATCCACCACGTTCACATGGATGGTATTACGTGGAGTGCCAACAACACTTTCCACTACTAAGTTTGGTCTTATCCATTAATGCAGGGATGGGACACCATCAACGCCAGGTTGAAATGCATGCCAAGCACTAAGGCTTAGAACTCTTGTCAAATCGAAATTCAATGCAAAGTTAGTATCAATATATATATAATTTGTATGGTAGAAAAGTTAGCATTCATGCATCATATAACTTGATAATTTCAATCTATATAGTTGGTATAGTTTCAAAGCTAATATTCACGCCTCATAGTATTAGAGTTTATGCTATGTCAAGTTACATTGTTTACATCGCATTCCTTGGCTTGTGTACAAGTCACATAGGTAAGGCTTATACATTTGTATATAGCCAAACCTTGACGATTGTTGGTAATTGGAGATTATAGGTAGATAGGATTATTTATTTATACAAATTATAATGCTAGCAATATATTCTTTATATTTTTCATACATTGCAAATAATTGAAAAGGGTAGGATTTTTGTTTTGTTCTCAAGCTAACTAATGCTAATTATTTAGCATAAAAACCATGATCATATTATTTATGTCACACAATAGTTTTATAGTGCAAAGTATTGATGAATTAGTAGTACGGATACTACATCTATAACATACAAGTAGAACTACCTTAAGACAATGGTAAAGTCACTCAACATTAATGACGATAGTCATGATAACAAACTGAGCAACATAAGAAATAAATAGACGACACTTTTTCATAAAACATTGATGAGTTTGCAAGTCAGCACTTGAGCTAGTTTTAAAACTAAGTAATTCATACCTCCAGCAACTTGTTTCGCAATGAGGTACTTAGCATTTTATTATTACATCGACGTTGAATTGAAAGACACACGTACTCTTAAAACATGTGGTCGTAGAACTTCTTACCTGCTATCTGCACATAGAAACATTCCAAATGCCTTAGCTTTTGCAGCTAAGTAAACTCCAGGGTACCTCGTAGGACACCCTTGGACATCAAGAAAACAAACCGTCAGTGTCTTGTCAAAAAGAAACCTGTTGCATCATATTTCTAACCTTTCAGTTAACTTGAGCAATTATTGTAGTAAGCATGTTGTCAAAAGTATGATGTGTCACTGTTATCTAAAATGTTTTTAACTTAGTGATTAAATTATGTTTAGTATGTAATGACTTCTTAATCATTACCGTCTTAATCAAGCAATTATTATTTCCGCAACTGTAATCATCACATTTAATGTTGTTTTTAAAAGTTTTAAATTTTTATGAAAATTCAGGATGTTACATGTGGTATCAGAGCTCATGTTCGAACTCTAGGCCTGAAAAAGGTCCAAGAACACGCAACAAAAATTTTTATTACAGCAGAGAATCCTACTAATTAAAATTTTAACTATGGTGTTATACATAAATTATTTAAGTTACGAGTATGGAGAACTCAGCTAAACAATTAGAAGACAGATTTCAACCAAACAGCCATAGCATGGGACAACACTATGCAGAAGAAGGTCACGGTGAATTGAATGACAATTCGTCAGAACTGTTACGTGCATTTCAGGAACTAAAGGCAGAAATTAGATCTGTGAAACAAGACAATGAAAGAATTCTGAAGGCACAAGAAGAGTTAAACCAAGTGCTGTTTGAACAGTGCCCAATTGATGAGCAGGAGAGAGATAATGAAGATATCTCCAAGGTTGAGTATCTGCCTCATGGTAACAAAAGTAAGAAAATGAAAACCGATGATGTGAACAACAGTTCAACATCATCAGGAGATGCTATTGAAGTACACAAAAAGAAACGTAACTATTCAAGTGATAGTAGTAAAGGATATTACAAAGCCAGAAAGAAAAGCCATAAAGAGTATGAACAGATTTATGGGGAGTTTAAAAAGATTAGACCTCCAACTTTCGATGGAGAAACTGAGAAGGGTGAGACAGTTGAAGCATGGCTGTCCGACATGAAGAAATATTTTCAGATTTATAATTATTCAGAATCCTTGAAATCAAATATGGCTATATATAACTTGACCGGAAAAGCGGACATTTGGTGGCAGGACATCAAAAGAGTAAAGGGCATCGAGGATAAGGATGTAAACTGGAGTACTTTTAAACGATACTTCAAGAAGAAGTTTTTATCTGAACAGTGCTATGAAGAAAAATCCAAAGAATTCTACGATTTAAAGCTGGGAAGTATGAACATGAAGGAAATGAACAGTAAATTTCTGAACTTGTTGAGATATGTGCCATATCTTGTGGAAGAAAAATCAAACATTCAAAGATACTTGAGCTGTCTACCTTTCAATATTAAGGACAGAATCGAGTATGACAATCCAAAAACCTTGGAAGAGGCTATGAGAAAGGCAGTTTTCTGTTATGACACTAATCAGAAAAGAGAAAGAATGTCAAACTGAAAAATTCATAAGCCCAACAATTTTGAGCTGAAAAAGAAAAAATTCAGGTTCAGTGGGAATTCTGGTTTCCAAAAGAAAAAATTTCAGAATCGAAATTTTCAAGGAAATAATTTCAAAAACAGTCAACAGCAGAATTCTACAGCACCTAGAAATGCTCCCAATAATACTAGGAACAATGAACAAAAGGCACCTATCAAATGTTTTGAGTGTCAAGGTCCTCATTATGCATTAGAATGTCCCAAGAGGAAGCAGACAGCTAACAACATTCACTCTATTCAGACTGAACCTACTGTTGGAGACGTGGCGAGGGAGATGCCCAGAATCAATGCAGCACTCGACAACAGGCAAGCAGATCATCAAATCTCTATGGTAGAGATTGAAGGTATGCTACAAAATCATCCTGTTACTGTTTTAATTGACCCAGGTTCTAGCTTAAGTTATATATCACCAGATATTGTGGAAAGTCTTAAATTAAAAACAGAAAAGTTCAATAAATCTTGTTTAGTTAGACTAGCAACTGGAACAAAGAGGAAAGTATCAGATTTTATAGGAAGTTGTGCTTTATCCATGAATCAGTTAAAGACACAAATCAAGTTGAATATTTTACCTTTACGATCCTATGATATTATAATCAGAATGGACTGGTTAGAAGCCCATCATGTCATTCTGAACTGTTATGAAATTTTTTTTACATGTTTAAATGATGAAGGAAAAACTATAGAAGTAAAAGGTATTCCAAGAAAGGTAACCCTTAGACAGATTTCAGCCATGCAAGTTAAGAGGGCAGTTAGGAAAGGATGTCAGTTGTTTGCAGTAAATGTAGTAAATGATGAGTTTATTTGTAAAGAGGACAAACTGAAATTAGAAGACATACCTGTCCTAAAGGATTTTAAGGATGTTTTTCCTGAAGAGATTCCAGGATTACCTCCTAAAAGAGCTTTAGATTTTACCATCGAGTTAATACCAGGAGCAATACCGAATTCTAAATCTCCATACAGAATGAATATACTGGAATTAAACGAATTGAAATCACAGTTGAAGGAACTGATTGCTAAGAATTATATAAGACCCAACGTGTCTCCTTAGGGAGCACCTGTTATATTTGTTAAGAAGAAAGATGGAACCTTAAGACTGTGCATAGATTATCGCCAGCTTAATAAGATGACAATAAAAAATCGGTATCCGTTGCCCCGCATAGATGATCTATTTGATCAGCTGCGTGGAGCAACGATATTTTCAAAGATTGATCTAAGGTCAGGATATCATCAAGTGTAGGTTAAGGATGAAGATATTTTCAAGATAGCTTTAAGAACTCGATATGGACATTACGAGTTCGTAGTCATGCCATTTGGCTTGACTAATGCCCCGACTGTATTTATGTGTTTGATGAACAATATTCTGCAAGAATACTTAGATAAGTTTGCTGTTGTGTTTATAGATGACATTTTAGTGTATTCTAAAAGCAAAGAAGAGCATGATGAACATCTACGGATTATCTTACAAGTTCTGAGAGATCATCAACTATACGCTAAGTTTAGTAAGTGTGACTTCCACAAGGACAAAATTCAGTATTTAGGACGCATAATTTCTAAAGAAGGAATCTCGGTTGAACCCGACAAGATAAAGGACATTAATGACTGGCCGGTTCCAAAGGATGTGTCAAATGTAAGATCATTTATGGGTATTACTGGATATTAAAGAAAATTTATAGAGGGTTTTTCAAAGATTTCAAACCCCATAACCTCCTTGAAGAAGAAAGGGAAGAAATTTATGTGGGATCAGAAATGTTCTGACAGTTTTAAGAAGTTAAAGGCATTGTAGATCCTGATAACACCTATTCTAAGGATAGAAGATCCTAATAAGGATTTTATAGTTTGCATAGATGCTTGTAATGACGGACTCGGTGGAGTCCTAACACAAGAAGGGCATGCTGTGGCATACGAATCTAGAAAGCTGAAAATACATGAGAATAATTAATCCACTTATGATTTAGAGTTATTAGCAGTAATTCATGCTTTAAAAATGTGGCGTCACCACCTTATTGGTAGAAAATTTACCTTACTGACAGACAACATGGATCTGAAATATTTATTAGATCCGACAAATCTGAACGCTAGACAAGCTAGATGGTTAACTTTCTTAAGTGAGTATGATCTCGAAATTCAGCATATTAAAGGGAAAGAGAACAAGGTTGCAGATGCATTGAGTCGTAAAGCAAAACTGAATTTTATTTCAACCATCAGTACTTACTAAGCAAATTTTGAAAATTAGATCCTTAAAAGGAGTGAAACGGATGAAGAATACATAAAATTGAAGGAAAAGATAGCAAGCAACAATTCTGAAAATTCTATGGTAGATTACGGAATGAAGGAAAATGGACTATTGCTTAAAAAAACAGATTGTATGTACCTAACATACCAGAAATAAAAATTCTGATTTTAAATGAGATGCACAAAAGCCATTACTCTGGCCATCCAGGTTATCAAAAGACCATTACTATGCTCAGGAAAGAATACTATTGGCCCAAAATGAAAGATGAAGTAGCAGAGTACATAGCTAAATGTTTGGATTGTCAAAAAGTGAAAGTTGAACACCAACATCCCACCAAATTGTTACATCCATTACCTATACCGAGTTGGAAATGGGAAGTGATAAGCATAGAACTGGACTACCCAAAAATAAGAAACAAAACGACTCTATCATGGTGGTAGTAGAAAAATTGAGCAAAGCAGCACACTTTATACCTGTGAAGACTACTCATAAGCCTCAAAACATTGCAGAAATATTCATGAAACAGATTTTTCGACTACATGGTATATTGAAAGTGATAATTTCAGATCATGACTCTAAATTTACTGGAAACTTTTGGAGATCTTTGTTTAAAGGGTTGAATACAACCTTAAATTTCAGCACAGCATTTCATCCACAGACGGATGGACAGACAAAAAGGGTGAATCAATTTTTAGAAGACTTATTGAGAATGTATGTTAAGGATCATCCTGGTAAGTGGGAAGACTATTTGCATTTAATAGAATTTGCATATAATAACCATTATCATGCATCAACCAGACTTAGCCCATTTGAAATTCTTTATGGTAGGAAATGTGATACACCTGTTTCTTGGAATGACCTAGTAAATAGAGTTGTTTTAGGACCTAAATTGTTGCATGAGTTAGAACTAATTGTGAAACAGGTACAAGGAAATTTAAAAGCTGCCCAAGATAGGCAAAAGAGTCAAGCAGATCTAAAAATGACTCATAAAGAGTTCCAAATTGGTGAACATGTGTTCCTCAAGGTAAGACCGAAAAAGAGTTCATTGAAATTGGGAAGCTATGCCAAGTTGGCACCCAGGTATTGTGGTCCTTTCGAAATATTGTCCAAGGTTGGACCAGTGGCATACCAACTAGCTTTGCCACCAAATTTAAAAATACATAATGTTTTTCATATATCATTTTTAAAGAAATATGTACACGATGCTACTCATGTTGTAAACTGGAATGATGTACAGGTGGGACAAGACGATGATTTTCAGGTGGAACCGGACTTTATCCTCGAAAGGAGGGAAACTTTGCTTTGGAATCGCACCATTGGGCAAGTGAAGGTGCAATGGAAGCACCTTAGCCCAAAAGAGGAAACCTGGGAGTTGGAGAGTAGTATGCAGGCAACATACCCAACTCTGTTTCAGGAACACTCAGAGAGTGATTAACCAACATCGAGGACGATGTTGAGACTTAAGGGGGGGTGTATGTCACCTACCCAAATTTTGAAAATATTATTATTATTGGCAAAATACTTTATGTTAATTTTTAATTACAAAATTTTGTAATTATGACCAAGTTTGGTCAAGGATGAATGTAATTATTGAATTATTATTATTTAATAAATTAAAGTAGGAGACAAACACCCAAGGGAACTGTTAAATGAGTGTTCATTGACCCACTAGGAGGAATGGAAGCTGTTAGAAGGAATGGGACAGATGGCAGCAATTGCACTTCACCACTAGCTGTTGGTTATGGGACAACTACCCCTACAAATGTGGAATTATCCCCCAAGTGGAGGGAGTGAGAAGGCAACTCATTTAATGACCAGTTAACAACTAAAAGGCCTAGGTAGCCTACATAAGGAAAATTTGAATTGAGCAGGCAACTCTTACACAATATTTTCTGCAGAAATATTCCTCATGTGCATCAGGTGATGACTGAGAGATTCGAATAGGGAGGCTATGTGAGTGCATTGTAAGTCTGCAAATTATTCTGAGAAGGAGAACCAGAGGTGCTGGTGCAGGTCCCTTTGACTGCTAAGTCTTTAAGACTGGATAACTAATGCTACTACAAGTTGAGGTCCTAAGCTTCTAAGTTTCTTCCTCCTGGTGGTTCAGTGAACAGGCTTGGGGGTCCCAAGGCAAGTAACTTGGCTGTCTTCAGGAATTGGTTGGGTGGAACAGGCTCCTTGGGCTGTTTGTTTCCCTACAGATTAACTAGGTTTTGTTGTTTCCTATTTTGTTTATAGTTTAATAATTCTGTTTAGTGAAACCATCAAACTCTGTTTTGTAAATATATTTATTTCTGATTTTTTTTTAAGTTTGAATGATAACCTTTGTTAAAGATCTGATTAGATAATCATCTCTATATTTTTCCACATGCTGTTATTTGCATCGTACTCTAGTATAGAGAATCAAATTAAATGATAGATGAGAGATAGGCAGATTGCCATTGATTAGATAAATAATTATAGTAAGTGCTATGATTACAATTCTGTCCTATATCTAAACATAGTAAAAATTTACTGTATAGTATCGACAGCGTTATAGGATTCTTTTGTTATTCATGAAATATAATTATGGTCTAATTTCTGCACAGTCATATATCTTTCTCTTATCTCTATTAAATCAAGATAGCAAGCAAATTCAATTAAAATGATACATATCATGTTTTCCAAGTAATAGTATTTCCAAGGATTTTAACAGCTGTAAGAACTGATCAATATATAGTTTTCTTATCTTTACACATACTGTATTTCTTCACTAATTTCCTGTTTGATTTCATGTATCAATTATTTATTTCAATAGTATCAAAACCTAATACACTGTAAACCCTAAATCTGTATACAAACATCATATTTTCTATCTCAAAAACAAACTGTAGACATTATTCAAGAATGATAACATTATGACTTATTAAACCCTAGTTATTACATTCTAGAACCATATCATCTTTTATATATGGTAAGTTACTACGTGAGAATTATCTAACAGTTAGCCCAAGGCACAAATTACATAGTCATGTTTAAACCTTAGCTTACAACCCTAGTATCCAAACATACACATTATCGAAAACTAGAACATGGGGGCATAACCCTTTCAAATTGTTTAACATTCGAAACTACCTCAACATTTTCCAAAATTGAGATTATCAACAACAAGAAACTAAGTACAGACATACATTACGCAAACCATAAAACCCTTGTCCAAATACAAATATCATGGCTCTGCAAACCTTAAACAATTATTTTACATAGTGATCTCAACGATTTGTTTAAACATATTTTTCCATTACAAGAAACAAATCATGGTTTACGGAGATAAATGAGCTCTCGGCTCTGAGTTCCTTATGCAACAGAAATAACCAAAAAAACTCAACAGAGTTCACATTTCGGACCTATCAAGGTTCCAACAGTACGAATAAGCTTATCAACAGACATCAGACGAGATCACATTATCCAAAAACCACACAGGGTTATACCCTTGACATCTAGCATTACGAAAACGAGTGTTAAAACTCTTATCAACGACGAGCTAGGCATCAAAACGACCAAGTAACAATATAAACATTCGAGGGTTACCCTCTATACAAATTTTATGTCAACATAAGACCTTAAAGAAAACTCAAGAGACGGCCATCGCCGAAAACAAGGTTGAACAGTTTTGACTCTTGGCAATAGAATCATCATCAAACCAAGTCCAAAGGCACCTACGAGGGTTTGAGGACAACCGGAGCTTACCAGGAATTGGATGCATGCATTCCATTTCCAAACCCTTGCCAAGGAACTTAATTCGAAACCGGTGCCTGCCAAAAACATAGTCAAGAGTTTAATGACAAGAAAAACGTAAGCATGAAAGTTAAACCCAGTAACATATTCTTTGGGTGAGTGCTTACCTTTAGAATCAACGTTCTGCATTTTGTACATTACACCAGAAAAAATGACAAGCTCGATGGCTTGGACTGAGGCTATGAGCTTTTTACAGAATATTCTCTTCCACTACCTAAAGGAGTCAAGCTACAAATAAATAACTCGACAACAGTAAAACCTAACACAACAAACACTATCTATATCGTATCACCATGACACCGGGGTGAACCTACAACTATTAAGATCACACCTACAGGTCTCAAGGTCGAAACCTCTAAGATACTTTGTCTAAACCCTATTTTCCAGCAGCCTGTCGGCCTCATCACTCAAAACACCAGCGTAACAATGAAGACCAAGAACTCTCCATCAAACATTTACAATGAGATTCTAGGGTTAGCAAATCAACGATCCAAATATAACACAATCAATGAGCAAGAGATTTCCAGCGAGCTACATTGGAGGTCGGGAAACCATAACATTTATTGCTTCATAAATTACCACAACCATGACAGAGCCAACTTTGCTTACTAATGATCATTACCATATCCAACACGGAGGAGAATAGATGTGGAAACCATGCACAGTTAGTTTTATAGTCATTTAATCCACCACGTTCACATGGATGGTATTACGTGGAGTGCCAACAACACTTTCCACTATGAAGTTTGGTCTGATCCATTAATGCAGGGATGGGACACCATCAACGCTAGGTTGAAATGCATGCCAAGCACTAAGGCTCAGAACTCTTGTCAATCGAAATTCAATGCAAAGTTAGTATCAATATATATATAATTTGTATGGTAGCAAAGTTAGCATTCATGCATCGTATAACTTGATAATTTCAATCCATATAGTTGGTATAGTTTCAAAGCTAATATTCACGCCTCATAGTATTAGAGTTTATGCTATGTCAAGTTACATTGTTTACATCGCAGTCCTTGGCTTGTGTACAAATCACATAGGTAAGGCTTATACATTTGTATATAGCCAAACCTTGACGATTGTTGGTAATTGGAGATTATAGGTAGATAGGATTATTTAATTATACAAATTATAATGCTAGCAATATATTCTTTATATTTTTCATACATTGCAAATAATTGGAAAGGGTAGGATTTGTGTTTTGTTCTCAAGCTAACTAACGCTAATTATTTAGCATAAAAACCATGATCATATTATTTACGTCACACAATAGTTTTATAGTGCAAAGTATTGATGAATTAGTAGTATGAATAATACATCTATAACATACAAGTAGAACTACCTTAAGACAATGGTAAAGTCACTCAACATTAATGATGATAGTCATGATAACAAACTTAGCAACATAAGAATTAAATAGATGACGCTTTTTCATAAACATTGATGAGTTTGCAAGTCAGCACTTGAGCTAGTTTTAAAACTAAGTAATTCATACCTCCAACAACTTGTTTCGCAATGAGGTACTTAGCATTTTATTATTACATCGATGTTGAATTGAAAGACACACGTACTCTTAAAACATGTGGTCGTAGAACTTCTTATCTGTTGTCTGCACATAGAAACATTCCAAATGCCTTAGCTTTTGCAGCTAAGTAAACTCCAGGGTACCTCGTAGGACACCCTTGGACATCAAGAAAACAAACCGTCAGTGTCTTGTCAAAAAGAAACCTGTTGCATCATATTTCTAACCTTTCAGTTAACTTGAGCAATTATTGTAGTAAGCGTGTTGTCAGAAGTATGATGTGTCGCTGTTATCTAAAATGTTTTTAAATCAGTGATTAAGTTATGTTTAGTATGTAATGACTTCTTAATCATTGTCGTCTTAATCAAGCAATTATTATTTCCGCAACTGTAATCATCACATTTAATGTTGTTTTTAAAAGTTTTAAATTTTTATGAAAATTCGGGATGTTATACTAAAAGAGAATAACTCGGAAGGAATCGCAAATACCAGAGTGAGAGTGGGTTTATAAATACCCAAAACCACTCGAAGAGTGGAAGTGGAAAGAGTATAGGAGAGATTTGGTGTGTGAGTACCCAACTTAAATACAAGTAGGAGTGAAGGCAGCTAAAATACAAGTGAGATTTGGTGTGTGGCTAACCAACTCAAAAACATGGTCAACCATAACTGGAAAAAAAGAAGATTTTTTTTATGAATACACATATCAACATAGGGTTATCCTTGTGCAAAAAATCCTCCCTAAATATGGATAATAGGCCAAGCAAAGAAAGCATTGGACCACACATTCCACCCTTAATGTTGAATGCAATCGATATGAAGATAGAACCTCCTGAAACAACATTGTAAAAATACCAACATAGTCCCACGACTTGGAAAAGGCCTCTAGTTGAAGTTTGAAGAAAGAGATCACTGAAGTATTTTTCTCAACAGAAGGATAGAACATGAGTACAATCTAGTGATGAGTACACCCACGATAGACCAAGATCATGATGTAGGGGCACAAAATCCATGATGTTATTCATCGATATGTTTTGCATATGGTCTGTCCCATAAGAACAAATATCATAGTATGGAATACTAACATCCAAACAAATAAATTGATCCACTAAAATAAGTTTAGAATCATTTTTAGAGTCATTAAGATAATAAACAGGGACAAATCCTACATACCATAAGTGAAAATTGCATGAAAAGAGTTGAGAAGAGTACCCCTTCACAAACAAGTGATCAAAGGCTTGTTAGAGTCACCATGAATTACAACTAATGCCTGAGGAGTAGGCCTCACATTAGCAACTCCATCATCCAAAGGAAAAGTACCAACCCTTGGAATATGAAGAATGAATCCAAATAAAGTAGAGTCAATACCCAAAACACCATCATCTAAAACCAATATAGCTCGATATGCAAAGTACGCCACCATGTGTGCAACAAAAAGATAGTCCATATGGTCCAACAAAAGGAAGTCTTTATGAAGGATTCAAGAAAAACTATTGAAGAGGCCAAGAGAGTTTGAAACCCTTTAATACAAGATGGTCCCAAAACCCTAGTTTTGTAGCGTTTAAAGCATAAGCTACTAGGTGATAGTCTCACATATCAATTGAATAGCCTGGAAAATTATGTTTCCAAGCAATTATCTACATCCGATATGAGAGGTGGGACTCCATAGAATCCCTGATTAAGGAGAAACAATTATAAAATCCCTAGATCCCCAACCCTTAGGGTAATTTCTCTAGCCAATAGCCTCATATCTCCAGCTTTGTCCTGAAAAATTGTACTAAATTTTGGCTAAAATAGAGAGAAAGACAAGGTGTGCTTCCCTAGAAGGGCATCAACTTACCAAAGGAATCCCTTAAATTCGCTAGAAAAAACAAAAAGCACCAAAACAAGGATTTTGGTGGCGGAGATGGTAAAAATCCCTTAAAAAATGTTGTTGTATTGAAACAATGTTGAAAAAAATACTAGTTTCAAACCTAAAACAATGCTAAAACCCTAAAAAAATTGTTGTTGTCTCGAAACAATGTGAAAAAAAAAACCAGTTTCAAAGTTGAAACAACCCTAAACATCATTGGATAGAGAAGGAAGAGTCCACACTAGCTCTGATGCGATGTTAACATCATAATATAGCTCATCTATAGTGAACCAATCGACAAACCCTAATCCATAAACAATGTAACAACGCGAAGTATAGAAAAATTGTTGTCTTATGTGAGGAATGCACGAGTGCACCCTAAATCAAAGGGATAAATCATACTAATGGATTTTCCAACGAGAGAGAGAGATCATCACATAACCAAGAACAAATATCAACAAGTACAACGAAAAAAGTTCCCTTGTGCTTTTAGCACATTATCAATATGAAATAATATAATGTACAAATGAGGATGAGTGTGTATTTATACACACTTTAAGGTGGGGTGACCTCCACAAAAGGGTTTATGAGCCCATTAATATTGGCCAGCCCTAACCACCTTGACATAATATAATAAAGAGTTTGACTAGATCATATTTCAAACCAAAAACTCAGGTACACTCAAAATACACAAAAAAGTCTTCCCAATGCCTAATGTGAAGATTACATCATCATTTCAACAACCACATGACCAAAGTATGACCTTTAATTAAAGTATCAAGTTTTTCAGTTTCATTATTTTATAGACAATCTTAATGGATTAAGAACTTCGACTCACTAATATCGTAGTGAAAAATAGATAGCCCCATTCAAAAGTGCATGCTTAAAACATTCCCAAGACATTAATTTTGCACAATTTTGATTCTTAATAACGAAGTTATGGCATATTTCAAAGGTAGTAGGAGTTGCATCTTTGAAGCAAGTATTGCGAGGTTTCTGGTAAGTATTTCAGATCTCGAATCTAGTTTCCATCCCTTGAACCCAAGCCTATCTCAATGAGCAGAGGAAAACGACAGTGTTAGCAGGATTATGGAGGCAAGGATTGGGGTTTGGCATTGATCTTCCCCTGGTCTTGACAGCACGGGCCCTGTAGGGGATCCCGACCCCTCTATTCCTCCACCTGAGATCCTAGCTTTCAGGAAGTTGGTTGCTGCTAGCAGTAAGAGAAAACAATCTGACTCTTCAATGAAGTTTGTCAGGAAACTGGATAATATCCCCACAGTAGCATTACCTGAAGCAGAATCGTGTCGATCTGCTCTGAATTTAGCTGAGAGGGGACTAATTGGACAGTTCAATGGCTTATGGCCCTCTCCCAAAGCCGTTGAGGCATGGCTTCAATGAAATAGGAGAGCTCTTACTTCGGAAGGAATAAGAAGCTATATGGTCGGTAAACGATTCTTCGTATTTGTCTTTGACAGTGTAGAAGATAGGCATCTCATTTTTAGGAACGGTTCGTATTTTATGGGCCCTCAGGGCTTATATTTGAATAAATGGACTCCTGATTTTGATCCATCTTAGGATGTGCCGTCAGCAGTTCCGGTATGGGTGCACCTTCCTCACCTACCACTTCATTGTTGGAATTTGAAGGCCTTAGAATCAATAGGAAATACCTTGGGTACATACATTGATCGAGTAGAACGGAAGGATCAGTATTCTTGCACAAGAATTTGTGTTGAGGTTGATTTGGAAATCGGTCTCCTGGAAGCCATTAAAATAACTATAGCTGAGTGGACACATATCCAAGAACTGGATTATGAACATATACCCTTTAAATGCAGATTCTGCCATGGATACAATCATTTTGCTAGGAATTGTAAAAAGAGGAACGAAGAAGATGTGGAAAAATCAAAAGGCGAGCAATGGTCTCAAGTGCAGAAAATAACCAAGATAAAACAAAATACCAGTATAAAAGGGAAAGGGAGATCGTTGGGTCCTAGTTCATCCTTCGCAGGGCAACATCAAGGTGAAGGAAGCACAGCCCCATCAATTCCAGCAGTTACCAAAAATTCCTTCGAAACTCTCAGCATTTCGGAAGACACCTCAGATTTAGTAATTATGGAGCCCGAACACCAGAATACTTCCCTCGAATGGGAAAAAGAAAAGACAGACATACCCCAAACGATTTCTGATCCCCCAGTAGGTGGTCTCTCCCCCCTTTCCTATGCAGAAATGATAAGGAAGAAACCTCCAAAAAAATTTGGTTCTTCGGAAGACGAGACGTTTGAAAAGCCCTCGAAAAAAACAGGTAGAAAATCACTCAAAGATGCTAGAGAGGAAGAAGCAGAGAGGAAAAATATGCAAGGCAACCAATATACCATCGAAATGTCCATTGGTAGAAAAACCAGAGTAAGGCCCGCTAAAGGAGGCCCTACCCCCCCTCTTCATGGTAAATAATGCGATTAGTCTCTTGGAACTGTCAAGGCTTGGGAAATCCATTGAAGTCTGAAGCAGTTAAAGACCTTCTAAAATTAGAAACCCCCGAGATTCTCATGCTCCAAGAGACCAAAATCGATGGTGCTGCTCTTCTAGCCCTCAACAATCAGAAGTGGAAGAAAAACGATGGAAAGGCAGTCAGTGCTAGGGGCACCTCAGGAGGGATAGCAACCCTTTGGTCGAAAGACAAGTTTCATCTAATAAATTTTTTTGAGACCCAACATTGGATATTCACTGAAATCAACCACATTTCTAGTAATCTTACCATTGCTCTTTTTAATCTTTATGTTCTGGTCCTCTACGCTGAGAAGAAAGACTGTTGGCACTCTTTATCAACTTTTCTAGAAACTCATCCTCTCAAGAATATCATTGTAGCAGGAGATTTAAATATAGTACTCTAACCAAAGGGAAAAAAAGGAGGTAATGGCAATAGGGATCCAATGCAACCCATTGTAAAGGATATTATCCAACAGTGGGACCTCCTTGACTTTAAACCTAAGAAAGGATTTTACACATGGACTAATAATAGATTCAGGACAACTCACATTTCAGCTCGACTAGATAGATTTCTAGTGCAGAGCACCTTTTTACTTGAAAATAAACTTATTTCCTCTAAAATTCTACCAAAACTCACTTCAGATCATAAGCCCATCCTCCTTCTGCTGGAAGAGGAAGAAAATTTGGGCCCCATTCCATTCAGATTCATCCCTCTTTGGAATGAAAAGGATGGATTTATGGAGACAGTTCAGAATGCTTAGGCTAATCCTATCATAGGATCTCCCCGCTTTGTTTGGGAGCAGAAGCTTAACACAACTAAATACACTTTGAAGGACTCGATTAAAAATCCTATTAATATTCACGCCAGTAAAAGAAAAGATACAGTTTAGAATTTATTAGATCTACAAATGGATTTGGAAAACATAGTTATTAGCTTAGATCTTGAGAAAGAATAGGCTGCCCAACATTCCTCCTTTTGCTCATTCCGACGGGAAGAAGAGTATTGGAGACTAAAGTCTCGTAGTTTGTGGCTGAAATCGAGGGACCGCAACACCTCCTTCTTCCATAGACAATTCAAAGCTCGTCTCTCTCGGAATCATATTTCCAAAATAAATTCAGCAGAGGGGACTGTTCTTAAAGGCAAGGAGATTAAAGTGGTGGCAGAACTGCATTTTTCAGAATCTTTTTAAAGAAGAAGGGCTTGGAAGTGAGGAGGTCACCACTGATTTCCTCTCAAACATCCCCTCTCTCGTTAGCAAAGAAGATAATATTTGTCTAATGAAACCTTACATTGAGGAAGAAATAAGTAATGTCATTTAGGACATGGAGCCTGACAAAGCTCCAGGGCCAGACGAGTTCTCAATCCACTTTTACAGAATCTACTGGACAATCATAAAGAAGGATTTGCTGAGAATGATCAAATATTTTCAGCAAAAGGCCAAAGTGGGAGGCAGTATAAATTCCACCTTCCTCACCTTAATTCCCAAAGAGGCGAATCCGAGCTCCTTTGACCGATTCAAGCCTATCTCTCTATGCAACACCTCTTACAAAATTCTCTCCAAACTCTTGGCTAATAGGATCAAGCCTCTGCTAAAGAAACTCATCTCTCCCTTACAGAATGGCTTTATCAAAGGGAGACATATTTTGGATAATGTTATTTTGGTTCAAGAAGCTCTGCACTCCAGTCACCAGCGGAGGGAGCAAGGGATGCTCATCAAGCTCGACATGGCCAATGCTTTTGACCGGGTAAAACTTTCTTTCATGTTCAAAGTTCTTCTTGCATTTGGATTTAGTATCAAATTTGTTAATTTGATTAAATATTGTATTGAAAAGTCGTGGATAGATCCTTTAATTAATGGCAGGTCGACTAATTACTTCCAAGCCATAAGAGGATTACGGCAAGGCTTCCCTCTATCCCCTTTTTTGTATATTCTCATGGCAGATTATCTAAGTAGGAAGTTGACTGTGGAAAAGCATGTTGGGACTGCCTTGGGCATCAGGCCGATGAAAGGTCTGGACTCCATAAACCATGCTTTTTTTTGTGGCTGACTCATTGCTATTGGGAGGAGCTTTGATTAAAATGGCAAAGGTCTATAAAGAAATTGTGAAAAATGTATGTATCATATCTGGAGCAAAGGTAAATAAAAGGAAAAGTGATGTCTATGGATGGAATATGGATCATAATTCAATCCTCATAATTTCCCAATTCCTGGGGTTCATGGGCTATGCCAACTGGGATAAAATCACTTATCTCAGTCTTCCCCTCACTCTAGGAGCAAACAAGGCATCCCTATATCTTGGAATTCTCAGTAAGATCAGGTCAAAAATTGTAGTCTGGGGAGGCCAGTGGCTAACTTGTGCTGGAAAACTCATTCTAATAAAAACTGTCTTATCCTCCATTCCAATATATCAGACATCCTTTCTTTTGGCCCTCAAGCTGATCACAACGCAGATATCTAAATTGATGAGGGAATTTCTATAGAGAGGAGGCAAAGGAAATGATAAAAAGTTTCACTTAGTCAATTGGGAAATTATCAAGCGCCCTCTTATGGAAGGAGGCTTATAGGTCAGAGACCCAACAATGACCAACCTTGCTCTAGGATGAAAAATTCTCTGGAAACTTTACACTAATCGCAAGCATCCAGTTAGTCAAGTCTTAAGGAAAAAATATCTGGAGGGAGTCTCTCTTAGGAATATACAAGCAGATCACACTCCCAAAGGCACGATGATTTGGAACCTCTGTCGGCAAGGGATGATTTTTTTTCAAAACCTGTTATATCGAGTCCCTGGAAATGGGAGCGACATCCGGATTTGGGAAGATAGCATTCTGGGCCATCCTCCTCTCGCCCACTCAGCCGATCTCAATGAGCTCAGGTCGTGGCTCTCCCATCATCGATTGAATAAGTTAGCTGATATTTTTGAATGGGATTCTTCTAGAAATTGGAAAGCGTGGACTCTCCCTTGTCTGCCAGCGAATCTTCAGGATCAAACTCCTCTATTTTTTAAGGAACTGACGGGCTTGGATCCTGTCCACTGGAAATTGCCTGATAATTGGGGCTGGGGCAAGACTGGTTTTTATACAGCAACTATTGGTTACGCAGCTATTCAGCCTCATCAAACGCTGATCCACTCTTCTTCTCTTTGGAATCAAGTGTGGGACTCTTACAGTTTTCCCAAAGTAAACTTCTTCAATTGGGTTCTTCTTCACAGGAAAGTCTTAACAGGAGAAAATTTGTTGAAGAGGGGAATTATAGTCCCTCATCACTGTCCATTGTGCTGCATGGCGATTGAAACCTTGGAACACCTTTTCGTGGATTGTCCTTTTGCTAAAGCAGTCTGGTCATTTTCTTTGCTCGATCTCAATGTTTTTGCTTCTTCTCAGGTCTTTGTTTGCACTCTCTTCTCTACCTGGAAAGCAAGGTACCCACATACATTAAGCAGTAAATTCACATGGACCAGAATTTGGCAAGCTCTTCCAAAGTATTTTTGCTAGAAAATTTGGCTTGCAAGGAATAACTAGATTTTTAATAACCTCAAGTTCTCTCCCCTGATCGTTGCAGCAAAGGCTAAAACTCTTTTGAAAGAGGCAGCAGTCAATCATCCTTCTTTTTCCGTTAACTTCATGCTCCCTAAAGAAAAAATGTGGATTGGCACATATTTGTTTAGGGATAGACAAAGCTTACTGTCCGCCCCTTCATCAATCCAAAATGGCGACTTAGAGAACCGGAGGCATTTTTTCAAGGAT
Source organism: Larix kaempferi (assembly GCA_027924585.1). Lineage (NCBI taxonomy): Eukaryota > Viridiplantae > Streptophyta > Pinopsida > Pinales > Pinaceae > Larix > Larix kaempferi. Next base: position 2,672,120 of record BSBM01000153.1, read on the forward strand.
GGTGGAGAATTTAGGGTAAAGCCACGGTCTTCTTTGACGGGGCATCGAAAGGAAATCCAGGGATTGCAGGAGCAGGAGGCGTTATCTATTCTCCGGATGGATATAGAAAAGATAATTTTCACTGGGTTTAGGAATGAGAACAAATAATCAGGCTGAAATTCTGGGGATGCTAAAAGCCTGTCAGATTGCCCAAGAAAATGGTTACAAAGAAATACAAGTTTATGGAGACTCTGAAATCTTGATTAAGACGCTTAATAAGGATGATCAATTCAGCAATCCGTTGCTCAATAAGACATTGCTAAGGCTGCGATATGTTCTCCGAGAATTCAATTCCTCCTCTTTTTTCCATATCTTGAGAGGATCCAACAAAGAAGCCGATGAAAAAGCAAATAAGGGCTGCCAACTATCTCAAGGAATGTACAGCAAGGATGATGATATTCCATCCTGGATTCCTATTCCATAGTTATGGTCTTGGAGTGATCCGTTTAATGCTGTAATAGTGACAAGTGGATATTCGAATTTTTGTAATCTAGGTTGATTGGCTATGGCCAACCGATTTTCTTTTCAATAAAAATAACCATTTTAGTTTTTAAAAAAATAACGAAGTTATGACCTCCATAAATTTGAAGTGTTTCTTGGCATTAGAAAGAGAAATATGGAGACATGAATTAGAATAAAAAATAAAATTTACAATCATCCTTTCTCTTGCACTTTAACTCCTCTCACTTGGACAAGAGAGAAAGAAACTTAATTTTGAATAGGGAATTTGGGAATTGAATGAAAAAAGGTAACTTAATGAAGGTTTTTTTGTGTGTGTTTGTAAATTGGTTGTAACTTGAGTGGTTGTGAGGAAAAGTTGTTATTATCTCCACTCTGGGTCAAATCCCACTTTGTGACATGTTTGATCTTAGTGAACCATTTGTTAATAATCCATGTATGATATATTCATAAGTTCTTGACTTGACCTTGCTCCTTAAAGAATCTATGGTTTACCTTGGGTACCATATTGAGAGTGAGGGGAAGTGCCTACAAATTTTTCTCTAATATATGTTACATAGAATATAGATAGATAAAGATACACTTATTGTTTTACAAAGTAAAAAGCTCCTTGTTCAAACACATCGTGGAAGGAAGAATTTGAGCCCTCACGGATGGCTTCCACCACTACCATTCATCTCAACCCTTACTTTGATCCAAGCCCCTAGGTTCCTCCCATGGTGTCACTCTTACCCACATAAAGCGTGTGCATACATGTACATCCCTAAAGCTCGAAAAAGAGTGCACACTCCTCCCGATGTCCCACTTCCCCCTCTTAAACCACATTATGTTGAACACTCCCCAACACCTACCCTTCTCCACACAACAATTCAACCATGCCATGGATTCCTATGGCCTCGTGCTACTCCCTCCAAACTCCACCCATATTCTCAATGTTCACTAGAAACCCTCTCAACCCAACCCCCCCTCCCTCATACTCACCACCCCTCCATATGGGTTTCCCTATGTTGATCCCTTACCACTTCTAAGACAATGTTGTTCCCCCTCTATAAATTAATCCCCCTTGATTAATTCATTATAATTTGAAAATCAATTTACCTTCCCTTTTGATTAATTCATTATATTTTGAAAAAATATTTTTTTTCTTTTGGGATATAAACACTACTTTTTTATTGTTAGATTCGAAGACTTAGTTCCCCCAAAACTCTCTATTCCAATTTTGGAATCAAGCTTCAAGATTTGGAGTTAGTGGATTATCATCCAAGGACATGTCACTCTAAGTATCCTAGTTTTAAACATTTTAAAGGAGAAATGTCTCAATTCTATATATCTTTTAAAAATATACATGAAATGTCTAACGTATGTGTGTGTGTGTGTGTGTGTGTGTGTGTGTGTGTGTGTGTGTGTGTGCATACATACATGCATGTGTGTGTGTATGTTATGACACTTTTTCAGCTCAAGGGTTTAGCTCAATTTGTTGGCACCATTAATGTTGTTGGGCATTTTGTTAGTTTTGTGCTATCAAGACTCTAGTTTGGATTCCTTGGATTAGATGCACTAACTTATTTGATGGGTTTAATAAGGATGTTATTCATGAATGTTGGAAATCATCCCTTTGATCTCTCCACAAAGTTTCCTTGGAATATGATGATGATGATGATGATTATTGTCCACTAAGACCAAATTTGATATATTGGATGTTAAGACAAAATGATAAAAAATAAATGGTTAAGATTTTCTTTTTATGATTGAAAATGTTAGAGAGAAGCTTTCCTAAATATCCATGGTTTTGATGAATGAACAAGTTATGAAGATCATAGTGTTATAAATACTTCAACATTGAGATCTAATGTGCACATTTATAGGACATTCTAAGAGAAAGTGATTTTTATCATCCACCCTCTTAGTATCACAGATGTGACCAATTATTTCATCTCGTGATGTTCAAGGATTTGTCCAATGACTATGGTGTGAACATATCTGTTTCACAACAATTACCCAAAGAATAAGTAAGAATAATCCATATTGGAAAATATAAATGAATAATATCTGAGAGATGATTATTACAAATGATTTCCGCCTCTTATATACAACTTAGGCATTAGCTTGAAAGGTCATGTCTTTTTAATATTATACATATTAATGACTATTAATTATTATTAATTGTATTTTAATTTATATTCGTAACATTGCCTCTCTCTTAGAAAGGCTTTGTCCTCAAAGCCTTATAATACTATCGCATCGTTCCTTGTGACGTTGTAGCTGATGAAACATGTCGATATGAACTTCTAAGTGTAGAGCATAACTTCCGATATGTTGACGGATCAATCCATCCCAAATTGATTTGTTTCCGACTGTTGGGATTCTCTACTGATCTGTCGTCCGGAGCTTTGATCACATTAGTACCATTATCTTTCGACAATTCCCACTTTTTAGGATACCGGTTTATATGGTCGGGTGTCGATAGGGAATTTTCACAATGTTAATTTCTTTTACAAGCATCGCCTTTTGAGGATTGATCCATGTTGGACGTTGTATTTTCATCCCTTGAGTTTTTAATGTTTCGTTCTGTATCTTTTCCAACTTGTTTTCTAACTGTATGTTATCATTTTTAAATTTTTTAATCAATTTTAGTTGCGATTTTCTGTCATCTTCGGACTTCTTAAGTTGCTCCTTAAGATATTCGTTATGATTTATGATGCAGCTATTTTATTCCTGCTTGTCTAAAAGTTTTCCTTCGATGTCTTCAGTAGAGTGTTCTACCTTCCGACTATTTTTCAACTTCTTAATTTTTGTGACTAACATCTTGTTATGGTTCTTTAATCTGAAAATTTCTTCGGTATTATTTGATAACATGCTTTTGACAGCTGCAATCTCCAATTTGTGTGTCTTTTTAGTGTTGTTCTCTTTCTGCTGGAGTTCACTAATCTGTTGCTGAAGGAGGAAATTCTCGGCTTCTTGACTTTCTAACTTTCTCTGGACTTGTGCCAATTCAGCATCTTTGTCCATGATGATCTTGTTTAGATGCTTTATTTCTTCTCTTAAATCATTATTGCTTGTATATGGTGATTCTTCGTCATTTTTTGAATTTCTGATTTGGACTTCAAGCTTTTGATTATGAGTTTCTAAATGTGATATTTTCTCATCTTTATTTGATAACATTTTCTTGAATTCTTTATTAGCTTTTTCTAACTCATATTTTTTATATTTTAAACGTTGATTCTCTTGTTCTTCTAAATGAGAAAACAATTTTTGCTTCCTAATCTCGAATTGAAGATCTTTATTGGTCACTTTATATTGCTCTAATTCATCCAATGTTGCTTGTAGATTTGGCTCCAATTTTGATTTTGAATTCGCCATAAGTCGATTTCTTGGACGATAACTTGGTCTTCTTTTGACTTCAAATTCTTCAATGATAATGGCCTTCAACTTAAAAAAGAAATTATTCTTTGGACTTGAATTTATGTCTTCTTATTTGGTCTTCAATTACAAAGGGAAATAATCTTCAATAATTATACTTTCCCCACAATGTAATGAACAAAATATATAATAAATAATATTCAATATGATTCTTCTTGTAAAAAATCTTCTTTTGATGCTCTTCTAATCTTATTTTCCCCTTATTTTTTGTAAAATGGTGTAGATTGGGTGGTTGGGAGGAATGATTGTTACCTTCCCCACCCAGGTTTAAATCTTGTTTTTTGTTTTTTGTTGGATAATAAACCCAAACCCACTTATTAAGAAACCATCACTACAAGAAAAAAGGTCATTGGTGAGGGTCCAAAAATGTCACCATAAGTTCATTGGTGATGGTAAAAAAGGGCCCCGTCACCAAAACCTTAGCGTCGCCAAAGGCACTGCCACCTTAAGTGGGGGTATGTGGTGACATTCAAGGCCTGCCACTAATAATTATGATTATTCCAGGTTGTGACCATCACCAATCGTTATGAAGTGTTGGTGAAGGACTTGCTTTGGCCCTCACCATTTGATGCATATATGGTGACGGTCAATGACCGATCATTGGTGAGGGTTGAGACATGTCACCATAATGTCATCGATGATGGTGAACAAGGAGGATGTCACCAAAATGTGAATGTCACCAACGGCTGTGTCCCCAAAAGTAGAGGTGGTGTGGTGACATTCAATGTTCGACACTAATAAGGATTATTAGTGACAAATAGTGACCCTCACCAATTTATATGAAGTTTTGGTGATGGACCTAAGGGCTTCCATCACCAAAAAAATGAACGTCACTAATGACATATGATGAGGGCCTTGCAATGACCCTCACTATTGAGGATATTTCCATTAACATATCAATGGTGACAATCGCTATGAGGTTTTCACCACTTTTCATTTTGAAAATCTTTTAATGACGCAACATAAAGGACTGTTGCCATTTCAATTAAAATTGTAAAAAAAATAATTATAATGGTCCTTAAAGGATAACGGTTCAACATCACCATTGCTTTCCACAATGGTGACAATGGTGACAAACAATTGCTTAGAAGAGAAGTATGTCCAATCATTGTTGATAGAGCACCTTCCTTGTTGTTCTGGGCATCTTTTCAATTCAACCTACATAGATTTGAAGGGATAGTTTTATGTTGTGTTGACTGTACCTTACAAAGGCATATTTCTGAGTTTGTTGGTTGTAGTTTACAGGGGCAATTTTTTGAGTTGTTGGTTGTACTTGGAAGGGGTAGATTTGTGTTCTTGTTGGTTGTACTTTACAATCATAGGAATTGTTAACTTGCATGGATTAGTTGTAGAAGGCCTATAAACTTGCTTGCAAAAATAATGCAGTAGGCCTATAAATATTTAAACACTAAACTATGGTAATTAAAAATTTTCTCTAACTACAATTACATCATGCTTATTAAAATTCCTGGATCATAATTCTCTTGGCCATCATTATTTACGATTTGAGCAAATCCTAGGGACATAAAAATTTACTATCTAAACTTAGTTTCACATGTTCCTTCAAAAGAGAATTTTGGAGAATGGATTCAATATGTTGGAACTCATTCCAGTATATTGATTAAAAAACATGCCTGTACCTGCCATATAATTTCATGTTGACTAACCTGCCAGTATTAAAGACCTCTTTGCAACAAATCAATCTGAACATAACTTTCTTCATTGTGGATTCTATATGACATATTAGGTACATATGCCCCAAACTGGATAGTGTGGACCTCCCAAGCTGGTCAATGCAGACCCCCTAAGCCACAGTGAAAATGTGGGGACATAAAAAAGCAGAGAGACACATTTTAACCCTAAGATTTTCCAACAAATAATAATAATAAAAAATCTGTGGAGTCCAAGATATATAATAAATTAAATGGTTTAGTAAAGGAGTCTATGCAAAATATAGAGCCTCCAGCTTTAATCTGTATTTTTTTCTCATTGTAATACTTTAGAATTTTCTCTTTATAATTGTCATGTTCCATAATCCAAGCATTAGTTTCAGCAGGTATATAAACGTGCTTGAATAAAAAACAAAGTAGCATATCCTGTGAATTATCAATGTTATCTCAACTTACATGCATTTTTTAATTCTCATATATAACATAAATGTAGAGCACCTATAAAAATGCAAAATTCCTAAGATTCATATTGGCATGAAATTACACTTTTTGTTTGTTTTGGAAATGCTTCAAGAAACTTCCTCTGATGGGTTACATAGGGTAGACTTTCTTTGCTTACCTGCCCAATATGTGGTGTAGCTATACCCATCAAAATTGCTTGGGACTAGTACCCGGCCTCATCCCTTTTAAACTCATGTCAGTCAAGTGGAGCAGGTCACAAGCAGAATGTAACCCTAGTAGATGGTGATGACCAATGGCCTCCTGGAATAAATTGAACATTTGGTTATTATTATTATAACATTTTACTAATTTGAAAAAGCAAAAATATCACATTGTTATAAGTAAAGTAAATAGAACTGATTCACTAACCTGTTTACACAATAACTAAAATAGATATCTAATCGTTTTTAAGCATATGGAAACAAGATAGCAAAGATGATATAAAATGCTGTAACAACAGTTTAATAACGTATATCTACAGGCTTGTCCTAAGCTTGTAAGATGAGTTGTTTTTTACACTTACAGATGGACAAATGGAAATTAGACATATGGGCCTTCTTTGGAATCATGTCACCCAGTTCATCCTTCTGTTTGTTCCTCCAAGTTCATTCTAATGTTAACTGAGGAGCGGATTTATTGCAAACTGGTCACAGAACAAAGGAAGCATAGTTTATGCTTCTGTTTTGATGAAATGTAATGAAGGTTAATGGAAACTAAAAAAGCACTATAAATCAACACTATTGACAACAACAAAAGCACAAGAAATTATTCAAACAACTTTTTTGAACTCCAGCGAAAAGCATGAACCATACCTCAGTCATTATTTCAACCAATTGCTTGACAGTGACCTCATTATTAGGATTGCCAACATTGAAAACGTGACTGTTTTCCTTGGAAGGAATTTCTTGAAAAATGAAATAGGTAAGTACTATAAATATATAAGCACCATACAAGATCAATATAAATCCACCAAGAATTGTTGTTACCTACAATCATCAAGAGAACAGGTCAGCTAGCATATTGTGTCCCATATGTTTAAAGACTGTTTATACAATTCCAAGCATGCAAAACCAACACAGAACAACACTAATGTTTTTCTTAAAGAAATCTATTGTGGAATAAATCCAATTTAATGATTTAAAAATAAAAAACAAATGCAAAACACAACAAAAAATACACCACTATAAAATGATATAATTCCATACCCAAGTTAACACATCTAGAAAGTCAATATGAAGCAATTACAACCACATAGCATTCCACTTACTTTCCAAGAGCATAATCAAACATAAAGGACGAGCTATAAATAATCCACTGGATAGTCCAAGAACATCTTAATTCAGTCCAAGACAAAGATCAAAACTAGCATTTATCAAGAACATCATTCATTCAATGTAAATCCAAACCATTAGTGACCCAATATGCAAAGTCTGCAAATGTTTATACCATGTAAAGGTGAATATAGCAGAATCGATATCTTTTATTGTTTAATATTCAACCATATTCCTTCACAATCTGAACGGACATAATCCATATTCACGTCAACATCGACATCGACTATATCTTCTTCATTTACACATTTTGCTTCTTGAAAGTCTGTAACCCCTGACAAAACTGCATACTTGGGTTCATATGATGTACTATTTCTCAATCCTTTTGGAGGACATGTTAACACTACATACCAGTCAGTCTCAACTGGATCTTGTGCATAGAATACATGTTTAGCTTGCGATGCTAGAATAAATGGATCATCTTGCCAATGATTATGACTTAAGCATTTATTCATATTCACCATTGTAAAACCCAAATCATCAGTTTTAATCCCTCTCTTATTGTATACATCGACCCAATTACATTTGAACAATGTGTACTCCATACAAAAATAGTCCAATGTAATTATTTCTTCTATTACTCATAAAATGTTGTTTTCTGAAGTATAGGGTTTGGATCTTTGGAACTTGACCTCATCATTGTTTCGGCTTCCAAACACACACCACTATTTTGGGTGGTTCTCTCATTGTCCATTATTTTTGTATGGTATCTATAACCATTGGTTAGGTATCCCTTGTACTTATTCACAAATTTCCTTGGGCCCCGCGCTAGCCATTTAAGTGTATCAGACACATTTCCGTCTCCTTCCACCTACATATTTTCAGTTTTTTAAATGTATTTAGAACACATACATCCAACCTATGATAAAATATTTAAATTTGTACACGACAATATTCAACATGTAATGATTTTTAAGTACTTATAATATAAATAGTATAAAGTCACCTGTTTTTTTAGCCAACTAGAAAAATGTTGGGTGTGGAGTCTCTGCAATAGAGCTTCATCTTTTTTGGTTTGGGTAAATGATGAGAATCTCCATTTTGTGCATCCTAATTTGACAATTATGGACAGTAAAAATGGTTGTCAATGTGTTTTGATAAAATATGAATAAAAATAATTTAAAATGTCAAATACATTATTCTATCCATGGATCTGTGTTTTGTTAAACCACAAACAAACAAAATTTTGAAGGTCAAACATGTTACTTACTCTATCCATGGATCAACTTCATTTGTGTGAAATAGAACCCACCTATGGGCTTGTTCCCAACTAATTTTATCCAATTCTGATGGAATTGAAGCAAATAATGGCTTTCCATCAAGAATTACTTCTTCAACTTCGTCATCCCACACTTCATTTCGACCATGTGTGGTTCCAATAGCTTCTATACCTTTCAAGTATCCTCCACAAAAATTTATTGATTCCTCCACATTGTAGCTTTCAGCGATGCATCCTTCAACCCTATTTTTGTTCTTAACGTAACTCTTGTATACTTTCATACACCTACAAAAAGAGCATATTTTTTTAAGTAATGTCAAAAGCTTTGAATAAATTATTCTTCTTGTGGTTCTTGATAGCAAGTAAAGTTTCATGTACCTATCAAAGGGGTACATCCATCTATATGAAACCGGGCCACAATATCGAAGCTCACGTACCAAATGCACATTCAAATGCATCATTATATCGAAAAATGAAGGAGGGAAGTACTTTTCAAGCGAGCACATTGTCTCCACGATATCATTTTCCAACTTGTCAAGGCTCTCTATTGAAACATATTTTGCACAAATTTGCCTATAAAAGTAACAAAGCTTACAAAGCGTCTTTCGAACATCAATTGATAGCACATGGCGTAGAGCTACTGGGAGAAGTTGTTGCATTAGAACATGGCAATCATGTGCTTTCATTCCATGGAACTTAAGCTCTTCCATACATATATGATTTTTTGGATTAGAGCTATAACCATCTGGCACTTTTAATGTGAAAAGAACGTGACATAGGGTCTCTTTCTCTTTCTTTGAAAGAGTATGCGGGGCGGGTGGAAGGAATATTTTTTTTCCTTTAACTTCTGGCCACAATGATTTTCTCAAACCCATTTTTTGCAAGTCATCTCGTGATTTCTTTCCATCTTTGGACTTCCCTTTTATATCCAAATGAGTTCCAAAAATGCTTTCACACATTCTTCTCCACATGCATTACATCTAAATTGTGATGTTGTAGGTGTTTATGCATTCCAACACATTGAGAATATTGGAAAATCATTTAATATGGAGGAAATCATAAACAATGAATTCAATGAATACATCTAATCACAAAGACGTCATAAGCATGCAATGTAGAATAATTAGGAATGGTTGATGTCTCTACATACCTCCCAATATGGAATATTGAATAGGATTGATTGTTTCTTCCACACCACAACATTAGTTTTTTCACCTTTTTCCTTATTTATTTTCCTTTTCTTTGATTCACTCTTCCCCCAAACTGTTTCGTTTCCCTTTGTTTCCTTAAAAATATATGACACTCTTACAATTGGAGGGGCATAACGAAGCTCCTCCTTCCCATTAAATCGTCCCTTCTGTGAGCGAAAATTATGATTTTGAGGAAGAAATCTCCTATGTCCCATGTACACACATTTATTGCTACAATTGAGGTACTCTGATTCTGTGTTCTTTCCACATATGGGGCATGCATTATAGCCTTTTGTTGTGCAACGATCCATATTCCCATAAGCTGGAAAGTCATGAATCACCCACATAAGAATCGCCTTCATGTTAAAGCATGTCTTATTGTAAGCATCATATGTCCATTCTCCTTGGTCCCATAATTCCTTTAGTTCATCTACCAAGGGTTCCAAATACACATCAATGTCATTACCTGGTTGCTTGGGACCAAGTATTAACAATGTTAACATACAAAAATTCCTTTTTGTGCACAACCATGGTGGGAAGTTGTATGTAACGAACACTACAGGCCAAACACTGTATGTACTGCTCAAGTCTCCAAATGTATTAAATCCATCTGTTGCCATTGCAAGTCGTACATTGCGGGGTTCACCTGAAAAACCAGGCCATTTTTCATCAATAGTTTTCCAGGATGGGCTATCAACAGGGTGGCGCATATGACCATCATTTCTTGCATTCTCATGATGCCACCTCATTTTTTGTGACATGTCCGCAGAGCTAGAACAACAAAGAAAATCTTTCATTTCTATATAATATTATCATATAATAACACTATGAAAAATGGTAAAGATAGTACAAGAAGGTGAAAAATTGAATACAATTATGGTGTTGAAAATCATACCTATACATTCTCTTTAGCCTCGGTGCTATGGGTAAATATCTTAACACCTTTGCAGGAACACCTTGATGCACCTTTTGAGATTAAGCATCCACCTTCCATCGAGATTTTCCACATGTTGGGCATTCATCTTTACTTTCGTTACTTCCTCGATATAAAATGCAATCATTGGGACATGCATGTATCATGTCATAGTTTAACCCCAATGATTTTATCAACTTTTTTGCAGCATATGCTGAATCTGGAATTGTGTTATCTCTAGGAAGTGTATTTTTATGCAATTTTAACATTTGGCCAAAACTTCTATCAGACCATCCACTATTCGTTTTGAGATTGTAATATTCCACGGTTGTTGATAGTTTTGTGAAATCAACACAACCTAGGTACAATGGCCTCTTTGCATCTTCTATTAACTTCCTATATTCATTAACTTCATTTAGTACATTTGTTGATGCCAACCCCACATTATCACAACCTTCGTAGGTTTTTATCAAGACATGGATAAGCATCATTCACCGTATGAAGCACTTGATCACCAACAATGGTTGTATCATCATCCTTTTCGAGGGGATCATTACCATTCTGAAACAATGTTCCAGGCTCATCAACTTGATTATCGTAATGGCACTCTACATGTCCATAACCCTATCAATAAGAAAATTAAAATTCATGTCAGTGGTTTTATGGTTTTTATGAAAATTAGAATGAATAGAAATTGGTAAAATAGGGGCCTTTACCAATGCAAGTTAGCTTACCAGTTGAGATAATATATGCTCTATAACTTCATGTGGCTCATTTTCAGAGTGTTTCCTAGCCTCATCAATAACGGATGGAATCTAAAGGTGAGAGGAAAACATAATTTTGCACATATAAATATAATTGATATATTTATTGTAATACAAGTAAGTTTGAAACTAGATCAATTCATTTTTTTCAAGATACCTGACTGTGAATGCTCTCTCCATGAAAATACCAATTTTTATATTGTTCTATTCTTCCATCACAAATCAAGTGCTCGTGTATTTTATCAAATGTTTGCACTTTGACTATGCCACATTTATTACATGGACATTTTATGGACATCTTATTCCTTGAATGCGACTCGACAAACTTTAAGAATTCCTCAACCCCATCTCTATATTCTTGTAGTGTCCTACACATAATCAATTTCCATTAAGTCACATAAATTTAATTGAGAACAAGTTAGCACTGATACATTTTTTTGGTATATCACGATGAATAATCAAATATAGAAACTATACCTATTTTTCAAGTTCATCCAGTTTCTTTTGTCCATTTGATAATATGCTCCAAGCTCCTTTGAAATTATGTCTACAATGAACTAAAAAAGTTAGTTGATACTAAACCTCATATATATTGAAAACACACAACTTGCACTAACAACTTGCGGTCAAACAACTACATAAACCCACATTTCTTATTAAGAGGTATTCTGATATAAAACAACTCCCTAAACTGTTCAAATATTTGACTTAGATCTTCTGGAAATAATCTATGTGGCTTAATGCATTATTGTAATTGTCTCTTTAGATGTCATTTTGTAGAACCACTGAAATTCAAACCAATATGGCATCTAACTTCTAAGAAAGTAGAACCCATAAAGATTCTACCCAGACTCAAAATTAATTCATTCCAGGCAGCCCTTCAATGCAGAGTGTTCAACATCACTCCTCTTCATACTGAGCGTAATTCCAATGTAGTCAACACTCAACCTTAGATCTTAATTCAACCTTAAAATTAAAATTTATCCCAACAGAGAGTAACACAATTAACTAATTCATTTCCTGGTTAGCTTGTATATTCACCAGAGTTCATCAATCACACAGACATATATGAAATCAACACACAACATCATGGCAAATAATCCTTTTCCATTTATTACTTGGAAATTTGCAGGCTAATAAACAAACTCTGACCTATTCTTTGTTTTTCTTGCCTTGATTCTTACATTGTATAGCTAACCCTCCTAACCATTATTTTTCAAGCCTCTCTCTCTAAAATCTAATGCTCGTAGGCATACAAGATATACTTGGAAACATAACTTGTAGCTAAATAAAAAAACCTCCTACATTTATGGAACTAACTCCTAAAGTTCCAGTAAAGTTCTTGTAATTCTAATTGTCATTATTATGTTAAAATAAATTGATCTTCATCCTTAAGACAATTTAATAACGTATATCTACAGGCTTGGCCTAAGCCTGTAAGTTGAGTTGTTGTTTATACTTACATATGCAGAAATGGAAATCGGACACATGGGTCTTATTTGGAATCGTGTCACCTAGCCCATCCTCTTGTTGGTTCCTCCGAGTTCATTCTGATGTTACCCGAGGAGCGGATTTATTGCATACTGGTCGCAAAACAAATGAATCACTTTTTTCTGCCTATATTAGAGGATCTGTCGATTCTTTGAATCTTGACAGATCCTCCTTGATTTGTTATGATGTAATTGCTCTTTTAATTAAGTTGCATAAGATCAAAGAATCTCGATTATATTCACATATTCCCTTTTCTTTCTTTTTTGTTTCTTTAAAGGGTGGAACACCTGGTGTTAGGATATCTCATCATTCAGTTATGTACTTTGCATGCATTCTGCATGCTGCCCAGTCACCAGTTTGATGCCTCCAACACCTAGTCCCTAGTCTTCCAACACTCGGGAGCTACTTTCCACTCAGATTTATCCCTCCTAGCCAGGGAGGCGTCCACTTCTCACCTTCCACTACAGAAGGGCGCCTTTTCTCACCTACTAGTCAGTTCCACTTCAGTTAGTTAGTTGTCTTTCCTTGATTTGAAGCTAGACTGACTCCTAACTGTTGTTACTACTCCGATTGACCTCCGATGAGCCTTGAACACCTATTCTGAGTCCAGTTAACTCCTCATATGCCCTCCACTGAGCCTCCATCCCTACATTAGTGCCACTTACCATCAATTACACTTATTACACTCAGTTAGACTCAGTTTGACACCTGTCTAACAGTGACTTGTGCATTGATGACCACCACTGATTGATGATGATGACTCCTAGTTGGAGCTAAGCTATGCCATGCAGTATATTTGAATGACCTCCTTGGCTAATTCGAATTGCTCACTCATTGTGATGGTATTGTATTGTAATTCTACCATTCTGGATTATAGAGCACTGATGCATCTCTGTTGCACAGTGTTTACTCCAAATCGTTTTACATCTTTGTGATTGATATTCTTGTTCAATAGATCTGCTGTGACTAATTTTACATGGTATCAGAGCCATTGTAGGGACAAGATATCTCTCCTATAGGTGTTCTACATGAAGAATTGAGTGAATTTGCTCAAAATTACTGAAAGTTTGGCATGCAAAATCTCATGTGCATGCAAAGCAGAAAATACACTCCAATCCACTCTAGAAGCTTCAGTTTTCCACATAATTCTTGGATTTGATACATTGGATCCATTCAAGCTTTCTTGATCTCCAATCCCAGGTGTGGTGCAACTCTAAAAGGGTGGATTGTTCAACCTTACTGTTCTTGTTTTGATTGTGATTTGCAGGTTTATCATCTCCATCAAGTGCATTCGCTATCTTTGAGATGGATGCTTCTTATTCTAAGCTACTCACTCCCTTCAATTATTTTGAATGGAAGAATGACATGGAGATTATGTTGCGCTCAAGAGGGTACTACAGAGTCACCATGGGCCTTGAAGTTGAGCCCAATACACTCATTGAAAAATCAAATCACTTCAACAAGTTGGATGAAGCATATAGTCTTCTTTGCCTCAATATTTCCAAGGATCTTCACTTTCACCTCAGTGGATTGACTACTCCAAAGTCAGTATGGGAGCAACTCGAGAAGCTTTTCGGGAAGCAAGATGACATGCGTTCTTTTCAATTGGAAAATGAATTGATTGCATTGAATATTGAAAATTTCGAGACCATCAATGATTTTTTCACAAGATTCAAGCATTTGTCCTTACAGTTGAAGAACAATGGAGTTATCAAAGAGGATAAGCAATTGATCCTCTCCATTCTTTCAAAACTTGGTAAATATTTCACGGTGTTTGTCCCTACTTTCAATTCCGGTCGGCTAACTACCCCAAATTGGAAGATGCCTACCTTGAATGCCTTCATTGAATCCGTTACCAAAGAGCATGACAAGTTGATTCAAATGGGGTCCATAAGCTCCAAAGATTCATCCCTATTTGTTCAAGGATCCAAGAATTCAAATGGCAAAGGAAATCAAAAGAAGGAGAATCCCAAATTCGAACCTACCAAGCAAAGAGAGAAAAACAAGCAATCAGATGCACCATCCGGTTCAAGGAACGAGCAAAAGGGTAAAGAAAAATCTAAATGTACTTATTGCAACCGTGGCTTTCATCCTGAAATTTCATGCATGAAGAAGACAATAGATCAAATGGCCCTTCTCTTGGAAAAGAATAACATAATTCTTCCCAACGGTGCACGGAAGAAGGATAGAAATGATGATCATGAAAGAGGTCAAGCACTCATGGCAACTGTTTCGAAACCCACCACTTTACTGATAGATTCTGGTGCCTCGAATCATATGGCTGCAAATATTGACTCCTTCTCTTCATTTGATCCAAGCAGCTCCATCCCCATCCATTTGGGAGATTACTCAAAAATTTCTTCAAAGGGTAAAGGTACCATCCATTTAGAGCATGGAAGTTTTCAAAATGTTCTTTATGTGCCTTCCTTGGCTTCAAATCTACTTTCTGTATATCAAATGACACACACCGGTGAACCGAAGAAAGTGACATTTAGCCCTAACAAAGTTGAAATTTATGATATTGAAAGTGGAAGACTTATTGCAGTCGAAAAGAAAAACCACACTGCAAAATACTACGAGTGTTCTCACTTTGTGTCGCTTGAAAAGCCCACTGCTCTCCTCACTCATGGAAATGAGGTTAGTAGTATTTGGCATGAAAGGTTTGGACACCTTAATTACAAGTATTTTCTGCTGTTACAATAGAAATCCATGGTTGATGGTCTTCTGCAACTCCGTTCCTTGAAGGGAATTTGCCCTGGTTGCATTGTTGGGAAGCACCCCGAGCACAAGTTCGACTGCAGCAAAGCTAGCAGAGCTTCTACTATTTTGTGCCTCATACATTCTAATATCAGTGGTTCGCTGCCAAATATGTCAATGAATGGTTCAATGTATGTTTTTACATTCATCGATGACTTCTCCCACTTTACTTGGGTATTTTTTCTCAAAAACAAGTCAGAAGTGCTTGGAAAATTCAAGGATTTTAAGGCTTCTATTGAGACCACCACTGAGAGCAAGATCAAAGCTCTTAGATATGATAATGGTAGAGAATATATCAAGATTGAGTCGCTGCAACTTTGTGCTGAAAGCGGAATTCAGATACAACATACAGTTCCCTACACACCCCAGCAGAACGGTGTAGCGGAAAGGAAGAATCGATCACTGAAAGAAATGGCTACCTGTATGCTTGAGTCAAAAGGTTTGGCTGCAAATATTTGGGCTGAAGCCATGAATGTTGCTGCATACATTCAGAACTATTCCACATTCATCCGTGAAAGGTAAAACTCCTTTCGAAGCATTCACTTGTCAGAAACCGAATGTGTCCAATTTGAGGGTTTTTGGCTCCACTGCATGGGCTAGAATTCCTTCTAATAAGATAATAGCTTTGGATCCAAAAAGTATTGAATGCATCCTAATAGGATATGGAGAAGAATCAAAATCATATAAACTCATGAATATCATATCCAAAAAGATATTCATAGAGCGAAGTGTGAAGTTTGAAGAACCGTTGCCAGATCTGAAACTAGTCGAGGAAAACACTGCCGATCCGCAGCCTCCACAAGATGAAGATTCGAGAGAATATGAAGAAAGCATTGGATCTGATATCTCTAATATTTTATCAGAATTTTTTGGCCATGACATATTAGGTTCGGAATCATACTGTCATGTCCCAAATTTGGAATTGGGTCACAATGGCCTAATCACATTAGCCATATTCATTAGAGTTTGTAAAATTGATGTTAAGGGTCAAATAATTGCCAAGGAGGAAAATTACTAGTTTCCTAGGTTTGGGGTGGAAGCTTTGGGATTTGGAATAAGGGGGATAATAAATGATGTTTAGACATTAGAAGGGTTCAAGTATTTAATAAATAGAGTGAATAAATAAATTCAAGAGAAATCCTAGGTGACAAATGGTTTTGGAGACATATGGAGGATGTGGGACCCACACTAGCTTGATTTTTCATAATACATGGTATCTCTCTTTTGCAAATTCGAATTAGTGGGAATGTGAACACTCTTGGGTGAGTTGGTAAGTCATAACACATGTCATTGAGCATCTTAGGTCGAATTGGGAAGGATTGGTAACCTCCATGGAAGATAAAGAGTCAAAGTGGAAGTTTGTGGACACTTGGGCTAGATTCCCTAGCCCCTATGACACCAATGATGGAGCATCTATGACAACTATGACAAATTGCAGACCTGACCTCTGACATCTGACCACTATGACATGTCAACCCCAAAAATAGGCTCAAGGAAGTCGAATTTGGGAGTTGGAGAAGCCAAAGAGACTCAAAATCGAATTTGGGAGAAGATGGAAGGTTGGAACTAGGAGACAAGTGGCAAATGTGGAATATGTCCTAAATGGAAATCTATTGAATCTATTGAGAGGATTTCGACCCTTAGAAGGCTAATGTTGGTTATAAAATGTAGAAATGAAGTATGATAATGGATTTTGATCATTTGTAGAATTTGCAATTGCATTTGTGAAGAGGGAGAGCTAGTGGATGACTAGTTTCTTGCCTTAGCCAATTTCGAGGGTGAAAGATTCCCATCCAAGTTGGCAATTGGAAAGGCCATTCAGACCTTTCATTTGGAGCTTTAATGGAGTCTTTATTTGCAGGTGTAAGCTATAGGGCAGCTCATGGTTTCTTCTATTGCAGCTCGCTCCTTCAACCATTTCCAGTTTTTATGGCATATTCTTGATCCTTGAGGGAGGGCGTTTTTGGTGAGCTATTGTACTATTTGGGGGAGCTTCTAATGCCCCATTTATTTTGTAATATGAATTAAATACTCTTTTCTTCATCTCCAGAAAGTTTCAGGTCGAAATTCCAAGTAGAAATGTATAAATCTCATTTTTAATGGAAGAACGATGCCATTTCCCCACTACCTTGTTGTGAACCAATGTATTGATGATGATTTCGAATGAATGGATGATTCTATGATGAATTTGTGATTAATGGACTGCCATGGATGTATTTTACAAGTTTCATGTACTGTACTTGAGCATTTGAAGTATTTTTACTCAGTTTAATTGCATTGGGAGAAGAAATAGTGCCATTTCCCCAAGGGTCGAATTGGTGATTTTTGCAGTTGAATGGGAGAGGGTGAGAACAGTTGTAATAAACCATTAATGGTGCATATGAGACATTAATAACATAATTAATACATTACATACCTCTGTTCATAAATTTGAGTGGGTTTGGAGGCATTTGGGAAGCCATTTTCAGTACTTACCTTAGGGGGATTTGAACCCCAAATTACTAGTAAAATTGCATACTTGGTCCAGAATCTTAAGAGAGTTTGCAGAGGTCTTTTGGTGGCCATATGTTATCCCTAAACATCATATTCAATCCCTAATATCATTCATACACCTTCCTTGAAGATTTGAAGGCATTTGGAGTCAATTTGAGACCTAGAGACCAATACTAGTCAAAGGGAAATCACTAGTAAAGTTACCTACATTGACCAGAATTGAAAGAGTATTTGCAGAAGTGTTTTAAAGGTACAAAGGAATCCCTGAAACACATATTTATGTTCTAATATCATTCATATACCTTCTCAGAAGATTTGGGATCATTTGGGGCAAATTTGGGACCTAGAGATCGAAACTAGTCAAAGGTCGAACCAAGGAAAAAAGTGGAAAATTGCAATTTTAATAAAATTCCTAACAAGGGACATTACACATACCACAATGATCCTCCTTGGTTACCAAAGTGGGCCCAAAACACTCTACAATCTGCTGCTCCAAACATTGGAAATCCTGCTGATCCAAGGAGAACAAGTGTAGACTTTCAAAGAGCAGGTATGGCTCTTTCTTTTGCTGATCCATTATTATCTGAGAAATGTTATTTGATGATTGGTTCAGATCCAAATTCATACTATCATTCCCACCGAGATCCACAATGGCAAGCCGCCATGGATGAAGAGTACAGTTCTCTTCAAAAGAACAATACATGGGAGCTAATTTCTCTTCCACCTGGAAGAAAATTAGTTCAATGCAAGTGGATCTACCACACAAAGGTTGCTGTTGATGGTTCTATCAGAACATACAAAGCTAGGTTGGTGGAAAAAGGTTTCTCCCAAGTCCAAGGAGTGGACTACACTGAGACTTTTGCACCGGTTGCAAAGATGGATTCCATCCGCCTAGTTTTGGCCATTTCTGCATCCAAGCACTGGGAAGTGCACCATATGGATGTGAAGAGTGCTTTTCTACATGGAGACCTTGATGAAGAAGTATATATGAAGCATCCAGAAGGATACATATCATATCCATCATTAGTTTTCAAGTTGAAGAAATCTTTGTATGGATTGAAATAGGCCCCAAGAGCTTGGTACGCAAAGATGGACTCCTTCCTTCTTTCTCAGAATTTCAAAAGATGCAAATATGATCTAAATGTTTACATAAAGCAAGTTAAAGGTAATTTGTTGATTTTTGTTTTATATGTTGATGATCTTCTCATTACTGGTAGCTCTCTCCTTACAATTAACAAGCTGAAAACCGCTTTAAATCTAGCTTTTGACATGAGCGATTTGGGCTTGCTTAAGCAATTTTTGGGCTTGGAGATAGCTCAAAACTTTGATGGGATCAGATTATATTAGAAGAAGTATGCTAAATACCTGCTATTAAAGTTTAATATGGCAGAATGTAAGGCTGCTCCTTTTCCATTCCTCTCAGGAATCAGTCTTGAAGAGGGAAATTCTACACCGCTTGCAGATTGCACTATGTATCGACAGTTGATTGGTTCACTACTCTACTTGACACACTCAAGGCCTGATATATCTTATGCCGTGAGTGTTGTATCAAGGTATATGAAATAGCCCCATGAGCTTCATTGGCAGGAAGCCAAGCAAATCTTGCAGTATGTGCAAGGTACAAGACATTTTGGCATACATTATGCTGCAGATTCTGAGCTAGATTTCAATGGTTTTATTGATTCAGATTGGGCGGGTGATAGCATAGATCGGAAGTCCACTTCTGGATATGTTTTCATGATTGGACATGGCCCTATTTTCTGGTCAAGAAAAAAGCAGGCAGCCATTGCACTTTCTTTAGTAGAGGCAGAGTATCGAGGGGCAGTCAATGCCTGCATTCAGGCAGTTTGGTTGCAGGGTATTCTTTTCGAGTTTGATTTTGGTAGCACTACTTCGACTGTCATATTTTGTAACAATCAAAGTGCTATTAAGATCTCCACCAATCCATTTCAGCGGCAGAGGACCAAACGCATTGAGATTCATATGCACTACATCCGAGAGTTGGTGCATGATCGCACTATCATTCTGCAATATTGCCCTACCGATGAGCAAATTGCAGACATCTTCACCAAGAGCTTCACTGAGAAGAAGTTCTCTTAACTCCGTTCACTATTGGGGGTGAGTTCCATCATGGTGGAGACAGATTAGATCCATTTTTATATTTAGCTTGAGGGGGGGATTTCTTCCCACTGGGTTTTTCCTCTTTCCTCACTTAGCTTATTTTCAACATTTTTTGGATTATTGTATTGGGGTGACCTTTGGTATCAGTAACCAGGGCCCTGCATTTTATTTTTTACATCATAGTATAGCTTGAGGGGGGGTGTTAGGATATCTCATCATTCAATTATGTAATTTGCATGCATTCTGCATGCATTGCATGCACCCGCATGCTGCCCAGTCACCAGTTTGATGCCTCCAGCACCTAGTCCCTAGTCTTCCAGCACTCGGGAGCTTCTTTCCACTCAGATTTATCCCTCCTAGCCAGGGAGGCGCCCACTTCTCACCTTCCACTGTAGAAGGGCGCCTTTTCTCACCTACCAATCAGTTCCACTTCAGTTAGTTAGTTGTCTTTCCTTGATTTGAGGCTAGACTAACTCCTAACTGTTGTTACCACTCCGATTGACCTCCGATGAGACTTGAATACCTATTTTGGGTCCAGTTAAATCCTCATATGCCCTCCACTGAGCCTCCATCCATACATTAGTGCCACTTACCATCATTTACACTTATTACACTCAGTTAGACTCAGTTTGACACATGTCTGACAGTGACTTGTGCATTGATGACCACCACTAATTGATGATGAGGACTCCTAGTTGGAGCCAAGCTATGTCATGCAGTATATTCGAATGACCTCCTTGGCCAATTCGAATTGCTCACTCATTGTGACAGTATTGTATTGTAATTCTACCATTTTGGATTATAGAGAACTGATGCATATCTCTTGCACAGTTTTTACTTCAAATTGTTTTACATCTTTGTGATTGATATTCTTGTTCAATAGATCTGTTGTGACTGATTTTACACCTGGTTGAGCCTAAAGGAAAGAGGTATACTTATCATATTAGTTCTCTCCTCCATTTCAATATATTAGTGCTCCATTCTTGTTACTCTTTTTGACATTTTTAACTTGCAAGAGAAATGGAAAAATATCATTTCACAATTCTTGTGGCCTTTATAACAAACCCTTACATACGATGTTGCATACAACAGAATTCCACAGCACAATCAAACCAAGACACCAACCGCTGTGACCTCATCAATCAGGACACAGAGTAACCCTAATAGATGATAGTAAGGCAGATCAGACCTCAACAGTCCCTCCTCAAGCCACGGCTCAACAGATCAGGCCTCAAACAAACTCACATTCGAAGTTTTAAATTTTTGACAGACCATGAGGTCTTGACTCTTGTCCTTATAACAAGGAGGAGTTCAATGTAAAAATCTTGTAATGTTCAATAGTTTGCAAGGTTAATATAGAAGTTTCCAAGTGTGATAAGGTGGCAATGATGTATCATCCTTTAGGATAGAGCCGAACTCCTATCTAGGGAGGCAGTTACAGAAATATAGAAAGGTTGTTAGGGTTAAATCGTTAAATTGATTCTTCATATATACGATTGTAAGCCTACAGGCCACAGAAGAGGTAGAGAAAAGGTTAGGCAGAGGCAGAGAGGATAGGAAAATAGAGAGGAGAGGACCAGGGTAGAACACTCCCATATTGTGTAATCAGGTCACGAAATTCTGAGTAATTGAATTTGATTAATGAAAGCATTTTATATGCATATGGACTTGTGAATATCTCTTTCTATGTATTTTTTATGAAGTTCATTGTCTCTATTGAATGTGAATGGCGTCCTGCTGAAAACATAAAGTCATTTACTCTGGAATTTGTATGTAATTCCTGCAGCAAAATATGAGTACATAGGCTTTGTTAATTGGCCGACATCCTGACAGTAAGCAACTATAGGAATATGTGATTTTTGCAAAGGATTTGGAATTGGAAGACCCTTCTGAAAATTGACTCGATGTGATTGTTTATGACTTGAGTGTCCTTATGTTATGAGATCTCAGGTTATGCAAATCGGAAGGAAGTGAAGTGATTGAAGTTGGATCATCAAGTTACTTTAATTAGACTGTTTAAAGTACATTCTGCATTAAACCCTAACCCTAACCAAAATTTAATAGAATAAATAAATGTGTTGGGTGAGAATCTACTATCGCTGAACGTAAAATATTGGAGATTTTAGCATTTGTTTAACATTTTTATACAGAGATTGAGTTATGGAATTGATAGCCAGGTTCCATATTTCAGGGTTAGGGTTTGAGTTTTTGGAAGTGTGTTGAAGGGTAGTAGTTTTTTTTTCCACTTGTTCATGAAAAACTAAGTTTCTCAAATGTTGAAACAAACCCTGAAGAAATGAACGCTGACCTGGAGGAAAAATCGTGGAAAATTTTCATTGTGCACAAATTTGAATACCCAGGTATACTCTGTTTGGGAATCGAACTCCATTTTAGATTCCATTTGTGTACGAGCAGCAGTAGATCATGGCCCAATTGTAATCATATTATTAAAGGGAAAACACCATTTCTGAACAAAGAAATTGAATTTATACTCAAGGTAAGAGTTCAAGAATTTGGGGAAGTATTTTTTGTTGAAATTGCAGGTGGTTCCTACATCAAAAATAAAACGAATAGCTGCATGGATATCATTGGAACCTGATTTCCAAAGTTCGTCTCACTCCCTTTCCTTCCAATCGGCACCTATGTCTATCTCTCCATGCACAGTTCAACCCAACAGCATTTCATTCTGATATTTTGTCTATCTCTCCATGCGCGTGGTTTAAACTAGAGCAAATCATTCCCACCCTTTCATCCACACCAATATTCAAAAATTCAAATTTTTAGTCTTTGAAAATTGTATCAAATTGAATCCTTTTAATCTTTAAAAATTGTATAAAATTGAACCTTTCGAATCTTAGAAAATGAAGGGATCATTTCTTGATGTAATTTAATTTACAATATACAAAGTGACAAAGTGTTACCATTATTACGGTTTATTATTTAAATATTTTTGAATGATTATTATTGTTTGTTTATTATTGATCTCCCCATGGATTTAATAAGCTACTAATTTAAAATGGTTTATTTAACCAAATAATTAAAAAATTTGCCCCGGATGGGGTGTCTCTTAGCCACGTGGAGGAGGGGACAAGTGCCACCCGCGAGAATGTTTCCTGTGGAAATCACGCGGGCGACCAACCTCCCCAACCCCCGGCCTAAGCACAATTATATCCCCTCTAGTTTGATGAGATGGGGATGTTATTCCATAATTATCTCCCGACTGCAACTAATTGACACAGATGCTAGTAAATGATCATTCATCATCGCACACACCATCAGTTGTTGAGCAATCGCAATGTGCAATCAGAAAACTTCACGGTTTTAATGGCATCCATTATGATGGATAGAGTTGATGGGAACTGGAGTTGATGGGTTCTGTCGGTTATGGATCAAATCACCATTTTAAAGTTTTTATCAATCAATTTGGACCTGGTTGAAACTGTGTTTGCAAATTCTCGGTTTGGTTGAAACTGTGTTTTCAAAGCTTGTCCAAGCTCTTGGAAGACCTTGCGAGTACCCTGAACGTAACTACTACTCTAGCGATGGAGGCCTATGCGAAACTATTTGCTGAGGGATCCATCCTCTAGCTCAGTGGTGTTGGAAAATGCTACCGTCTCTCTGACTATTCCTCTCACTTTTGTTTCTAGTATTAAAATGCAGATGCACTCTCCGTTTCATGACAACCCTGCGATGGGTGGGCCACACCCTCCTGTGAAAGTGTCTCCGACTATAATTCCAAACAACATTATAATATAGGTGTTTCTTTCAAAGCTATATTAATGCAAAACAACATGCTTACGTTCCAACTTCATCCCTAGATATGAGGGTAGCTACAACAACAGTAAGCAAATTATAGGATCACATGTATATAGAAAATGTACAACTACACAACATGTATCATGGGAAGCCCTCATGGGGGAGAAAACCTAATTACAACCTTTCACTCTGATAGAATCCACAAAATCAAGAGTCATGCATGACTTCAAAATGTCTCTTGCCATAAACCCTAGGCGAAGGCATACCTGGTGGGAGACCATGCGTTACACATAAAAGAATACACGAGTATAACTGCTCTACTACAGAAGGATAGTTAGCTAGAGAATAACGAACCCCAATCATAAGCATAATAGGAAGACCAAGTTGATAGAACATGATGAGAACATGACTCTCTCATATATATAGAGGTCTAGGGGTAAGCCTCCAATAAGTATATGATCCCACACAAGACCGACTTAACCAACAAGTTAAGTTAGAGGTCACACATCATGACCAATATTCCAACGTTAGGTGAGGGGCTCGCAACCACATAAGGATTTATCTATACCTATGACACATGGAACACCCATCAAGGAAACCAACTCAAGCCACCATCATTAAGTACTGCTACCACCATCAAGGGATAAAATAGGTGAGGGCCAACTATTTGTTGAGGGATCCATCCCTTGGCTTAGTGGCGTTAGAAAATTCTACCATCTCTCTGACTAGTCCTCTCACTTTTGTTTCTAGCATTAAATTGGAGATGCACTCTCCGTTCATGACAACCCTGTGATGGGTGGGACACACCCTCCTGTGAACGTGTCTTCGGCTATAATGCCAAACAATATTATAATATAGGTGGTTCTTTCAAAGCTATATTAATGCAAAACAACATGCCTACGTTCCAACTTCATCACTAGATATGAGGGTAGCTACAACAACAGTAAGCAAATTATAGGATCACATGTATATAGAAAATGCACAACTACACAACATGTATCATGGGAATCCCTCATGGGGGAGAAAACCCAATTACAACCTTTCACTGTGATAGAATCCGCAAAATCAAGAGTCATGCATGACTTCATGACAATGTATCTTGCCATAAACCCTAGGTGAAGGCATACCTGGTGGGAGACCATGCGTTACACATCAAAGAATATACGATTATAACTGCTCTACTACAGGAGGATAGTGAGCTAGAGAATAATGAACCCCAATCATAAGCACAAGAGGAAGACCAAGTTGATAGAACATGATGAGAACATGACTCTCTCATATATATAGAGGTCTAGGGGTAAGCCTCCAATAAGTATATGATCCCACACAAGACCGACTTAACCAACAAGTTAATTTAGGGGTCACACATCATGACCAATATTCCAACGTTAGGTGAGGGGCTCGCAACCACATAAGGACTTCTCTATACCTATGACACATGGAACACCCATCAAGGAAACCAACTCAATCCACCATCATTAAGTACTGCTACTACCATCAAGGGATAAAATAGGTGAGGGCCAACTATTTGCTGAGGGATCCATCCCCTGGCTCAGTGGCATTGGAAAATTCTACCGTCTCTCTGACTAGTTCTCTCACTAGTGTTTGAAAATGCACAACTACACAACATGTATCATGGGAAGCCCTCATGGATGTGTCATAAGACGATGCATGGCTACTACCCATTAATGTGTCCTCATCGACAACGAGTAGGACTCGTTAGGGGTTCTAACCACTATGTCGACATCGACAGGGAGTGGGACTGATCATCACATAACAATACAACTGTTATAATGTCCACCCACTCTTCGAGTGCAGGAAGAGACATACCATTCTACCAGTCCATGGGGAATATTGTATCACCAATCCTGCAAACATAAAAAATAATGAGTTTGAGGAATGCATCCATATTATGGTTCATTTGATTCATGCCATCTATGTGGTTACAATAGTCTAATAGTAGGTGAATACACCAAGGTTAAAATGCATGGTTTTTTTTTGCATTTGTAAAGGTGTTAATTCTTCAACCTATAATGATATTAATGGATAGGGTATTTTTAGAATAGTGATAATTGCAAACCATGAGAAGAACCTTGGATCACACATTTTGGTTTGATCTTATCTTAGGCATCACTCATGTTTGATCAAGGAAGCAAATCACTAGCATGGATGAGGGTGAGAATTTACTCAAGAGACCTTTCACATTACTAACCCAGAATTTCCACATATTTAGAGGAACTTTTGTATATGTGAAGGCATACCTCACCATTGAGGTTCATATATATGTTTTTAAATGTCTTTGCTTAGATGGTATACTAGGTCTTGGCACCTCTTTTATGGTGTGAGAATGTGTTGTAGGCGATGGAGTTTAAGTAGATCCATTTCAACTTTATTTGATTGTTGCATTAGTTTTTGTAGGAGAAGGGTTAACATTAATAGAAAACCAATGCATTACACTCACCATTATAGTCTTTTTTTTCACACCATTAGTTTGATTGAGAAATTATATTGTTTGACTAATGATTTTACTCTTGTACATGTGAAGATGTTAACTTTATGTTTTTTCAAATCCATATACTTTCCTTCTAGTTGTGCATTTTTTAGTGGATTGTGTATCTTCTATAATCATGACTACCTCTTAAAATTTTAAGGATCCATACTTAAACATGTATAAGTCTTGGCAAATCCAACCAATTCTTAAATTCTAACTATAAAATATTTGGTGATACTTTTCTAGTTTTTTTTCTAATTTCTAAGTATTTTATGTACTTTATATAATAATTTGGCGAAAATAGCAACATCTGCAAATGGAAATAAGAACATCTATTGTCAAGAAAAGAATGTTTGGATTTATATTTCCCTCCATTGTTTTTAGTGTTTAGATTTCCCTCCAAATTTTTATTCATTTTGTAATATAAATAGGAACAAAGCTCATCTCTATTCAACAATATTTCAATTGAAAACATTTATTGCTTGGCGTTGGAGCTAGAAATCTATGAAGACTAGAGGAAATGAGAAGCAATCTCTCTTACAACAGGCAATCTTAACCTGTGGAAACAAAAAGAGGTACCATCACCTTGTACTATTGCTTGTACTATATTGCTCATACTATTGTTTTGTCCTTATTGTCCCTTTCCGGCCGGATTAATTATGATGAGTATTTCAAAATTTAATAGTATTTTAAAGTCCATATTTGCAAATGATATTCACCATGGATAATTGGCCTTTTGCAAAGACATTTTTTGTTATCTTGTCACTTGTTTTTGTCAATTCATGAACTAGATATTCAAATACATTACATCATCAAATTGTGGATTTGAAATAAGTAGGCCAACATGCAGCGTTTGCATTTTTCTCCCAAGTCAATTTTGAAAACACATGTGGTGCCACCCGTTTCCACCCTTGTTGATGTAGAAGATGGGCATACCTGCCCCATTCCCTAATCTTGTAAAATTAGACAATGTTCAAAACCAGTCCCGGGTACATTCTTGCCATCAACGCCTCTTAATATTCATTCATAATAGAAGAAAATAAAATCTCACCATAACTGTCTTGCAATATTTCATGTGTAAAATTTCACAGGCCTGGAAAGATACGTGCTACAGGAATTTGGTAGTTAAATAACTTCCAGTAGTTTTGTCCATGGGTTAGCTTAGAGTAGGGTTACCAGAATTTTCCAGATGTATCATTACTAGACATCCACTTACTCACAAATCCAAACAAAAAATGCAAATTCTCTCTTTCCAAAAGTTACAGACGTCTTCTAAACACCTGAGTCAGTCTCTCCAACATCTAGTTAGCAAAAATCGCAGAATTTCTTCAAGGAAAATTATTGGAATCTAAACCGGGAGTAAATGGTGAGATTTACAGATTCAAAACCAGTTAAGCAAATTTATATCAAAATTCTCAGAACCCCACCTCACATCTGCTCAGTATTTAAAGCTGTGCAGCATAATTTCCAAACACCTTTCATGAATTTGTAGTCCACAAGAAGATGTTTTGTGGTTTCAGCATTCTGCATACACAAACAACATCTGCTAGGACCAATCCAACCTTTTTTTAAAATATTTTCCCATGTCTTGAGATGCCCCTGTTGGCAATATGGCAGTTATGTCCTCAGAATCGCAAACCCTGGAGTCACTCTTGGTTTCTGATGAGCGTAACTTTGTGATCAAACAATAGAGGTGACCAGGTCCCGGTATCTGATCTTGTGGGAAAGACAGTTGCTCTGTTTTTCTATAACAAGTTTTTCTCCACCGTCACTGCAGATCTTATAAAGATGGAGAAATTGTGTCAGAAGATGCCAGATATGCAATGATTTCTTATGGAGCCAAGGCTTATTCCTTCACTGATTATCATCAGAACAAGGCTTGAGGAGGAAAGCGACGAGGGTCCGAATGACAAGTATATGAATTTGGAAGCATAATTATAGGCAGGAGACTCAGGGATCGTTGGATCAAATAATCGACGGTGCAAATTGATTTGTCTATTGGGATTTATCCCACATTGGCAACGCAGTTACGTTTATATGTGTTTATAAGGACCATTCTCACTATGTTTAATCAACGCATAGTGCAAAGGTTATGGTGGGGTCTCTGGGTGGATGGACTCCATGAGAAGTCAACATCCCGGAGCCCGGGACAACCTGTCAGGCCCCCTACCTTTTGGAAAAAGTGACAACGATGGTCACATGAGTGACCAAGGGCTTAAGAGTGCCCAGAAGGCAGAAGCCCGCAAAGGCTTGAGGGAGTTCACAGAAGATGTGGGTAAGCTCTCAGGAGCTTCCAGGAAGACCATGCCCGCATTAAAAGGAGAAGAGATGCTCGCAGAGGGGTTAAGGAAGCCCGTAGAAATCCCAAGCATGCAATTTTGAAGGAAATGAATCCTACAGGCTTGAAGTTAATTTATGAATTAATTGAATAGTTAATTAATTAAATAGTTCATTAAAACAGAGATTTGAAAGGGCGTGAAGCCAGCAAACCTGGAAGATGTCCATTGAGATTTTAATTGGTTAAATAATCAAAATCTGCAAAAGACAAAAATATGAATTAAAAGGTTTAATAATAGAAGATTCGATGAAGCATGTGAAGATGATTAATTTAATTAATTATTAATAAAACAGAATTAAAATAGAAGAGAAATGAAAGGACATGTTTGTTTGGAAGAGATGTGGCTTTTAGATTTGAAGAGGCATGAAATAGATATTTAATAAAGAATCTAAATAGAAGAAGAGAGTGTGTCTTGGAGTCATAAGTTGCAGTAGCATCCTGAGCATTCCAAGATGCAGTAGCATCCTAAACCAGTTAATAACATTATATTTCATATATTTTTCCTGTAAAACTTTTGACCACGGAGTATTCCCAAAAAGCCCCCTCTATATTTTAGTATACATTGTTAGACATTTTATTAGGAATGAGTTAAAGATATTTGTATAATGTTCATAAATACTATTTAATTTTTAGGATTGTGTTAGTTGGCTTGTTTCAACGATGTGTTAATAAAATGATTTTTTTTGTTATGTAGTTTATTTGCAGATGTCCATATCAATGTAAGACATTATTATTTTTGTTTGGGATTTCAATAAGTTCAATATTTTTTTAACAATTATTGTCCTTTCTTTTATACTTTAAAATTTGTCTAACTTTCTTTGAGCAAGAGTTGCAATCCATATTTGTAGGGAGCTAACAAGATTAAATTAAGACGTTGCAATACATCACTTTTAACAAAGTCAGGCCGCATTACCAAAAGAAATGACAATGTTATATGTGACACAACTTCAGGTAAATATTTTAAACATGATGGTAACTTATTATTTATTTTTTAATAAATAAACAATTGTATTAAAAAAATTCATAATATACTTGACCATAGGCTCTAAGATGGGAAACAAATTCCAACAAAATATAGCATCGGGATCCACTGTCCCATTACAAAGTGAATCTACTTGCTATAGTGTCGACAACAATTCTAATGCACATATTCTTGAGAAAGATGTGAAAGAACCACTGGAAGGTATGATCATTTCTAAACATTTTTTGTCCTATACAAGTATTTCAAGATTTCATATTAACAATTTCATATTGTTACTGTCTCAAGAGGGGTACTGGTTTGTTTTTCCAAAAAAATTTCAACAGGAATCACCACAACAAGATCATGTTTTGGAGGAGGATCCACCACAACAAAAGCATGTTTTGGATCAGGATCACCACAACAAGAGCATGTTTTGGATCAGGATCCACCACAACAAGAGCATGGTTTAGAAGATGCAAATGCATCTACCCAAGCTAGTATTGCAATAAATGTGAAAAGATGGGGTAGAGTACCAACACAATGTCTCTTTGGAACCACTATAGAGGGCATTGCATTTCCTGAAATTCAATTTAATGAGAGGGGCCAGCCTATTGGTCCACATTCAGAGAAATTCTCCTCATTTTTAGGTGTTCTTGCAAGGGAAATTCTAGGCATCAAGCACATGGAATGGAAAAAAGTGTCTGAAGTGCAAAAGAAAGACATGTGGAGTGCAATCAATGTGAGCATGATAGGTTTAGTTTCAAATAACGCTTGTATCTAATAATGGATTGTTTATCTATTGTAGCATACCTATCGAATAGATCCGTCAGCAGATCAATGGTGTCATAAAGCAATATCTCAGCGCTTGAGAACCTATAGATATAATTTGTATAAGAAATACTATTTGAAATATGAAATAGATGAGGAGAGGATTGCAAACCTTCCTATTGGAGTAAATGAAACTGATTGGATTGAATTTGTTAGATTACAATCTGACCCTAAATTCAAGGTAAAAATGAAAGACAAATTTGAATGTTATCATCATTGATTTTGAATCCTCTCATACAATCAACTATAATCTTAGCATCTATTTTTTTATTGAGTTGCAGGAGAAGTCAAAAACAAATAAGGAAAATAGGGCATTAGAACAAGAGACCCACACTTCTGGTTGTAGAGGTTACTTTAGGGTTGAAGATGACCTCATAAGTTGTAACAAATTCTATTATTTGTTCACAATTAACAACTTTAAATATAGTTAACTAGATTGTTGTATTTGTTGATACTAGAATCAATTCCGTGGTCCAAGTGATAATCCTATAACTAGGGCTGATGTGTGGATGAAATGCCATAAAAAGAAGGATGGCACTCCAATGTCATCATTCATTGCGGAGAAAACAGTAAGTTCCGAACCTATTCTTGTATCATTTATGCTTTTTTTTAGAGTTAATGATATTTCTTATATGAGTTTGTTGAAATGTTGACATTGCTAGAATCAAATTGAATCGGCACAAAATGAGTCAGTGTCTCCTGCATATGCTACAAAGCAAGATGCCCTTGCTATATTTTTGGGGCCTGAGAGGAGGGGTCATGTACGTGGGGTTGGATTCGGAGTCACTCCAACTATATTATTTGGAAAAGAGTGTTCCTACAAGCAGGAATTTCATAATACTAAAGAGAAATTAAGAGAAAAAGACAAGGAACTCGGAAGATTGAAAGAAACTATTGAAGAATGAATGGAATGGAAAGCTGCCATGGAGGTGGGGAAAGAAAGTGGCAGATTTGTTCCAAAATCCAACAATGTAAGAATTGCATGTGTAGACTTTATTTTTTTATGTAGGCCATCTTTGAAGTTTGGGATTTCAAAATCATAATGCTAACATGAACATGATCGTATTGTTGTAGGGTGTGTAATATATGAATTATTGTTTTTGCATCCTGACCCTTTATCTTCTGATTTCATGATATCTCATGCAAACTATTATATTGGCAGAGTAATATTGCCATGTCAGATGTTGAATCAAATCGAGGACCTCCGCAACTGTCACCTCTTAATCCAGTCACCCCAATCCATGTAGTTTTTTAAACCAACTCTTATTTTTTTCCATTTTTATTTTCCATTCTTTGAAAATCGCTCACAAGTATTTATTTTTTAGGAGAGTCTCCAGAATCATCCTAGTCAAGGTTCATTGGAAAAAAATACAATGGCTCCTAGACCATCGAATACATTTGATACTCCAAAGTTGACGGTGAGTTTTGAAACTATTTAATATTTAGTGCAATGTTATAATCGTTATTTCACTATATCTTACAAGTATTTATTTACTAACAAGCTTCTCTGAGTCCTAATCATGCTTTGCCAAAACAAACTCCATTGACTTCGGGAGAACATAATCGTGACCTAATTGGAAAATCAATACAACAGGTAAGTTCTAAGCCTGTTTATTTCTATGTTTAATATTCCATTCTTATTACGAGGAATCTCACAGGAATTTGTTTATTGGAAGGCTCAACTGCAATTACCATCTTTAGATGTGGGATTGAATGGAAAAAAATGTTTACTGACATATTTTAATGGTCAATTGAAGGTTGTAAAGGGTTACATAAAAAGAATTGAACCAAACTTTGTCATGCCTAGTGGGGAAGAATTAGGTGATGGATATTATCTTGTGTGCCCACAAACAATTCTGGTTGATCCTGATTATGAAATCAAGCTTAAGCATAGAAGTAATCAATGCAAGTATTTAGCGGATGCAATTAACAATTTTATACCTTGGAAAATCAATGACATTGAATTGATCAAAGATTGAGAAGAATGTCAATGAAAATTTTTATTCCTACTAGAACAAGTTCATACTCTGTTGTCTAATGTCTAATGTCTTACTATACTCCGGTTGTAGTTTTTGTGAGTAATAGTTGTAATGAGATAATTTTATGTGTTCAAGGGAATAGAGATAATGAGACAAAGTTGACATGTG
Organism: Larix kaempferi; assembly: GCA_027924585.1. Classification (NCBI taxonomy): domain Eukaryota; kingdom Viridiplantae; phylum Streptophyta; class Pinopsida; order Pinales; family Pinaceae; genus Larix; species Larix kaempferi. The sequence continues at coordinate 2,705,009 of BSBM01000153.1, forward strand.
GTATTGTTTCCAACGAACCTATCAATGTACTCCAAGTGAAAGGTAGGCCCATAGACAATTAGTTGTTGTAGATTTTCATCTATTTGGTCATCCCCAAGACACATAACCCACCTGCAACAACACCCAAATAGATCTATGAGCATTCTCCTTAGCTCTCTTGCGGGCATATTAAGCATGTGGATATACAAAAGTATTGACAATAGGCTGCTTGAGTTCAAGCTTGCTCAAGGACAATCTACATCAGAATGAACTCGGAGCAACCGATAGGAGGATGGGCTAGGTGACACGATTCCAAATAAGACCCATGTGTCTGATTTCCATTTCTGCATATGTAATTATAAACAACAACTCAACTTACAAACTTAGGCCAAGCCTGTAGATATACGTTATTAAACTGTCTTAAGTATGAAAATAAATTTTAACATAATAAGGACAATTACAATTACAAGAACTTTAGGAGCTAGTTCCATAAATGTAGGAAGTTTGTTATTTAGCTACAAGTTATGTTTCCAAGTATATATTGCATGCCTTCGAGCATTAGAGGTTAGAGAGAGATCTGTCAAGATTTAAAGAATCGACAGATCCTCTAATCTAGGTAGAAAAAGTGATTTCTTTGTTTTGCGACCAGTATGAAATAAATCCGTGATAAGCAAGGTTGTCATTGATGACACCACATTAATGACAAAGGTGAATGGAAATAGAAAAGGACAAGACATGGCAGAGGACAAAGAACAAGGACATAGCATGGTAAAGGACAAAGTATGACAAGCATGGACAAGCATGGCAAGCAAGCTGGAGGACAAAGACATGGCAAAGGTGACATGGAGGATTGATGACAAAGACTTCACTTTTGGAGAAGCCCAAGCAGTGTCTGATTGTGATAATTCCACAACTAGTGGTATAGCTCCCTCTTGCAAAAGCCGTGTCTGATACAAATAACTACCTTCACAGAGATAGATTAAAAAGGGCAGTGACTGCAACTATAACCTTTTCAGCATTATTTCAGGTTTATGGAAAAAAATGGATCTGTAACAGTTTGCAGGACTGATTACCTTGCAATCAATGCTAATAGTTTCATGTCCAACACATACTCCTAGTGAACATGGCCCTTCTATAACTAGTTGTAACAAAAAAAGTATAGTTAGTTGGTACATTTACATGAAATAAAAGGTCGAAGTTTTTCCTAAAATCACTATAAAATATCAAATTATGGGATTTAGTAAGTTTCCAAGGAAAAATTTATACACTTCTTTTGAACAAGTTCAAATTCACACAAACAAAAAAAGACATATTTGGGAAAATCATTAGATTTGAAATATCATACTTTAGAGTCTAGATAAACAAAATTCATATTTCCAATATTGTGCATTGAATAAACATGAAATCCTGACAAAACAATTACATTTTTTTAACATCCTCTGGTATATTTTCAAGTAACAACACAATGGAGATCCAAGAGAAAACCTTCCATTTGGGGAACTGATAAAATACACCACAAGATGATATTCCATAGTAGGGTGTTATTCAACCTAGATTTGTACTAGGGTGGGTGAATTTAATAGTTTCATAGTAGGGTGTTATTCAACCTAGATTTGTACTAGGGTGGGTGAATTTAATAGTTTCATAGTAGGGTGTTATTCAACCTAGATTTGTACTAGGGTGGGTGAATTTAATTTCAAGAGATTGGGCGTAAATTCGCAAGATGTTAATGTTTCAAGATTTGTACTCTAGACCAAGTTAAGGTTTCAAGATCCAAAATATCAACTTCTCCTAAGTAATTGTATCCACAATATCCACCTTATACCACAAGCATGTTTTCAATAGCAATTGTAGTGTGTGTAAGAACCTTAAAACTCATAAAACCCACTAAATAACAAAATAATATTAATTATGCATGTAGATCTCTGAACCAACACAAGAATCTAATAACATGTAAAATGATATAAAATCCAGAGACAAACAAGAACAGCATGCATAGAAGATCTGACAAAAGAAAGTGGATCTAATCAATAATAACAGGAAATATGCTATGAAAATTAAGGAACCATACCTGGTTAGATGACCTAGCAGCTACCATTACCTTGACAGCTCCAATAGTGCAACTGAAGGTGGGGGGATGACTCTCCACCCAACCAACCCCCAGCCAAAGGCTGAGGCCCCTAAGCCCCCAACAATTAACCCTATGCCAGTGCTATCTTGCTTTCCTCTCCTTAAGAGCTTCTCTTCCAAATGCAAAAAGACACAAAAAGATCCCCTCTCTTCACTTCTTCTCCTCCTTTTATCTCCCCCTTCTCCCAATTTCTTAATTTCTTATTTAATGCAATTTGTTTTCCCTTATTTTCTTTCATATTCCCAATTATATTATTATCTTGCATTATTTTATATTACATTTTATTTATTATATTAAATATTCTCTATATTCGTATATGAGGGTTGTTACATACTCTCCCCTTCAAGAAACTTCATCCCGAAGTTATAATATTCAAGCAATAAATACAATACTTATTCAATCAATCATTCAAGTAAATACTAGAATATATAGGTAGCTAGTACTATTGTGAAGCTAAGAGATTTATATGTGTGGCCACCACATAGAAGTCTCCAAACCACACTAATACAATCAAACGCCCTAAGTTACAACATGTTCTTAAGTAATTCCCTATGATTCTAGTGTGCAACCATAACAACAATTATGCATCATACATACAAAAGCATTAGATTATTAATTAATAATTAATAGCTGTGTATTTTTTTACTTTCTCTCTCCTTACTCACCCTCTCCCTGAGAATCATACCATCCGCCACCTCCATAAACCTCCCCTTCAACTCCGGATGGTCGCGTTCGCCATGGCACGGGCCCTCTATTGTAACCTGTCCGCGGATCATACAGTGGGCATCAGAAGTTCCCCGGGAAGTTACCGCGGCATTTCCACCTTCCCAACTTCTGGTAATAATACGGCCTCATCGGTATTAACCGGCATCTAGTTCTCGGTACCCCCGATCCTGGAACCTATGGGTTATGGGCCCACCACACTTCCACTGCGCATATCAAGATCATTATACCCCAGGCATCATCATAAGTATTAATCAGAAGTTATCCGGGAAGCTACCGCAGCATTTTCCACCTTCCCAACTTCTGGTAATAGTACAGCCTCATCAGTATTAACCGACATCTGGTTCCTGGTACCCCGATCCTGGAACTTGTGGGTTATGGGCCCACCACGCTTCCACTACGCATATTAGGATCATTATACCCCAGGAATCTCGGAAGGCTAGCCTAAACATCCTCCATAGCACCCTCAAGGCACTAGCCCCAGGCATCAGAAGTTTTTCTACATAAACCTCCCTCCCGGTGAGTATGTCTCCAACCGTGGACCCTAGTCACATCATAAGTTCTCTGAGAAGTATCTGTGGCATTGCCACCTTCCCAACTTCTGGTACAAAAGTTAAGCACTGCTGGCATAGAGCTAATTATTGGGCTTGTCCCCCAACCCATAATTTATTTATAGTAACCATTCTCATTCGTGGTTATGGGCTCCCACGAAATCATAGAATACTTAGCCTCATTAGGCTATTTGAGTGGATCACCTGGAACAACTGGCACTTTCCATAATGAATAATCATTAGTAACCATTTCTCAATATAATAATATCATGGATCAACCTTGAATCATGTGCTAACAAGAATGTCTAGCCACCATTTCATATTGCATTACATTGCATCATAAGCCATTGTCACGATAAGGCATGCCAAGTTTAGCATCTAATGCATTTAGGTGCTCTGTGCTACCATTATAACATAATTGGTCATGATACTTTCATAATTTCACTAAGCATATCATTAATATGCCAAGATACGATACCATATTTCAACATTAGTACTATCAACATGGAGTAATGACCCACATAATCCATCATTATCCATCATCATATCAATATGCATTCTAACAACCCACATAATCCATCATCATATCAAATATGTATTCTACGGGGAGCAATAAGGGTTAGCATGAAATGATAACATGTCATACCAAATATCTAATATAATCTCTTATTCTTCACTAACACAAAACATAGCTATAAAATACCAAACTGAATCATAGCATTCTTTCATACCATTTATGTGCCAAATTCCATTTATCCCTAGATGCAATGATAAGCTATAATATCATTTCATGGTCTACATGTCATCTAACTTGTATAACACCATAATGTCATGAAATAACATCAAGAAGTATCACATGCACAACCCATGGCTATAATTTTCATGGCTAGAAATAACAACATCAAATTTCACATGAATAATGCATGACCATGAAGGTGTCATTCCAAAAACAACATGTTGAAACACCATATCATGTACCACATAACTTACATCTCAAGATGCCATGATTAAGACTATAAATTACCAATTGAGTATCAACAATCAATGCATCATGTTCTTATTTCCTATGCATCTATAACCCATAATAAATTGAGTATCGACATGAGATATGCATCATGGAAACTGAGTAGCATCAAGGAAAAATAAACTGAGAATCATCATGAAATATGCAACATGTGTCCTCTAACTTTAGAAGTCATACAAGATAATTCAATAACTACAATAGGACCCTAGTTCACTCGATAATTTTGGGTGGAAGAAATTATGATTTACTATGGTATCGAGATCACCTGATTTTACGTAAGAATTATCAAATCAAACAAAAGGTCCTTTTGGAATTGCACACTTCTCCTATAGGAGGAAATTTAGGGTTCTTTATGATCAAGAAAGATTTTTCTAGGAAGGTCTTAAAACTAATTTCCATAAATTTCTCATAGAATGTTTGGTTTTCTAATAGAACAAGGGAGAGACAATCAGGACACCAAGTCTCTACTACAAGCATTATCTATACCAAGTCAACATTGGGAAGAGGTTTCAATAGGTTTTACCATAGGTCTACCAAAGTAAGAGGCAAAGAGTGTCATCATGGTAGTAGTGGATCTACTCTCAAAATACGCCCATTTATTCTCTCATTCTCATCCTTTTAAATCAAGAATAGTAGTTTTCAAACATTTAAATTGTTGTGTATTTTGAAATGATAAAGAGCCAAAGTGATTTTTGTTTTTTCACGACCACACAGACTTGTTATTATCTTCATGAAAACCTCCAATTTTCAATTATATTGGGTTTGTTGGCAAGGCTCCACTAAATCATGACAAAATATTAGAGCCTTGAAGGTTTAGACAAACGCCTTCACCGAATGATAATTCAGTTATTCTTCTCTGTCAGACAAAAGATGGTGAGAAGAGGCCAACAGAAGACTTCAAAAATCTGCACCCTCGTTGAACATTTTCCATACTGACAAATGACATTTCAAAATCAGACAATATAATACATCCAAATTTTCTAAGATTGGCATTCAACTGGTAGTTGACACCAAATGATACTCAATCCCAGATTTTCCAAATTGTTGAGGTCGCTAATAACACTTGGCAATGCTTCTAACTTTCTACAATTAAAAAAAATAGGTGTTCCACTGACCGCTTATGTGTGAATTGGAAAGGAAAAACTTTTAGTTTGTCATAACGTGAAAAGATGACGTTGGAGTCGAATCAACTTACCGAAGGAGTCCGGTAGTATTTGCAACATCACAAACCACTCGAGGTTGACATGTTGGAGCTTTGTTAGATAGCCAAAGGAAGGACAGCGTTTGCAAGTAACAAATACATAGTTATTTGGATTTTCGCCAGAATTTTATTGTTGCATTACTTGTGAGTAACATTATTGGAAAAAAATACATCGAGTATTATAAATCAAGGAGCATGTTATCGCTATTATAGAATTCCTACCTTCAATCTTCTTTGCTTTTCATAAAAATATTGATCCTACCAGGTCTCAAATTGATATCACCAGTAACATCCCCTAAGTTTCCCTCAAGCGGCACCAATAATATCCCAATGGTTTGGTACTGTTTACATGTTGTTTTAGGGATCGGTGCTTCACTAAGTTGTTAGGTTACTGAATACTTCAACGCAGGAGCTTTAAGCTAAACCCTAAAAATATTTCACTAAAATTTATATCCAACACAAATCAATAACAAAAAAAGCATAAGCGTTGGTTTTCGCTTACCATATCTGTGTATGACAGGCTTCTCAATGATAATTCGGATTATCATCTAGTGTAGTGCACCCACTCCATGAGCATCGCTGGAACAACATCTCTCTTATCCTTCCACCTATGGCAACAATAATCGCCCATTCCTCGCTGCGTGGAGTAACTGATGGAATATTATTCAATACTGAGAGGGGGGGTGAATCAATATTGTTAATTTTTTACCTTTTAACCACTTATTAAACTTTAATCAAAACATGGAATCAACAAGATACGCAAAAACACAGAATTTATCGTGTAACCCCAATTGGGTAAACCACCAACACTTTCTATACTGCAAAATTATGTTTACAATCATTTTTGCAAGCCACAACTTGTTGGAGACACCAATCCCCAAGTTTCTCAGCTACCACTGAAGGATGCACCCACACCCTAGTTTCTGCCTGCACCTACAGACAAGGATACACCAATACTCTCATTTTCCAGCCACTACTGGAAGGAGGCCAAGACCCCCCTTGCAGGCATGTAGCCTACCCTAGCACCACCCTACCTCCCTTGCTTGATATTATTAATACTTCTCTGGTCTTCTTCAACTTCTGTCTCTTTCTATCTTGACTTGGTCTCTGCCTTGCTACTACAAGGATCTTCATTGTCTTTTTACTTTGTTGGTCTCTGTCTTTTATTCTGCTCTCTTCTTCTGCTTGACTGTGCACTCTCTGGTCTCTGCCTCTTATTACTGTAGTTGCTACAAAAGTCTTCACTCGTTTCTTGCTGGTCTCTATCTTCTGTTTTACTCTTGCTTTGCTTCATATCTTCATCATTACCTAGACACAGTTTTTCTGATCTTTATACTGCTTCAGATCAGCATCATTATTTAACCATAGAGACCCTCTTTAATACTGGATCTTCATTATTTCTGTCTTCTTCAACAAACGCGACTACAGAGCCATCTTCTTGCTTCTTAAAATATTCATTATCCATCCACAAAAGAGACACACTTCGAATGACTTTGTTTTCTCAATATATATACCTCTCCAATAGTCATGTGTATTCTTTGGAAATAACACAACTCTTCAAAACAATGTGACCATTTTAAAAACACGACTCTTCATTTAAAATCACTTTTTAATTATATCTTTTTATTTAACCTTTTACTCCAATAAAAAGGTTAAATATTTCTTTATTTCTTTTCAGCAACAAGTTTTCCCTTTTTTTTAATTTTCAATTTTTATCTCTTATATCTTTTTATTTAACTTTTTACTTCCAACAAAAAGGTTAAATGCTTATTTCTTTCCAGCAACAAGTTTTCCCCTTTTTTAATTTTCAATTTACATCTCTTATATATTTTTATTTAACTTTTCACTCCAACAAAAGTTAAATATTTCTTTATTTCTTTCCAGCAACAAGTTTTCACCCTTTTTTTAATTTTCAATTTACATCTCTTATATCATTTTTATTTAACTTTTTACTCCAAAAAAAAGGTTAAATATTTCTTTACTCTCACGTGCTTTAACATATATTTTAATTATATATTTAACATATAGAAAACCTATCCAAAATTTGAAGGTCATGTCTCTTCATTAAGAATTTAACTAACATCACGTCCTTATCTTTTATAAAACATCACGACTTTTCACAAGATGTGCCTCTTTATGGTTTATAACATATCACTTAATTCTTATATTTATTCTTAACAACATGCAACTTAATAAAGTATTACTCGTCATAAAACTTCGTTGACTTCATAGTTGTGAAACTTAGCAAGGGATTCTAAACCATCGATCACTTCATATGTTTTATAACATATCACTTAATTCTTATATTGTTATTCTTAACATGCAAACTCAACATTTTTCTTGGTTTTGGTAGGTTAATAACTTGCACGTGTGAACACTAGGAGAGGATCTGATCTCATGTCTAAATAGTCAGTTCATCAAAGAACATGATCATGCCATCTTTGGATTTTACTAACACACACACACTCTTTGGCAGGCATTTGAAAATAGCCTTCCAACTTGTTTAATTTCAACACTTGGACAAAATTGTCAAACCCTAGGCATTACTGTGCCAGGAGGCATTTTGGAAGACTCATATCTTTGTCATCTGACCATCACTAAGCAAATTGAAGGTATGGCTGGATAGCCAGTCCACTAGGAAACAAAACCATGTCACCTTTAAAATTTACTGAGACACCCTGAGCTTTTGGCGGGCATTTCAAATCAGCTTCTCAACCTCTTTTGAACATCAAAACACATTTCTTCCTATTTTGGAAGACTCATATTTCACACGTGTGAACACCCATAGGAAAATTGTCTCCTTGGCTGGATAGCCAGTTCATCAATGAACATGTTCTATACTTTCTAATGAATTTATCATCACTCAGACAGGCTTGGGCGGGCATTTCAAAATGCCTTTTCAACTTTGTGAATTTTACACTTAGTCAATTTTAGGACTTCCTCCAAAACTTATTCTGAGACCCCTTTTTGGTAGATCCATAACTTTGTCTCCAGACATGCTCAAGGAGAACTAAGGCCATGGTCAGATATACAATCAAACATACTAGAAGACCCCCATGTGCTGTGGGAATTTACTCTAACCCATAAATTAGGGCGGGCATCTTTTTGAGGTGATTTAGTAATTTTTGGTTGCTAAACCCTTGTTTTGGCAAGTCCATAAATTCTCCCTCAGGCACGTTCTGGACAACATGAAGACATGGTCAGGTAGGAAAAAAAACAATCTACAAGAACCCCTTATGGTGCGGGCATTTATATTCTCCTATAAATTATGGCGTGCATTTCCTTAAGACAGTTGTTACTAAATTTCCAATACTTAGTCATTTTCTTGTTTTTCACCAAATTGCCATATTTTTCCAAAATGATGTCAGATTGCTATAATGACTTCCTGGTAACTCCAGAACACCATCATGTGTTTTTCTGGCCTCATCACACATGCCACATTACCATACATTCCATGTCATCACTACCAACCATGCCACATCATCATACATGCCATCCTTTGACTTTCACTGAGTTCACTCTTGCCATCATGTCCTTGGTTATTCCTTTGTCATCACTGAACTCCTTTTGACATCAATGACAACCATATTCCATATTGCCAACAATATCCCCCTTTGGCATTTATGGAAACACCTAAACCTTCTCCCCCTTTGACAACAATGACAAATGATAACTTATTATGCCTTTTTGTTGTAACCAACTTGACATAAAATTTCCAATTGTTCCCTGATGGACAACTACCCTTATTTTGCTTCTCCTCCTCCAATTAAATTTGGACTTGGTGTTGATCATCCTATGAACATCCTTCTTGTAGTGATTCTTTTGAATAAGATCCTTGGATGATGAGTTTATGAACTCCCCCTATCACTGTGCTTCTCTTCTTTGCAAACACATTCCATCTTCAGAAACTAAGATTAAATCCACTTGTGGTAGTTGATTCCAATTTGTCACTTCTACACTTCTTATTGATTTTCACCAAGATAGCTTTTACCAAGTACTCTTATTTCTTCTTTATCAAAAGACATTTTTCAAGTATTAATTGCAACTTTATGATATTAACTCCACCTGAGTTTGTGATCCCTTCTAATGTTCATCTTGGGATTCTCTTCTAGGTCATGAGAGTTCTTAGAAAAGACTTTCAACTTCAGCTCCACCACCATTACTAACGTCTTCTTCAATATCTTTATCTCCATCGGTGTGTTCTTTTATATTTTCATCTTGCTTTCCATCATAATGGATGTCATTCTCATTTGCAACACGGTTATGCTTATCATCATCTTTGGAGTCTTCTTCTCTTTTCGACATCTTTCCATAAGGTACCCTGCTTACTGGCCTTGTTTGTTTCTTGAATTTCTTACTTAGATATTTTTTCTTGATTCTGCAATCAATATCCTTATGGCCAAACTAAAGGTAGTTTCTATGGCTATTGTCACTACTGTCACAAGTTTGGCCATAAGGCTATTGATTGCAGAATCAAGAAAAAAGATCTACCTTTAGTTTTGAGAGATCTTTGAGCTTTCTGATTCATGGCTTCCATCCTCTTCCATTCCTTCCTTTGTTCTGGGACTTTCATTGAAGAATTATTCCTTAGCTTACATTCTCTAGCCATATGTCCAAAATTATGACATGTGTAGCATTGACCCAAAAAGATTTGTTGGACCCTAGTTGTCATTGGTCTTTTAGGCATCACATTAGTTCTGTCTTTGTTATGAGAGGAGGGAGCAGACATCTGACTTTCTTTCTTCATAGATGGATTCTTTAGTGTAGCAGCATGACTTCTGTTATCTCTTCTTTGGTTTTTGAAAGAGGAACATTCTGGCTTCCTTTCATTGTCATACCCTAAACCAGCTTTATCTTTTGATGGTCTTTGGCTACTCAAAATGTCATCCAAAGTCTTTGAGCTATTTTCAAACTTGGTTTTAATAGATTCTTCATTAAGCCTTTTTCTAACCAAAGTAAATTCTTCTTCAAGTCTTCTAGATTTTTGCACTTCTTCTTTGTTTTTTTCATTAATGATCTGTTGGTCTTCTAGCTTCTTTATTTACTTTTTGAAGTTAGCAACTTCTTATTTCAAGCTCTTAGCTTCTTCCATGCTAGCCAACACTTGTTATATTGAATTGTGCAACTCTTCTCGGAGAGTCTTGACTTCCTCTTCATTTGACTTTTTCTCTTCTTGATACTTTGAAATTTTTTCTTGCGAAGACTTATTCTTCTTCTTGTTTTTTCTTAATTCTTCAAGGGTACTTATGAGTTCTGCTTCTAGGTTCACCTCACTTTCCTCATCTGAAGCATCTTCTGAAGTTTGATTTATTGTTCCTATAAATAGATTTTCTTCATCTTCATTTGTGTCTTCACTATCAGACTCACAAATAGCAAGGCTTGTTTGTGCTATCTCTTCATTTGAATAAATTTTTTCCAATTTATCCCAAAGTTCCTTGGCTGAGTTATATTCACCTGTCTTCTCTTTGACATCATCAGGTAATCCATCAAGGATTGTATCCATTGCCATTGAGTTACTTTTCTTGGCTTTCTTTTGAGCTGGAGTCCTTATTCTGTTTGGTGGGATATAATCAGAGATCAACCCATCCCATACATCAAGTCCTAATGACTGCAGATAACTTTTCATTCTTGTGCTCCAAAATATGTATTCTTCTTTTCCAAATATTCGAGATCCATTTTCTGTGTAAATCTCTTCTTGTTGATCCATAGTGGTTTTTAATAGGATCTTCCTTTCAGTGGTTAAACTGTTAGTGAAGAATCTTGCTCTGATACTAATTGATGGAATATTGGTCAATACTGAGAGGGGGGGTGAATTAGTATTGTTAATTTTTTACCTTTTAACCACTTATTAAACTTTAATCAAAACATGGAATCAACAAGATACACAAAAACATAGAATTTATCGTGGAACCCCAATTGGGTAAACCACCAACACTTTCTATACTGCAAAATTATGTTTACAATAAGTTTTGCAAGCCACAACTTGCTGGAGACACCAATCCCCAAGTTTCTCAACCACCACTGAAGGATGCACCGACACCCTAGTTTCTGCCTGCACCTACAGACAAGGATACACCAATACCCTCATTTTCCAGCCACTACTGGAAGGAGGCCAAGACCCCCCTTGCAGGCATGTAGCCTACCCTAGCACCACCCTACCTCCCTTGCTTGATATTATTAATACTTCTCTGGTCTTCTTCAACTTCTATCTCTTTTTATCTTGACTTGGTCTCTGCCTTGCTACTACAAGGATTTTCACTGTCTTTTTACTTTGTTGGTCTATGTCTTTTATTCTGCTCTCTTCTTCTGCTTGACTGTGCACTCCCTGGTCTATGCCTCTTCTTACTGTAGCTGCTACAAAAGTCTTCACTCGTTTCTTGCTGGTCTTTGTCTTCTGTTTTACTCTTGCTCTGCTTCCTATCTTCATCATTCCCTAGACACAGTTTTTCTGATCTTTATACTGCTTCAGATCAACATCATTATTTAACCATAGAGACCCTCTTTAATACTGGATCTTCATTATTTCTGTCTTCTTCAACAAACTCGACTACAAAGCCATTTTCCTGCTTCTTAAAATATTCATTATCCACCCACAAAAGAGACACACTTCGAATGACTTTGTTTTCTCAATATATATACCTCTCCAATAGTCATGTGTTTTCTTTGGAAATAACACGACTCTTCAAAACAATGTGACCATTTTAAAAACACGACTCTTCATTTAAAATCACTTTTTAATTATATCTTTTTATTTAACCTTTTACTCCAACAAAAAAGTTAAATATTTCTTTATTTCTTTTCAACAATGAGGTTTCCTCTTTTTTTAATTTTCAATTTTTATCTCTTATATCTTTTTATTTAACTTTTTAGTTCCAACAAAAAGGTTAAATGCTTATTTCTTTCCAGCACAAGTTTTCCCCTTTTTTAATTTTCAATTTACATCCCTTATATATTTTTATTTAACTTTTCACTCCAACAAAAGGTTAAATATTTCTTTATTTCTTTCCAGCAACAAGTTTTCCCCCTTTTTTTAATTTTCAATTTACATCTCTTATATCCTTTTTATTTAACTTTTTACTCCAAACAAAAGGTTAAATATTTCTTTACTCTCACGTGCTTTAACATATATTTAACATATAGAAAACATGTCCAAAATTTGAAAGTCATGTCTCTTCATTGAGAATTTAACTAACATCACGTCCTTATATTTTATAAAACATCATGACTTTTCACAAGATGTGCCTCTTTATGTTTTATAACATCACTTAATTCTTATATTTATTCTTAACAACATGCAACTTAATAAAGTATTACTCGTCATAAAACTTCGTTGACTTCATAGTTGTGAAACTTAGCAAGGGATTCTAAACCATCGATCACTTCATATGTTTTATAACATATCACTTAATTCTTATATTGTTATTCTTAACATGCAAACTCAACATTTTTCTTGGTTTTGGCAGGTTAATAACTTGCACGTGTGAACACTAGGAGAGGATCTGATCTCATGGCTGAATAGCCAGTTCATCAAAGAACATGATCATGCCATCTTTGGATTTTACTGACACACACACACTGTTTGGCAGACATTTGAAAATTGCCTTCCAACTTGTTTAATTTCCACACTTGGACAAAATTGTCAAACCCTAGGCATTATTGTGCCAGGAGGCATTTTGGAAGACTCATATATTTGTCATCTGACCATCACTAAGCAAACTGAAGGTATGGCTGGATAGCCAGTCCACTAGGAAACAAAACCATGTCACCTTTAGAATTTACTAAGACACCCTGAGCTTCTGGAGGGCATTTCAAATCAGCTTCTCAACCTCTTTTGAACATCAAAACACATTTCTTCCTATTTTGGCAGACTCATATTTCACACGTGTGAACACACATAGGAAAAATATCTCCTTGGATGGATATCCAGTTCATCAATGAACATGTTCTATACTTTCTGATGAATTTATCATCACTCAGACAGGCTCGGATGGGCATTTCAAAATGCCTTTTCAACCTTGTGAATTTTACACTAGTCAATTTTAGGACTTCCTCCAAAACTTATTCTAAGAGCCCTTTTTGGTAGATCCATAACTTCGTCTCCAGACATGTTCAAGGAGAACTAAGGCCATGGTTAGATAGACAATCAAACATACTACAAGACCCCCATGTGCTGTGGGAATTTACTCTAACCCATAAATTAAGGCGGGCATCTTTCTGAGGTGATTTAGTAATTTTTGCTTGCTAGAACCTTGTTTTGGCAAGTCCATAAATTCTCCCTCAGGCACGTTCTAGACAAAATGAAGACATGGTCAGGTAGGAAAAACAACAATCTACAAGAACCCCTTATGGTGTGCGCATTTATATTCTCCTATAAATTATGGCGTGCATTTCCTTAAGAGTTTTTACTAAATTTCCAATACTTAAGTCATCTTCTTGTTTTTCACCAAATTGCCATATTTTTCCAAAATGATGTCAGATTGCTATAATGACTTCCTGGTAACTCCAGAACACCATCATGTGTTTTTTCTAGCCTCATCACACATGCCACATTACCATACATGCCATTTCATCACTACCAACCATGCCACGTCATCATACATGCCATCCTTTGACTTTCACTGAGTTCACTCTTGCCATCATGTCCTTGGTTATTCCTTTGTCATCACTGAACTCCTTTTGACATCAATGACAACCATATTCCATATTGCCAACAGTAACGCCCTCTTGCTGCCAACGACTCGTATGAAATTAAACGGATCGCACGACATTACAACTTATCTGTCATTTATTCTATTCCATAACTTAGATGTGATTTCCATTACAACAGGACTCCCTCATTTCTTAGCTGGAAAATTAGGGTTCGAGGCATTTGACAATTGTTCTTTCACCCCATGATTTTCGACATCTTAGCAAGGAAGTTAAAAACAACAAAACTGTGTAGACTCTGCGAACAATTGTTTAGCTAACATGCAAATATCCCCATATCAACAATAAATTATGGATAGTAATACTGTAGCAAGGAGTCCAAATAAAGATATAAGACAACCGGTAAAGTGGGGGGTGGTTCAAATTCCACAGAGACATATTTCGTCCTCACTACAAGCAGGTTGCAATGGCATCTCCGCCCAGGGGATTCTTTCAAATATTGTAGCCAGGCTTCATTCAATACAATAGTCCCAAAACAAAAAAGGGCATGCTTGCCGAGGGAACAATCTTGTCACAATTTTTTTTTTTACACCATAGTAGAATAATTCAAAAAGCCAGGGAGTGATCTAATAATCTAGAAAAGGAGGCTATCAAGCTCTTTAAAATATTATAAGTAATAATATGCTTAAGAGTCCTACCATAAACAGGCAAGAGTTGCAAATAGAGCTACTCTGTTAAGTGCACCACTCCATTTTAAGACTAGTAATATGGATCAATTACTTAAAGTGAAAACAAGTACAGGGAATGGAAAAACTAACGCGGAATGGAAGGCCCAACGTTTCTGGGACACATGCGCTGAAAATTTTCTGCCCAAGTGAGTAGGGAACATATATTGGTAAACAAGGAAATGAATATATACCAGTCAAGCACCCTTGCAAACTAGGATGGAAATGATAAATCAGACACATGATCAAATACTAACTTTAAATATTGAGCATACAAGTAATCAAGTAATACCGGACGACTACACATCACATCAGGTTTTCAAAATGTGCTCAGCACTATATTGTCACCTCGCTTGATTGCATTCTACAATTAATTTTTGTTAAGGAATTTTCATGGGAATCACTAAATTTTCTTATATGGTGCGCTATATTATAAAAACTAAGTGGAATTGTAACCTTTTCCGGCATTATAACTAAGTGACAACCCCCCATTGACTGATCAACGATCATTCCAAAAACATTAACATTACGGTCCGTCTACTTCGAGCAGCCATCAACAGAAACATTTTTTTGCCACGGGCACTAAGCCAGTTCATGAGTTATCATGTATACCTTATCCTGTAATGGTATAAATTCAAAATAATTGAGACAAAACACTCACATGGATTTAGATACACTATCTGCTCATTTCTTTATTGTTCAAATAATTGTAACCACGTCTAGAGCTTGAACCCTAACTTCTATGAAGATTATTGTTGTGTGTTAGTATATCTCTTTGATATCACATGAGGATTCTTGTTATTTGTTAGAATAGAGACTCCTAATACCATTTCTTGATCGTTACTCCTTTATCGACCATGACAGGGAGTTCGATTGCTCATATAGAAGAATTTGGTCATTAATTTGTTTGAGAACAACTTTCAAACCATCAAAGCAAACTGGATATCCCTTAATATAAGGCTTAATACTTAAATAATAAGGATAGATTTTATCGATCTGAGCACGATGTAATTAACTAAGGCAGGTTCAATTCTCTCCAGGAGAGACCACTTGATTACATGGCTAAAATGTAAAGTTTACAACAAACAGGAGATCCAACCAGATGCAGCAACGTACTTAACGCAATAATTAGGGCTTTCTTATATCCACGCTAAAAGGAAAATTAGCAACAATAGGGAGTCACCAATAGTCTTTCAACTCAACAAGAGAGCTCACCAGTATAGGAAACAATCTCTTACCATCGTCTTCATTTCCTCCACGCACAATAAAGAGAATAAGACACCACCCTTCAGTGGAGAGTACATAGAGATCCCACGCTTTTCAATGCACCATTTCTATTGCAGAGATACTTCCATGTAGTTGGAAAACAATATTTACATAGATGTGGGCACACCACAGCCAATGCTCACATAGAAGAGCTCATATGAAGGTCGCACTAGGTTCAAGAGCTGCATATATCCAAGCAACTTCATGAAGAATTTTATTATTCCTCCCGAATGCATTTCCAACCCAAGAAAACACATCGAATTCCCATAAAACAAGATCTCTATGTTCACTTTTCAGGAAGATATCCATTAACTACCTTGAGTGAGGAGCTCATCACCAGAATAACCCATCCTATGCACTTCTTCCTGCCAAAGCTGTTATTTTGATGAGAAGCAATCTCTCCATGCGCCGAATAATAGGGAGGATCCCAACTCCAATGCAGCTTTCAAATAATACAACATCTCCATCAATTGAAACGTTGAGGGCGTCTCCAGTTCCACTCACATACAAGCGAAATCCCTTGTATTTAGCATTAAAAAATAGTTCCAAATCACAACATTCAATGCTTGAATACACCAACCCTCTCCACCATAGGAAAAAAAATGCATCTTCAATCGCACACATCGATGGGGGAGAAGCAGGGTTAATTGTAACGCTTAGCAGGAATCCATTGTAACGCTTAGCGTGAAGCCATTGTAACACAGAATATGATCCGATTGTAACTTGGCTTATGGTTTGAGCATTGGAATTTGGGTTGTTGGGCTTGACTTGGTTTCATCGAATGAGTGAATGATACACCAAAATGGTAAACGAAATGCTCCCTTTTTGTAACGCTTAGCCGGAAGCAGGCAAGAGGCATTACAATACAGGCATTTACACTTCAACCTTCAATATAGGCATTTACACTTCAATACAGGCGTTACATTTTCAATTCGTGCTAAGCGACCGTTAGGGTTTCTGTCTCATGGTGGAGTATCACAGCATGTAATAATTAAGGTGTAACTGTTGTGAACATTAATAATGGCTCTGTGAACGCCCATCTCTCTCAATCTGACAAAAAGAGCCAACTTGATGTTGTGTTGTCTTCAGCATTTTGGTGGTGGGCGGTCCACGGAATGAATGATCGATCCACCCATGATGCTTATGTTATCTCTAGCATTTCACCAAGATCCACATTTTATCAGCAGTTATCGTGACCTTGATGCACCAGAGGATGAAGGACCTTGTAGATTGTCTTCATCAAAATTGTTGTTCGGATACAATAAATTGCTCATTGAGCAAGTCGATTTCATCAATATTCTTTGAGCTTGTTTGAGAACACAATTGTCTGGGTATCTAATGCTTGTTTTTGGAGCAGATTATTTGGTATCGTTGAGGCTTCTCTCAAAATTTGCATCATGAGACTGGACTAAATTAGTGAATGCATTGGTGAAACCTAAATCTCCTCCCTGTGTTAGCTTGGAAATGCTTAGTATTGTTGTTACATAGTGAAATGGCTACCACAAAAGAAATGGTTTGATCATTATGCACATATATTTGACATAGTGAAGATCAATAAAATGCTCACTTCTCATGAAGTATTTGAATCTTGGTGTGATCAAGCACCGAAAGGATTTTTCTATGCATTGAATTATTCCAACTGCTACTCAGACATTTCTAATGTCTACATTTCATATTCAACTTGGTATAGTCGATCTTCAGAGAAGATCTCGGTTCTATTGTCATATCGACGAGGCTTCTTGAAAATGAATCTTAGGGTTTTACTCAAACTTGTGCTAATGATTGGGTACTGTGAACAATTAACATAGATTCTACTTCAGCTCATTGCTTCAAATTAGGAAGTGTAAGTGAGATAAATAATTCAAGCGTGAAGACAATTGAAGTGTGAAATATGGGGCAAGGCTCTCCCATTTGTGTTCAATCCTTTAAGAGTATCTTTATTTATGTTCAATCTTTATTTATGTTACAGTACAACCTTTATGGGCGTAACTAGACTACAATCTCTTGCTTTGGGTTTAGGAATGACCGAACTTTATAACCTAGCTGACCAAAACTCAGGTGTGTTGTGTCTTTACAAGGATTCTATTATTATGTTGCAAATCTGTTTAGTTTTAACTCAGTATCCATTTGCTTTATTATTTTTAAGCTATCAGGATTATTATGATATCTTTCATTCTTTGTATGAATAGTTCCAAATATAATCCGGGTTATGGAACTCAATAATTTGTGATGCATGTTATGTTAAGAATAGAAAATGGTTGGCTTATTGTTCTACAAAGGGGGGAACACTAGACATATTTGTCAATTGTTTACCCTAGAGGTTGAACCAAGTAATATAACAGATTTTAACAAGTTTTATTACTGGAACCTTGGCATCGAGACATCATATTGGATATTACCATTCTTTTCATTGTTCAGTATATAAATGTGTTGCTGCTAACCTATCTTGAGCCATAATCAATCTCTCATGGGCCTCCTTGCTTTCACCAAAGGTATAGTCACAACAATAAAACAACTAATATTTATACAAAGATAAAAGGATGTTATTTACTCATACATGGCTCCCACACCGGTTAATTTGACATGGATTTACTAGCAAGTTCTTAGGATTTACATTATATATTTATGTTGAGCCATGGGTGTAGCCTAAGTAAGGCTCCTGTTGTGCCAGGAGATCTGGTTTCAAATCCCAGCACCCATTTTAACCTGATTTTACTAGTAATCTTTAAGCAAGCAGATTTAACATGCAGACCTCCTAGTTTTGACATAAACACTAGATCTGAAGGTACATCCATATATTTTACCAGTTTGAGCAACTATAAAATTTAGCTTAACTAGGAAAATCCCATAGGTCTTAAGGGTTTGAACCCTGCTCTGATACCAAATGTAAGAACCTTAAAACTCATAAAACCCACTAAATAACAAAATAATATTATGCATGCATGCAGATATCTGAACCAACACAAGAATCTGATAACATGTAAAATGATATAAAATCCAGAGACAAACAAGAACAGCATGCATAGAATATCTGACAAAAGAAAGTGGATCTAATCAATAATAACAGGAAATATGCTATGAAAATTAAGGAACCATACCTGGTTAGATGACCTAGCAGCTACCATTACCTTGACAGCTCCAATAGTGCAACTGAAGGTGGGTGGATGACTCTCCACCCAACCAACCCCCAGCCAAAGGCTGAGCCCCACGAGCCCCCAACAATTAACCATATGCCAGTGCTATCTTTCTTTCTTCTCCTCGAGATCTTCTCTTCCAAATGCCAAAAGACATAAAAAGATCCCCTCTCTTCACTTCTTCTCCTCCTTTTATCTCCCCCTTCTCCCAATTTCTTAATTTCTTATTTAATGCAATTTGTTTTCCCTTATTTTCTTTCATATTCCCAATTATATTACTATCTTACATTATTTTATATTACATTTTATTTATTATATTAAATATTCTCTATATTCGTATATGAGGGTTGTTACAGTGTGGCTATCTCTGGGAGCAAGAAGATCCCATTCACATCAAGGGAAATCCATTTCATTAGCTTCAGGTCCAGAATACGAACATAAATCAAGTAATTTCCTCCCCTTTTCTCCACTACCCCCAAATAAACCAATTTACTATCACCAACAAGAGTTGCACTCTGTCTCTCTCGTGGGGATGGTGGAGTTCTTCGAATGCAAGCCTGCCTCCATTCCTTGGTCTACAAGTCTAAAATGTGCAGATCATTTATCTTATTAGACCTGTTTGTTCCCCCAAACACTATCATATTGTGGTCTAAGAGAATGGCACTATGGATGTCTCTTGTACCTAGCTCTTGCCTAGTTGATCCTAATAGGATATAGTACACCATCGTTCTCAAATCAAGTGTCAAAAAATCATTGAAATGCAATCCTCCACAACACTCCTATAATCCCCACAACTAGATGGTCATCTTTAAAAACCCATAATAAAATCTAAAAATTATAAAGAAATTTAAAACCCAAATATGAAAACATCAAAATTGCATTCACACATTTGTAATTTTTATCCCAACGAATACACCTTCAAAACCAAGCAAAAAAAATTGAAAACTTATCATGAAGATATCCACATCCCACATACGAAATCCTATATGCATCAAAATATCTCTTGGGCTTATCCATTTACATATAAATGTTGGTCTAAAAACACTAAACAAGATAGTCATCGGATCCCATGGGAAAGCAACTAAAAACAATCATGATATCCACAAACATGTATAGATTCCGCTTAAAACATGATTCGATGAACTAAATCAACGAAACACAATGTGGGTTACTGATTTTTTCTATTGTTACCTATGTTTAAACCAAGCCATATTCATGGGAATACAGATGCAGTGATGAACCCTATCACGCCTTAGAAAAAATGTGAAATGAAACCAAATGAGGGTTCCCAAAACGCATAAAATCTAAGATCAATGAAAGTTACGGATCTCTGGGTGGCAGTGGATATCAGTGCATTAGTATCGAATGGCCACTGATGTCTACTTGGACACCTATCAGAAGAGTCCCCTGAGCTTATATTTATTGAATACATCATCAGTGCAAATCCAATGAAAACACGAAAAAATAATTGTTTAAATAATGGAAAAAATCCAAAATTTTATTTCTAATGTCGAACATTGGGTGTGCTTTAAGAGAAATCTTGAACAAACATATAATTGTGTCCCTACAATCACTATATTTCCCATAGGGACATAATAATATCAGAGATAAAGCCATGGAATACAATAGGGTATGGAACCATGGTGTGGATACATCCATAAATACCAAAGAGAACCAAGGTAACATGAAACGTAGTCAAAATACACAAACAAAATTCCCAAATGTGAAAACACCTCCAGAGATGGCTACATGATAGTCCACATGATAATCAATATGGATATGCCTTAAATACATTGTACAATCGCCCAAGTGGCAAGAGGAAGATGCAACACATTGATCAAAAGGATAACCATACTAATTGTCTGCCAATCATATCGAAATTTGAATCCAATAGGGGATGGAACCTTCCCCATGTTGTTGTTTAGTTCCAAACTTGGGAGGTTGGAATCCAAGTTCCCAAAAGAAGGATTCGAATGCCTAGTCTCTTCAATACATAGTTTTCTTATCCATTTTGGTTCACTATAATAGTTTGTTGGTTCACTAGTGAGGTGGACGCAAGGTTAAATCATGGGTTCCCTTCTCATGTTGGTATTCCCTACTTGTATGCCATTACTTTCAAAGGCGTAAGGATAAGTACAAGACCTAGACCAGGAACCTAAATAGAAGGAAGTCCACTCTGTTGTGCATCCATGTTATTTAAGAAATTTAGGAGTTAGGAGTTAGTTCCATAAATGTAAGAGTTAGTTCCATGTTACTTGCAATGAGATAATTTTCTGTGTTAAAGGGAATAGAAATAATGAGACAAAGTGGACATGTGGTATTGTTTGCAAGGAACCTGTCAATGTACTCCAAGTGAAAGGTAGGCCCATAGACAATTAGTTGTTGCAGATTTTCATCTATTTGGTCATCCCCAAGACACATAACACGCCTGCAACAACACCCAAATAGATCTATGGGCATTCTCCTTAGCTCTCTTGCGGGCATATTAAGCATGTGGATATACAAAAGTATTGACAGTAGGCTGCTTGAGTTCAAGCTTGCTCAAGGACAATCTACATTAGAATGAACTCAGAGCAACCAACAGGAGGATGGGCTAGGTGACACGATTCCAAATAAGACCCATGTGTCCGATTTCCATTTGTGCATATGTAATTATAAACAACAACTCAACTAACAAGCTTAGGCCAAACCTGTAGATATACGTTATTAAACTGTCTTAAGTATGAAAATAAATTTTAACATAATAATGACAATTACAATTACAAGAACTTTAGGAGTTAGTTCCATAAATGTAGGAAGTTTGTTATTTAGCTACAAGTTATGTTTCCAAGTATATCTTGCATGCCTTCAATCATTAGAGGTTAGAGAGAGATCTGTCAAGATTCAAAGAATCAACAGATCCTCTAATCTAGGTAGAAAAGGTGATTTCTTTGTTCTGTGACCAGTATGCAATAAATCCGTGATAAGCAAAGTTGTCATTGATGACAAAGGTGAATGGAAATGGAAAAGGACAAGACATGGCAGAGGACAAAGAACAAGGACATAGCATGGTAAAGGACAAAGTATGACAATCATGGACAAGCATGGCAAGCAAGCTGGAGGACAAAGACATGGCAAAGGTGACATGGAGGATTGATGACAGAGACTTCACTTTTGGAGAAGCACAAGCAGTGTCTGATTGTGATAATTCCACAAGTAGTGGTATAGCAGTTGGATCAGACCTTGTCACTAAGAGGGGGGAGTGAATCAGTGACTAAAACTTAAACACATTTTTTTCTTTAGCAAGTGTAAAATAAATTTGAACGTAACAGTTTATCATGGAACCCAATAAGGTAAACCACCAATACTTTTCTATTATCTGCAAAACTTGTTTTTACAATTATACAATAGATGAATATGTTTCTTCTTTTAGATTAGCACAAACTAATCTGGATGCACCTACACCCTTATTCACCAGCATCAACTGGTAGGAGGCTACAACCCCCTATTTAGTCAGCTACAACTGACAGGGAGAACCTACTCTCCTTTGCTGACACCAACCTGCCCTAGCACCACCCTGCCACCCTTGTTAATTCTTCATTTACTTCTTGGACTGCTGCTCTCTTTGGTTTGTTCTCGATCTTCAATGTATCAACCGCAGTCACAATTATTCTTCATATGATATCTCCATACTTATACACTTTCCTCACACCTCTTCATGAAACAATGTGTCTCCTCATAGACTTCACACCTCTTCATTAAAACTCTTAATGTGCAAAAAAATTATTAACTAACAAGTAGAGTTAAACTAGTTTTAGTTATAACCATACTTAGTCTTTTCTCTATTTGTTTAAACTTTGCTAACAAATTTTTACACTAGAGCTTAAAGCTTTATGCTACACCTTTTAGCCTTCGGTTGTTTACCAAATATATTAGCGTACTGCTAAAACTTATGATAGGCTATTGTTTAAACACATCGAATGCTTTTGGAGCTCCGCTATATTTTTGGCAGTCCACCAAAACTTTACTCACGAATTTGGCTGCGAAGTAACACTTTCCCTCAGCAATACTTACTGCCACGTCTACAACACATCACTGCCACGTTTGCAACATCTCAACGTTGTCATATCATCATCCACGTCGAATAGAGATGCCACGTGTAGCAAAATATAGGGGGCCACCTAGGCATCCCAAGCTCCAGGTTGGTGTTCTTATCACGGAGAACCAAACACCCAAAGCTCCCACACTATCTTTGCACTACGTGTCAATGAGCATTAGTGAAGACTGCCATTATAAACACATAAAATACTCATCCACACAACCAATGTGGGATAAACCTCAACGTGAAACGTGATCTCCACTGTCGATCATCGTGATCGGACGGTCCATGATCCTTTACCCTTGGAAATATTCCCAGGCACATTTCCTTGTTGTTTCTTGCTGCAGGGTCTGTTCCTATGGCTTTGATCATACATTTAACCAGCCTCCTTCCTTCAAGAGCTTCCAACGGTTACTTTAAACCTTGCCAATTTGCAGAAATAACCTATCTGCTGCGTAGTACCATGTCTGCTTCTCGAGCTTCTGTAAACACGGCTTGGGATTCTTCTAGCTCCTTTCTCCTTGATCTCCTCCAATGTATACAACTTCTCCTTCTAAAACAAGCAAGCTGGCTGGAGGTTTGGCATCCGTTCAATGGTCCATTGAATGCATAGACTATCTTTACATGTTTGCTCTTCACTGGATTTTTGGGTTTCATTAACAAGATTGATACGAGATTGCAGTGCACCTTCTTCTATAGAAGTATTTTTCCCTTCTATATCTATATTGCGATAAGTGTGTATTTGCACTTGTTTGTCCAGGATTGATAGAGAACAACTTTCATCCTCTTGGTTTGTAATATTCAGAGAATCATTAGCATCAGCAAGCAATGTAAATGCAGGACTAGAATCCTTGGCACATGTTTCTGCCAAATCCTTTTTACATGCTTCTGCCAAATTCTTTCTACAGGTTTCTGCATCTCCTGTAACCATGACAAGTTTGTTTATCTCATCAGCCACATCTATAGAAGTAGTTTACATCAGTATCAAAATCCTTCTCTTGGAATGGAAGACCATCGATTCCAGTTAGATTTCCATCATCACAGTGCTCTGTCATTTATGCCTATTCATTTCCCTCTCTTCATAATGCATTGGAGAAGTATACAGGTAGACATTCTATTTCCCTCTCTCTTTATTATGTTTCTCTTTCATTGTCTCTGCCATAACCATCTACTCTGTCTGTTGCCACTGTCATCTGCTCTTTTCACATTGCTTGTCATCATTCCTGCTTGTTGCTCTGTCTTCATCCAGTTGCCATCAATGACAACATACATTGCCATATTGCCAACAATAGCTCCCTCTCGCAAAAGTTGTGTCTGATACAAATAACTATCTTCACAGAGATAGATTAAAAAGGCCAGGGACTACAACTATAACCTTTTCAGTATTATTTTAGGTTTATGGAAAAAAATGGATCTATAAGAGGTTGAAGGACTGATTACCTTGCAATCAATGCTAATAGTTTCATGTCCAGCACATACTCCTAGTGAACACGGCCCTTCTATAACTACTTGTAACAAAACAAGTATAGTTTAGTTGGTTCATTTACATGAAATAAAAGGTCGAAGTTTTTCTTAAAATCACTATAAAATATCAGATTATGGGATTTAGTAAGTTTCCAAGGAAAATTTTCTACACTTCTTTTGAACAAGTTCAAATTCACATAAACAAAAAAAGACATATTTGGGAAAATCATTAGATTTGAAATATCATACTTTAGAGTCTAGATAAACAAAATGCATATTTCCACTATTGTGCATTGAATAAACCTAAAATCCTGACAAAACAATTACATTTTTTTAACATCCTCTGGTATATTTTCAAGTAACAACACACTGGAGATCCAAGAGAAAACCTACCCTTTGGGGAACAAATAAAATACACCACAATATGATATTCCATAGTAGGGTGTTATTCAACCTAGATTTGTACTAGGTTGGGTGAATTTAATTTCAAGAGATTGGGAGAAAATTTGCAAGATGTTAAGGTTTCAAGATTTGTAATCTAGACCAAGTTAAGGTTTCAAGATCCAAAATATCAACTTCACCTAAGTAATGGTATCCACAATATCCACCTTATACCACAAGCATGTTTTCAATAGCAATTGTAGTGTGGCTATCTCTGGGAGCAATAAGATCCCATTCACATCAAGGGAAATCCATTTCATTAGCTTCAGGTCCAGAATATGAACATCAATCAAGTAATTTCCTCCCCCTCTCTCGTGTGGATGGTGGATTTCCTCGAATGCAAGCCTGCCTCCATTCCTTGGTCTACAAATCTAAAATGTGCATATCATTTATCTTATATGACCCGTTTGTTCCCCCAAACACTATCATATCGTGGTCTAAGAGAATGGCACTATGAATGTCTCTTGTACCTAGCTCTTGCCTAGTTGATACTAATAGGATACGGTACACCATCCTATGCGGGCATTTGAATCCCCTTGCATTTAATGTCTCTCAAAGGTATATAGTGGTCGCTAAGAAACAGGTCCTAGGATCATATTGCTAACATTAACAGAAGGAAAACAGGCAGGGATGAAGTTTGTAAAGTATGAATTAATACAATTTGGACCTATGTGACTCAAGGAAGATGCATGTTGATTAGGGGAGCCTAAAATGCTTAAAACAGTTGCAGAATTATACGTTGAAGAGAATATTACTCAACCTGGTTTTAAAAGGAGTTTGATGATGATGATATGATTGATAGGGGCGAGTATGGATAGAAAATTAAGTGAATCAACAAGTTGATGTTTGGAAAATTGACACAGGATTACCTTTTATGAATTTACTAGATGTTTGTTGTAAATTACTTCCTCCAGCCTTGGATATGATTGACATAAATACTTCACCTGTCATTGGTATCTTATTGTATGACTTAGTTTTTTGTATGAATCATCGAGAAGACACCTTTTAAATGTCCTGGGGAGAACATCTATCTCGGAACTAAGGAAAAGGGAAGAATAACCTACAGCTAATGAAAGTAAGCAGTCTAGAGAGTTATGAGAACAGGAGGATGATCTCTATAGGAACTCTACAAACCTAAGAACAGAATTGAAGAATTGTTTGATGCATTTTTTTGGCACAATAATTTGTGAATGCATTTGAGAACTGTTCAAAGGCATATTTGAAGTCTTTGAAGCTATTTGGGAATGTTCTAGTAATGCCATAAACAGTGAAGAATTAGCATGTGGATATACAAAAGTATTGACAATAGGCTGCTTGAGTTCAAGCTTGCTCAAGGAAAATCTACATCGGAATGAACTCGGAACAACCAACAGGAGGATGGGCTAGACGACACGATTCCAAATAAGACCCATGTGTCCGATTTCCATTTCTGCATATGTAAGTATAAACAACAACTCAACTTACAGGCTTAGGCCAAGCCTGTAGATATAGGTTATTAAACTGTCTTAAGGATGAAGATCAATTTATTTTAACATAATAATGACAATTAGAATTACAAGAACGTTAGGAGTTAGCTACAAGTTATGTTTCCAAGTATATCTTGCATGCCTGCAAGCATTAGAGGTGAGAGAGAGAGAGGCTGGAAAAATGATGCTTAGGAGGCTGGAATCTTTATGGGTTCTACTTTCTTAGAAGGAGAATATAAAACACATATATGTGTGTGAACAATCAGGAATCATGTTGGATTTGCATAAATCTATTAATAAACAAAATAAGCATAATAAACATAATAGATTTCTAAATTGATTACAAAGTTACAATGAACATTTCTATAGCATAATAAGCATATCTGTGTGTGAACATTTCTATAGCATAATAAGCATAATAGATTTAAAAGTGATTAAAAAAGTTACAATGAGCCTTGATCTTTCATGTCAAAAGAAAGGTAAATAATGATACATGAGGTTAAAGGACATTTCAGAGGACACAAAAATGGTCAAAGTAGGGGTTAAAACATAGACAATTCAAGCACCAAGCATCTGCCCTAGAAGGAAGTTTTTTGCATGTCCCTATGCAACTTATTCCCCCCGTAGTAAATTCTAATGTAGCTTGGTCCAACTGTAAGATTGGTGACTTACTTCATTTCTTTCCCGAAATCCTAAATGACGATCCACTTCCATCCATGAAGAGTTCTCTGCAAAATCATACCACTGCCCAGTAACACTGTACTCATTTTTGTTGCACCAGAGAAAAATAAAATGGAACCTTAACCCAAGCCATTGAGTACCATTTCTTCATAGAGAATTCACATAAAAACTTGTTCTTGAAAAGGCAACCTGGAAAAAGGGGTATCCCATGGGGTCTCGTTGTTTGAGTATTGGAGGAAGCAAATTCCAACAGGTCTCTGAGTCCTCCAAAGAGGCCAAAGTCCAACAAGATCTAAGTTCTTCAGAACTCTGTAACGCTGATCTTTGATTCATTCTAAATTGTTTCACCCTCATAGGATACCTGAGGAATTTACTGTGACTAGAAAAGGCTACTTCAGGATCTGGATGCTCTCCTCTGACGTGAAGTTCAGACTGGAATTCCAACTTATAAAAGAATTTCATCCCTATTTCCCACTTAATTTGATTCTGAATGAAAGATGAAAAGGATCGTAACTTAATATCTCCTACTACAGGATTGGGATTCCATTCCAATTCATGTTCTAGAAAGAATTTAAACTGATAAAGTTCACACAACAAATCCTTTTCCCTTGTAGATGAGTCATTATAAATATCCACAAAGTCATCAACATTTCCTATCATGAACTTTTTGTTATTATTCAATCTCATCATCTGAAGGCCTACCCATTGTTCATGCAGGTACATTGAATAAATTATAGCAGGACTTCTACAAGAAATGGCTTGCTCAGCAAATTGAAACATTTGCCTCTTTTCTTCTTCTTTAATCATTAATTGCTACTGTAAAGATTGTATCTTGGAATTCCACTTTTGTTCTTGAACCAAGTAAGCAGAAAACCAAGTTTCCTGTATACGTTGTACTTCAAATTTATAACGTTGTTGATAAATAAGGCCCAAGTCATATAATTCATCATTTATTTGAGTCCATTTAACAGTATTTACTTAAACTGATGCTAAAGCCAAGGTATTAGTCCAGACATCATCAAGAATTTGATTAAAAAACTCATAGAGAACTTCTGTGACTTTTTCTTTATCTTCGGAACTTTTAGAGCTACTAGGAAGAATGTTTTCTGCAGCTGTTGTAGCCAATAATTCCAAACTTGTATTATCCTCAGCTAGTGGTACTGATTCCTTTAGTATTGATTTATCTCTAAGCAATTTATTTGGTTTCCTCAACCTTTTGTTTTGCAAACTCCATCGGTGAGCCTGACTTCTCAAAAATTTCAATCTTTTCTTAAGAACATCATTCTTTCTCTGTAATTTTCTACTCCTCTGTTTTAACTTTTCATTTTCATTTTTAACATATCTATCCAAAAATTTAAATTCATGAACTTGCTTCTTAAGTTTCTTAATCCTCTTCTGTAACTTACTTGAAATTAAACCTGGAGAATCAAGCCTTACCACTTGATTAGATTCGTCTTCTTCCCTCTAAGCTTGGTCTTGAAACTGAGTAGCTTCCAATTCTGTCTGGGGTGTTGACTCTAAATTCTGTCTCTGTGTATAACGGGTCCTTGGACGTTTGGGTATTGTCGATAACATATCTTTAGATATTCTAACTTTTTCAATACCTTCTTCAGAAATGCCTTCTAACCTTGCAGATCTTCTTCTCACCATAACTGAAATTTTATTAACCTCTTCATCATCTCTATGCCTCTTTGAAGATGGTTGGGATTGAACTGGTTCAGAAAATGTTGGTGCTGGATTGTCACCTACCCAAATTTCTAAAAATTATTATTTTATTTGCAAAATACTTTATGATTAAATTTAATTACAAAGTTTTGTAATTATGATCAGTTTTGATCAAGGATGAATGTAATTACTGATTATTATTATTTAAATTAATTAATTAGGAGACAAACACCCAAGGGGACTGTTAAATGAGTGTTCATTGACCCACTAGGAGGAATGGAAGCTATTGGAAGGTATGGGACAGATGGCAGCAATTGCACCACACCACTAGCTGTTGGTTATGGGAAAACTACCCCTAAAAATGTGGCATTATCCCCTAGGTGGTGGGAGTGGGCAGGCAGCTCATTTAATGACCAAGTAACAATTGAGAAGGCCTGGGCATCCTACATAAGGCAAATTCGAATTGAGCAGGCAGCTCTTACACAATATTTTTGCATGAATATTTTCTCATGCGCATCAGGTGATCACTGAGAGATTCGAATAGGGAGGCTAGTTGTGAGTGCAAACATAAGTCTGCAAACTATTTGTTAAGGAGAACCAGAGGTGCTGGAGCAGGTCCCTTGGACTACTAGCTCTTGAAGATTCGACAAGTTATTTGCTACTGCAAGAAGAGATCCTAAATTCCTAAGTTTCTTCCTCCTGGTGGTTCAGTGAACAGGCTCGGGGGTCCTAAGGCAAGTACTTGACTGTCTTCAGGAATTGGTTGGGTGGAACAGTCTTCTTGGGATGTTTGTTTCCCTACAGATTTATCCAGGTTTTACAGTTTTCTACTTTATCTCAGTTAATAGTTTATGTTCAGTAAAATTTGTAATCTCTGTTTTTCTATTTGGAAGAAGAATTTATTTTTGTTTAAAATCTGAATGTTAAGTTTAAATGATGATCTGGAATTAATAAACCAATCTCTACATTTTTCCACATGTTGTTTGCATCGTACTCTAGTGTAGAGACGCAAATTAAGTATAGATGAAAAGATAGGCAAATTGCCATTGATTCGATAGATAAATATAGTAATTTATATGTTTATCAGTTTTTGCCCTATAGTTAATAATAGTAGAAAGTTTTGTATAATACCTAAATATTATAGAATATTCCATTGTTTCATTACAAACAAACATTGTTTATTTCCTGTATAAATATATTGCAATTTCTTATCTCTACTATGTACATAAGAAATAAATGAAATTCAAATTTCCATGCATCATATCATGTCTGCAATTAAAAAAAAAATGTTGTAAATAAATAAATGTGTTCATTATATCAAAGCTGCAAATAACAGTCATTACATAGTTTTCACATTTTACACATACATTGTTTTCATTTCCTACTATAACCATTGCCTTTGATTATTAGTTCAATCAGATAATGAAAACATTATAAATGTTATTTTTGCCATCATTCATTTATTTATATAGATATTCTAAATTGTAAGTGTTGATTTCAAAATTGATTTTTGTATCAACCCTAGATAGACTTTCTTTTCCATTAATCATCATTTTGCATCATAAACAAAATCAATCTACACAAGCTACGGATCGAACCCTAGTTTTGGCTTCAAAGACCTTTTTTAGAAGTTCATATTCAAACATTTATTTATAATCAAAGACAAGACTCGAACTAGGCTATGGCCTTGTTCGTTTCCATTACAAACGAAAGGAAAACCATTTCGACATTATATATTACAGAGTTACCATCGACGACAAGCATTTAGACCCTGGCCTAGCTCGAAAGTCACGATATCAACCTACAGTATTCAAACGTATAACACAGACAAATAGCACAGAATGAAATAACATATTTTCATTGTCGAGAATATAAACATTGTATCCACAATAGACGAGCTATACCTCATTTCTCATAACATAAAACAATAGGTCGTGGCTCAAAGTTTAAATCAATACAAGTTCCAACTCCAAGAAGAGAAACCAATGATCTCAGAAAATAAAAATTACAACATGTTTCCAAACGAAAATCGCACAGGGATTTATTCCCAAGTTTAAACATTTTAAAACAAGTCCAAAAACCCTCAGCATTGACGAGTATTATAACTCCCAATTCGACGAGATAGACATCAAAGTTTATGACCGAGTATCATATAAATAAATGAGGGTCACAACCCTATACAAACACCATTTGAATAACAAAAGGGTCTTCAAAGTTTTTCAACTGACAGACAATGCCGAGGCATGGTGAAAAACTGGTTATTCATCCTCTTGAAACCACATCAACCAAAGTCGAAAGGCACCTACGAGGGTTTGAGACCCGGAGCTTACCAGGATTGGAAGCATGCCTTTCCTTTCCAAACCCTTTCTCAAGTCGTCCTTCGAACCCTACAACTGACACAACAATAGCATAGAGTTAGATAATTGTTATATGTCCAACCATAAATTGAAGTTCAACAAAAGAAAACACTAAAACTTCAAGGGTGTTTACCTTCTCAACAAGCAACCGAGCTCTTACATTCTCCAACAAAATGATGAAGTTCCTTGCTGTAGACGAGACCAGGATACCCTCTATCATTTTGCAGCATTGAGTGTTCCACTCAATCTCTAAAATAAAAGCTATAAACTATCAACTCGATAACAACTCAAACCATAGACCCAATATTTTAATTCAACACCATTACAGTGAGAAAGAACCTGCAACTTCAACCCTAATCTACAGGTCTCGAGGTCGAAACCTCTTACAAGCTTTCTAAACCCTAGAATTCGGCAGCCAGTCGGCCACAGAGACCAAAACAATAGAACAATGAACAACATTCAAATCTCATTAACCAAAACAACGACAAAAGTTATGGTTGCATCGGACGATCCAAGCTCATCATAATCGACGATCATAAGAGTGCCAACGAGATGGCATTGGGACGAACAACTTCTACAGTTAATGCCCCATTCTTTAGTACAAGCTTGGCAATGCCACTTTGGCACACGGAGGATCGATCAACATCCAGTTTAGAGGTGTTTCAAACGCACAACCATTACACAGTGACAATTGCAAAGACTATTACATTAATACCATTCTACATGGATCGTTAGCAATCCTTGCCAGCTGGAGTTTCGATTCAAGCTTTTAATGCAGGATCAAGTTACGATCTCCACGACGGCTCAAGGTTTATGTCATTTTAATGACCGTCAACTCGTCCACCCTGTCGGCATAAATGCATGTCAGTACCAATTATAACGACAACAAAACCTTCACGTAGATCTTTTATAAACTCAAAACATTTGATTTCATTGTTAATAGTTAAAGATTCTAAGTTTATGATCGTGATTAGGGTACTAAGGCTTAAGTTTAGCCACATATTAAGTTCTGATTTCATATCATTTCAATATTGTGAACTTTCACATTATATCACGAATAATTTTGCAATTATAGAACTATTATATAGGATAGCAATTTATAAGGTTTATATGGTTAACTTATTAATCATAGTTTCTATTATTCCATTTGTAAAAATATAATAATGTAGGAGTTTACACTTTTGAATTCTCAACAAGACCAATGAATTGTAACTCGCATAAAAAGCATGCTATTTCCATGTACTCCATACCCTAACTCTTAATGCAATACTTTTGACAGCTGGCGATACAATTATGACGTTAATAATTTACAAGTATTAGTTATCTTAAGACGACGACCAAAGCCAAACTAGAACTACGTCTTTGGATTACAACAACAAACTTAAATAGCATGTATACCTTCTAGACGTCATTGATTTCCAACATTCATAAATTGTAAGACAGCGTTGAAAAACCAGTAAGCAGCACTAGACATTTCATACATGAAGATACTTGTTTTCACAAAAGAATTCAGAACATTTTTATTTGACGTTGAATTGAATTACACACATACTTTTAAACTATGCAGTTATTGAACCTCTTACCTATTGTCTGCACATAGAATATTCAAATGCGTTAGCGTACCAGCTAAGTAAACTCCAGGGTACCTCGTAGGACACCCTTGTTCATCAAAAATCAAACTGTCAGTATCTTTTCAAGAAAAAGTATCGCATCACATTAATGACCTGTTAGTTCGTCTATTACCATAATCATGTTCGTAATTTATGTGTTAAAGTCGTCATTATCACAATGCTGCTAAAACAGAAATTAAATTATATTTAGTACTAATGACTTTTTAATTAAAGCTGTTGTAATCAAACAATTATTATTTCCGCATCTATAAATTTTATATTTAATGCTGTTTTCAAAAGTTTTAAATTTTTATGAAAATTCGGGATGTTACATGGATCAAATTTGTCTGAACTGCTGGAGGGGGTGATACAGAATCTTGAGGATCATCATTAACCTGCTCCTGAAACCCTTTTTCCACTAAAAATTGTTCCCATGTTAGGTTGCTCTTTCGTAATTCCTCCACGATCAACAACTTAATTAATCCATGATGATACAAGCCATTACTGAGTCACTGATCAGGCCGCTTTTGGGCAGATGAATCCATTTTAGACAGGCTCTTCCACAAAAAGTATGGAATGTTCATCAATTCTTCTCCTTTAATGTGAAGGAGAAGCTGAATATGATAAAGAAAGACAAGGCTATATTGTCCTTCACAAGTCAAATATTTCTGCAAAAAGAAAATGGCATTACCCCATTTAGTAGTGAAACAATTGTGTTCAGATCCCTTCTTCCAATGAATACTAGAATTAGCCACTTTCACAAACTGTTTCCAAGAGTTAGGGTTTTTCAAACGACCAGCTTTAAACCATATTTCCCCTATTTGTGGTAAGCCTGCAGCAAGAGCAATGGATGTTTCTGAAACTGGAAGCAGAAACCCCCGAATGTTAGAACAAGCTCCATCGAAATTGAGAGCAAATTCCTTGGTCACATCTTCGTTGTGCCCTCTGAATTTACTAAAAAATGCATACAATCCAACTTGTTGAAAAATCCTCTTACTAGAGGGATCTTCATCCAACAGTTCAAATGGAATATGGCTCCTCCCTACGTGCAGCAACCATGCCAACTGAAACTTTCTCTACTGAAAGGAAGTTAGGTGATCAAATCGGTATCCTTTAACCCAAATTGGTATTTTCAAGCAAACTTATGCATAACAAAGAAAGCCAACTTTCAAATCAGGTATAAATATAATTGTTCAGACATGGGACAAAAGGATAGATCTAATTACGACAATTGATGGGGTCAAATCAGCATATACCCATTCGTCCAAAAAGCAATGAGTTAACGATCATTCCATTTATGGAAATTATTTGAACAAAAAGACTTGGTTTGACATGTCAAGATATATAATAAGCCATGAAATAACCTTGAAAAGCTCATTGAAATGTATACAAATCATTCTTATATGCTAGAATTTATACACATTATTAGGAAAAATATATTGAATTTAACCCTACCAGAACAATACTTGTCCAGATTCAGAGAAGACTTTGAATAGAATACCACATAGGTAGGGGATAAAACCGAGATCCACTCCTTCCAATCATGCAAATACAGATCCTCCATGGATTTTAAAGATATAACTTTGTTGGAAGAAATCATTATATCAGCAACTTGAAAAAAAAATTCCAATGGAACTGAAAGTTTGCTTGTACTGGGAGGGATGAATCCAAGATAGTATCAAGGTTCTGTTCATTTTGAGGATTCCCTTCCCCATACAAAATACATTCCATTTTACCGACAATATATTCATCTTCAGGATTTTACTGAAATATTTAAAAAACACAGAAACTGGAGATTCTACAGGCTTGAGCCAAGCCTGTAATTGTCTGCTAAAACATGTTGAACTGCAAATTCTTCAACCAAACCATTCGTGATGCAATCCAAACCATGTGAATTAAGGTGTTGGAGTAGAACATGGACGAGTAGACATCCCTCCATTAATGCCAATGGGTTTCAAAGCATCGAAGTACAATCTAACAGGATATATGAATCAATTTTGTTGATGTTGAATACCCAAAAGATCAGATTGCTTATGGATCCATTTTGGAATGGTACTTATAAATTTCTAGTTGTTTCTTATGGAAAACCACTAGAGATTGCTTATAGACCTTATGAGTGGGTATCGTGACTAGTATGACCTTGGAAACATATTAATTACAAAGAATCCATAACAATACTAGCTGTCTTAAACCATTATATTCTTTTGTCGAAAAATATAGCAACACTCACATAGTGTCGTCAAAAACCAATTATAATCATAATTGGTGACAAACATTTTCTACACTCACCAAAAGTCAAATAAAAAAGTATTAGTGAGGGCTACTAAAATATTGTCACCAGAAGTGTCACCAAAGAGAGAATCAATAATGGGCCTTTAACAACCCTCACTAAAAGTGTCACTGGAAAGGGATTTGGTGACGAACCTTAAAGGACAATCTCAAAAGGCACCTATAACGACGATGTTTTAAGGACCATCATCATATGTGACATTCGTGACAACCCTTAAAGGTTCGTCACATGTACGACCCTCACCAATGACCTTTTTTCTTGTAGTGCACATGTGGTTTTACTTCTTTACTTTTACTTCTTCTTCTTATTTTTTTTCTTTTTAGGACAAGGCCCTATTTTGGGGGGAAACCTTAATATAATGGTTAAAAACCCGAATCAGGAACTGTAACTTGCTATGATACTAAATGGTGTGAATGTATCTTTTTCACAACAATTACCTAAAGGATAACTAAGAATAATCCATATTGGAAAATATAAATGAATAATATATGAGAGATGATTATTACAAATGATTGCCGCCTCTTATATACAACTTAGGAATTGGCTTGAAAGGTCATGTCTTTTTAATATTATACCTATTAATGACTATTAATTATTAATAATTGTATTTTAATTTATATTCGTAACATCCTAGCTTCATTATGTAGCTCATGAGTATTTATTCTTATATTAGTAATGTTGATTTTCTTCTTTAAGCTAGCTACAACAAAAATATACTTTTGATCTTCTAGATTGGGTTTAATGCTTTCTTATAGTACTTTCATTTCCTCTTGTTCTCTATTTCTTCATTGCACCAAAAATTCTCTTTAAATTTATTTGTGATAATATCTTTAATGTAAACAAATATTATGCATGGAAATTGCAATTACAAGTCTCTAGAGGGTGGAAACTAGAGTTTATCTTTATACCCTAATGGACCTCTTGGTTACTTCCATGAGATCAACTTTTCCACTCCTTCCATCCTCGGTGTGAATTATCCCCTCCTCCACATAGGTTACTTTATCTTCATGAACTCCAACCACAAGCATGGAAGCAAATCTAGCTTCAATCTTTTGATCACCCATATGTGATTGTCCTGCCACTAGTGCAAGCATAATCCTTTCGTCTAGAATGGAGGCTTCTGGTATTTCCCTTTGAGGCATAACATTAAAGAGAGATCCTTGCATCACTAGTGATTTCCCTAGGCTACACATAGTCCATGAAGCTCTAATGCCATCCATTAGAGTGGTAAAGGACACAACAAAAAACTCCACCTTTTACAAACAAAATGGTCTTATTTGCAAATTTAATGGCCTCCGGCCAAAACTCGCAAACCTCCATCTCTGAATTTCTAGTATTTGGAATCCAAGAGATATAGGAAGAAACTTATATCTACCCCTATGAAAAATGATATTTTATCATGGAATTTGACATAGTAGAAGACTAGGATCGGATTCTCAACTCTAGTCCTTGGTTATGGAGAAAATTCAATATCTGCATGAAACCTTGGACTCCAACCTTTGACCCAGCCATAGATTCTCTCTCCACATTGTTTATATAGATTAGATTCCCTAAACTTCCTCTGCATTTCAAGGGTAGATACATTAGAAATAACTTAGGTAAACTCCATTTCATAAGTGAGGAAACATAACATATCTACACTATTACATACGTGCTTATTTTCATAGACATGGATTTTAACAAGGCTTTCTGACATAAATTAAGTTGGTTTCCAATGACTATATTTGAACTCAGAAGTTGTATTTTGAACAAGAAACTTTCACTACAAGGCGTGTTTTGAAATAGGTCACATTATCACCCAATGTATTCATATTTAAAACATCAAAAGTTTGAGCAAATCTCACTAGAATCCCTCACGGTGGGATGGAACGACGAAAGCACACCATTTGATCAGTGAGGACCCCCAATGTCCACCACAAGCACTTTGAACATGGCACCCGATCATGAAGAAAATATCCCTCCCCCCATATGTGTTAAAGATTTTGTATGGGAGTCCCCTTAGTTAGAAAGGGCACTAAACCCACCTCTTCCCAAGAGGAAGAAGTCAAAATTGATTTCCCCTTAGACCCAAGCAAGTTGGGCAGATCATATAGAATCGCTACAAGGAAAATACCACATATCAGAGGTTTTTGAAAAGGTTTTTACTGTTACAAGATTGGGAAAAATTATCAAAAATACCTTTTTCTCTTGGTGGTATAGGTTTTAATATATGTTCATTATAACTAAAAATTGTGGGTGTTTTTGCATCACTTAAACATCGGGAAGAACCAACAAATGTTGGTTAAGCATCGATGTATTTTCATCGCTTATGCAATGTGGTAACATTGGCCTAACATCACTTAAGGGACATTAGGTTGTCATTCCAAAGTTTTCTTAAGAGATGCTCCATAGAATAGAAACATCTCTTAAGCGATGTTCATTAGATATTACAAATGTCACCTATGTGACGGGCCTCAAATGTTGAAAATTAAACATTACGTCACTTAAGTGATGTCCATTGGACGTTTAAAAGGTCACTTAAGAAACATCCATTGGAATTTTATAATGTCCCCTAAGTGACGTTCCTCAAACGTTGAAAATTAAACATACATCACATAAGAGAGATGCATTCAACATTTTTTTTATACTTGCGACACTTGACAAGTCAGTTAAGTGACGTACATTTAATTAATATAATGCAAAAATACACAAATTTGAGGTTGATTTTGGTTTCCCCCATCATTGTTGTTCCAACAAACATTATGAGTTGATGCAACATCATTTGAGCCTAAACTAATTTGAATTACATAGTTAGGAATCTTCTTTCCTTCCACTTTCATTTAATAAAATAATTGTGCCAATTTTAGCATCATCTACTAGTACACCTTTAGATTGCAACGAAGTAGACACTAGTCAAAGTTGATATAACGTTTTTGGATTTTGGTCCTCTAGATGGACTAATACTGTTTGAATGTGCATTTTTCCCTCCTGGATGAAATCAAGTGACAAGATGAAAGTCAAAAGTGTCTAGTAGTTATAGGTTTTTTCCTCAATACAATTTAATGTTTAGCATTGAATTTATTTGTTTGTCAAGTATTAGGTATTGCTAACCCAAAAGATACTAATGCACTTATTTTGAAAGAGTTGTCTCCATCTATTCCATAGAAGAATATAACATGCTTGACAAGACTCTATCATAATATTTCTTTTGGATATATTTCAAAGAGGCTAAACATTCTATTCAATGATGTAAATGATGTTATAATTTGGGGAAAGCACTCTTGAATCCAATATCTTGATTTTTACCATACGATAATGTTAGTTGTGGAGCTTGATCTTCTTGATTCAGAGGTCATGTTTTGGCCGTTTTTGGATCCCAACCCATGATGGGGGTTGTGGGGGGGCTTTTCCCCCACTACAGTCGCCATGGGGGGTCGAGGAGGGGGGGGGGCGGGCTAGTTTGGGAGCCCCCCTGGTAGGGGTTCGGGAGCAACACCCACATAACAAAAATTTCGGAAAAAATGCCTTGTAAAATGTTGTAATTTCATAGTCATGCCTTGGTCAATAATGGGTGATTTAAGGGCCCATGGTATTGGGTATCTCGTGGTATTTTCCCATGGTAATCCCTCTTTAAAAGCAAGGCATTGTAATACGGTTGTGTATATTGTAGTATTGTAAATGTCTCTATGATTGTGTGAGAGAGACTGAGAGAGAATGAAGAGGAAGTTGCAGTGGATGTGATGCGGGTTGTATCCCTTCATATCTTGGACGATATAATAAAAGAACTAGCAATTTCTCTGTGGACGTATCCCATATCGGGGGAACCACGTATATTGGTGTCTCTCTTGTATTATGTTTATGTGTTTTATATTTGCATCTTGTTTATTGTTATTACTCTGCGATCTTGTTTTTCTAATAGATAATTATATCATAAGTAGGAGAGAAACCAATGCAACAATGCACATACACATCATAGTGGCGAGGAGGCCAAATAAAAGTAACAAAAAATACATAAAAATTACATATAATACATTAGTGTACAACACTCAATGTCGATCATACAAAATGTTTGAACTCTACTACACTATTTCCTTCTAGATTTTTTCTTTTTTAGAAGCTCCACAAGTTTGAAAATTGCATATTCTTATTGATGCTCTTCTTGACATCTTGATTTTGGTGGTTCTTGAGTATCCAATATATGTCTTCGCTTAGACGACCAACTAGGATCCACATCGGCTACAATTAAAGCAAACCATCTATAAATGACCTCATTCATATTATACATAAACAAAAAAAAAATGTGGTTTTCTAATGACTTCATTCACGCTACCTAGTGTTGTCGGGTTAACATATGGCTGACCAACACTTTCAGTCTCTAAAACCAACTCTTGATCCATACCAAAATCATCATGTATGTCCTACAATAACATTTGTAGTTATTGCAGGACCAAAAAATATAAACTTGTTTACGATTAACTATTGGAAATGTATTGAACTTATATACCACCTCGTTGCCAGCATAAGTGTCATCTTTCTTTCCTTTTTTCATTTCAACCAAGGTTTTATACCCTTTGGTCAAGGAAACTTTTAAATCTTCAACAATGGGCATGTCGCTAAGGTTTGTTGACTACATACCATAACATAATGCAATTTAGTAAGGAAAGATTTTAAATTATAGATGAAAAAATTAATAATGATAACTTTTAAATCTTAGTACTTATATATCTCCCTTTTATTTAACATAGCCCCTTGGGCCAAGTTTGTGTTTCCCAATCTTCTGCAATCTAGATTGTGTAGCCTTGATATTGTCTTTCAGCCTGCGAAAAGTTTGAAGTGCATGTTAATGTGATTTAGTTAGTATGGTCAAATGCATAGTTATAATTTCATTGTATGCTATATTGTTATAACCTTTGTGACTCTCCAACTCTTAGATGCAAGGATCCCTCCTTTTTTTGTCTTCTTCTTGTTAGATTTTCATCATTTAATTCAATATGATCTAGGATCTTAACTAAGAGAACACCATGTACAGCATATCAAACACAAGAGACAAGAGACACAAAGCATTTCAGCGGGGAAAACCATAGAGGTGAAAAGCCCCGCAACTTCCTCAGAGATAGAATAAGCACCAATACAAAGATAAAAAAGATGGAACCCCAAAAGATAGATGTCTCCAGCAGCTACTCCTCCTCCACTTGTGCGCACTCCTCTCTCTCAACTATGCGAGTTGGATATGTGAGTGAATGAGAAAATAGAGTGGTGCAACCACTCTATTTATACTTTAACTTGAACTGCCATTTACCCTAACTGGGCCGAACCCGTAGGGGAGTCTAATAACCCTTCCACTTAACTCATACTGAGCCGACCCCTCTAAGGTGGTCTAATAACCCATCAAATATAAGTTACGACACTTACAATAAAACTTGTGACACTTGCAAATACAAATGACGACACTTCCAATCGGAAAAATAAGACATCTCTGTCAGGGATACAATAAAGTACAAATGTAATACATACAATATACAAGTGAATATCTTCCGAAGTTACAAATACATCAACACTCCCTCTTAACTAGGAAGGTATTCTCTTGACACAAGTCATCAATAAATATAGGCACAAGTCTTTAATACTGGAGTTGGATCATCGTTACTGGATCACTGGAGCATCATCGTCACTGCTGATGTACTCGTCATCTCGATCACTGGTTCTATCTCTCAAATCTTCTCGTCATAGGAAGTTCTACAGAGCCAGCCTTTTTTCATGTTGGATGTAGGCCTAGCCTCCATGTAGGTCTTCATCATCTCTGTGAGCGGCCCATCCGATGGAATCTTAGGACTGATTATGTGCATCTGCAAAACCTGAAAAGAGAATCCCAGGACTGATTACGAGCTACTACTCAACCTGCAAGATCTCCTAGGAATGATTACATGAAAACAATAAAAACCTCGAAAGAGCATCCCAGGAGTGATTACGAGATGCTACTCAACCTGAAGGATCTCCCAGGACTGATTACATGCGAACAAGCAAAACCTCGAAAGAGCATCCCAGGACTTATTACGAGCTACTACTCAACCTGAAGGATCTCCCAGGATTGATTACATGTGAACAAGAAAAAACTCGAAAGAGCATCTTAAGACTGATTACGAGCTACTACTCAACCTGAAGGATCTCCCAGGACTGATTGCATGCGAACAAGCAAAACCTTGAAAGAGCATCCCAGGACTGATTACAAGCTACTACTCAACCTAAAGGATCTCCCAGGACTAATTACATGCTACTGCACAACCTGCAAGATATCCATGACCATAGAGCATCATCCGGATGCTCATGATCATACGGATCATCCTCGCATGGAGCATCATATGGATGCTCATGATCATACGGATCATCATCATACATATGTGCATGATCATATGGATCATCATCATACAGAACATCATATGGATGTTCATCACGGAGCATCGTCCGGATGCTTATCACACGGCACTTACATCCACAGCCATGGGGAGGACCCACCTACCACCATGCTTGGAAGGGATCCTGGATCTGTGTCCCATCACTTACTCCTCGAAGTATCTTCGATCTGAAGAACACCAAGCCTCCCTATGAAGTACTCGAACTTCACTCTGTCTAGTGGCTTGGTCAACACATCTGTTATTTGCTCGTCCGTCACAACATACAAGAGATTCACTTCTCCTCTCTGCACCATATCCCTGATATATTGATACTTGATCTCGATATGCTTCGAATTGTCATGGAACACAGGGTTCTCAGACAACTTCACACAACTCTGGTTGTCACAGAAGATACAAGTAACATCCAACTGGAGATCAAACAAATCAGACAGTAGCTTCCTTAGCCATACTGCCTCACAACTAGCCGAACAAGCTGCGACATACTCTGCTTCAGCTGTACTCAGTGCTACGCAGGATTGCTTCCTGCTAAACCAAGAGATCACACCTGATCCCATACTGAAGCAACACCCCGAAGTGCTCTTCCTATCTGCAGCACTGCCTGCCCGATCTGAATCAACATAACCCTCCAGGTTAACATTTTGATTCGCATCTACTTGAGCCCATAATCAACCGTACCCTCTAGGTACCTCAAAATATGATTTATAGCAATCAAGTGAACATGTCTAGATTTAGGTACATCAAGGACCCTATCATCTGATGATACATCATGGAATCAACTGACTCTGATGAAGCACCACTCAATAGCTTCAGGTTCGATGCCATAGGTGTGGTCGTGGCCTTGCAGTCCATCATCCGGAGCAGCTTCAGGATCTCTACTACATACTTCCCTTGTCCAAGGAAGATTCCATCTGCACTCTGCCACACCTCCATACCTAGAAAGTAATGCATCATACCCAAGTCCTTCATCTCGAACTCGACGGCAAGCTTCCTCTTTGTACCAGCAATCAACCCAATCTCACCTATCACAAATAGGTCATCTACATACAGTAGGAGTATCACTGGATTGCCTTCCTCAACCTTGTAGTAAAGGTTGGAATCTGCTTTACTCTTGGTAAATCCCAAACTAGTCAGGAAGCTGACAATCCTACCGTACCATGTCCTAGGTGCTTGTTTCAAACTGTACAAGGATTTCTTCAATTTGCACACATGTGACTCCCTGTCATGTGTCTCAAAACCGAGTGGCTACTCCACATACACTTCCTCTTCAACTACACCATTCAAGAAGGTTGTCTTGACATCCATCTGGTGTATCTTCCACTTCATCACTACAGCCAAAGCAAGTACTATTCTGATGGAAGTGTATCTAGCTACAGATGTAAAAGTTTCTTCATAATCTATCCCTTCTTTCTGGGAGAAGCCACAAGCCACAAATCTTGCCTTGTATTTTTCTATGCTACCATCTGTAGCATGCTTGATCTTGTAGATCCACTTGGAAGTCACAACAGAATTCCCTTCTGGTCTTGGAACCACATCCCATACATCATTCTTCATGATAGACTGGTATTCTTCGATCATGGCATCCTTCCATTACTACATCCCTGATCCTTCTTTTGTAGGTGATTGTACACGATCTTTCCTACAAGTCAAATTCAATTGCATGATTAGAACTTTCTCATAGTTTTCAAAACAAAATCTTACACATAAGGACATATGTCATACAGTCATGCAATTATCTTAACCAATGCTTCAATACAACATTTATCCATATCCTATAACTTTCTAGATGCCTTCCATCTCTACCAGAACATTGTTAACAGTGTGCACTACTCCCAACATGTCAACAAAGAGGTTTCAATCTAGATAAGTAGCAATGGAGTGTTGTACATTACCATAGGCCACTTACCCATTACTATATTAGTAGTATCTTGTTCATTAATGCAATTTTTCTAAAATGCATAATATACATCCTAAATTTAGGAACATAAGTATGTACATGACTAAACAACATCATTTAAGTAATGACAATTCAAATACTTATCTTTGTTTGGTTCTTGGGTGGACTCCCTCTCAATATTTGCTTCCTTGCAGGAGCTACTGGAGTCTCTGATAGTGTGCACCTTAACCAATGTTTAAAATGGATGAGAGGTTCTTCCATAGATTATTTGTTTTCCGGAGTCCGACTTTGCAGTAGCTTCTTCTACTCCTTTCATGTAAAACTTCATTACAATACATATTCTTCATCACTTGAAGAATCTTCACTGTCTTCCCTGGTTCTTTTCCTTGGAGGTTCATCATCCTCTGCAATGTGAGCATGATGTCTTCTCTTGTTGTTCTTCTTCTTGTGGGAGTTTCTTTTGTTCCTAGGACAATCTCTAGAATAGTGTCCCTTCTCATCACAAGTATAACATCGAATGTGAGAAAGATCTCTCATGGATCCTCCAAAGTTCTCCCTCCGATTCTGGTGGTGGTATTTACCCTTCTTGTGATGAGGATGCTCCCTCTTGTGGTTATTCTTCCTGGTGTGTGTTGTGATAGCCTGG
Source organism: Larix kaempferi (assembly GCA_027924585.1). Taxonomy (NCBI): domain Eukaryota; kingdom Viridiplantae; phylum Streptophyta; class Pinopsida; order Pinales; family Pinaceae; genus Larix; species Larix kaempferi. Next base: position 2,749,373 of record BSBM01000153.1, read on the forward strand.
TCTTCATTATCCATCTTTTCTTCTCGAGCTACAATTCGAACTTCTTCCTGTGAGCATTCCTCCCACATCCTACTGAATGTGATGAGCTTATTTCTAGCACAAATTCCTTGGATGAAGGAATCCCATGACCTAGGAAGACCATTCAAGGTGGTCATCACAATTTCACCATTCTCTATATCTTCTCCCACAACTTCAAGTTGTTCTTTTATCTGAGAGACCCTTGTAAAGTAGGATTGCATGGTCTCTGCATTTTGTATCTTGACATTCTTCAATTGATTCCTCAAAGTCATCTTCTGATTTATGTTCTTCCCTTCAAACAGCTTGGTCAAGGAATCAAACATCTCCTTGGGTGTCTTTAGAGAAGACACATGAGGTATGAGATGGTCTTTGATATAATCTGTAATGATTCTCTTGTCCTTGACCAAGTTCTTCTTATGTAAGGCCTTAGCCTCATCTCCCTCTGGAACTGGAACCTCTTCACTTATGTAGGTGTCCAATTCATTCTCTTCTAAGATTAACCCAATCCTATACTTCCATGCTCGGAATTTATCAGCCCCTTCAAGCTTATCCTCAAGCTTGGTGTGGTGAGACATCTTAATGAGAAACTCAAATGGAAATAAAATATTTAGGACTTACCACTTGATTTGTTGAAACTGGATTTGGAGTTGGCTAGGGTTTGATAGAGAAACCCTAAAAATCCAAACTTGGAATTTCAAACTTCTGTCTGGACAGGGAGATGCAATTGACTAAGGCGAGCAAGCTGGTGTGCTCAGATTTTGTAAACTCCAAAAATTGATCCTCCAAAAATGACCTACGAATTTCGGATCTGCAACTTCTGTCAAAATCTTGTTTTCTGGTCCAAAAGTCAAATTAGGGTTTGACTTTCTCGGAGATTCACCCAACCAAAAAATTCGATCTTGGTCTCTAAATTTTGATTTTTCTGAGGAGAGAAATCCTATGCTGAGATCACTACAAAATTCCACTTCTTTCAAAAGCCCTAATTTTCCGCGGCAGTGACAAGCCAAAAATGAAAATGCTCAGAATCAAATTATGTTTTAACAGATAGATATGCCATATTGTTTCTAGTGCATCTCTGAAATTTTGGATCCTCGGGGTCTGAAACTTTGGCTTGTGGTAGACTGACCTATCATCTTTCCAACCCCACAGATCCTAGCTTCAATGGATTTTCCATGAGAGAGATATGCTAAGTGTCGCAACATGACCTGTTTATGGGATGAAACAACATAGCGAAGTTGTACAGAGTGCCACGTGTCACTGTTTCAACTTCGGCCTCTGAAACTCGGACCTGTGAAACTACAGTCCATGCCCTAACTGTCACTTTTTACAGAATTCCATTTGGAGCTTCCTATCCCGATATATGACCTTTGATCCTAGGTCGCCTGTTTAGGGATGCATTCTGGAAGATGCAGAAACCCTAACTTATACGGATCATATCTCACAAAGTACAACGAATTTGTGGCTGAAATTTTTACACAGGATACATCTATGTCTGATATTCGTCTTGTAAAAATTTCAGATCATGAACCTTCTCCAAAACATATTTATAGTGAAAGTGCCACGATAACTAGTTTTTACTATACCAAGCCCTAGCTTCCAATTTGTTGCAAGTGCAACAAGTGTTGTAAATGCCATACAATGCCTTCCTTAAGGATAGCTCCGATACCATGTTATATTTTCATCATTTAATTCAATATGATCTAGGATCTTAACTGAGAGAACAACATGTACAACATATCAAACACAAGAGACAAGAGACACAAAGCATTTCACTGGGGAAAACCATAAAGGTGAAAAACCCCACAACTTCCTCAGAGATAGAATAAGCACCAATACAAATATCACAAAGATGAAACCCCAAAAGATAGATGTCTCCAGTAGCTACTCCTCCTCCACTTGTGTGCACTCCTCTCTCTCAACTATGCGAGTTGGATATGTGAGTGAATGAGCAAATAGAGTGGTGCAACCACTTTGTTTATACTTTAACTTGACCTGCCATTTACCCTAACTGGGCCAACCCCTTAGGGGAGTCTAATAACCCTTCCACTTAAATTATACTGGGCTGACCCCTCTAAGGTGGTCTAATAACCCATCAAATATAAGTTACGACGCTTACAATAACACTTGCAATAGTTGCAAATACAAATGATGACACTTTCGATCAGAGGAATAAGACATCTCTGTCGGGGATACAATAAAGTACAAATGTAATACATACAATATACAAGTGAATATCTTCCGAAGCTACAAATACATCAACACTTCTCTTGAGCATCCTCGATTAGTGAAACCTACTTCTTTATGGGAATTAGTCTAGGATGCTCATGATTGGAGTAGAAACTAATATTAGTGCGGTAATTGTCTCACACTTTTTTCAAGTACTCCCCCACCATGGTTTCAACCAACTTTTGGTTGAATATAAGACCAAACAATGTGTTCATGTGTTTCATCAACACTTTTTTGAAGTTTTTGTTTTGGTATTTATAACTTGTTATAATTGTTGGTATAAAAAGAGCAAACACTTTTCTATCAATGCTTGATACAGTCCCTTGCAATGCAATCATATGTTATAATTATATAGATAATATCAACATAAAAATATTATCCGTTGTATAAAATGAAAATATGTTGATGGATTAGTAATTACCATGGAGTTTTTATCCCTTCACTTGGACCAATCATGGTCCATTTGTAAATAAACCGGTAACTCCCTCGTGCTCTTGACAACTATGCCCGGCGTCTTGGGACCCAAATCAACATATGATAAAGGAGGCCCATGAGTATATGTAGGGATACTAGTCGTAGTTGGGACCACACCAACACTAGGTGCATAATGAGGGGTACTAGTAGTGATACCAAGAGTAACGTGTGAAGGAATAATTCATACTTGTGACATCTAATGGTGAGAATATAAAATATAAATATGCATATAACTCACAAAATCTATGCATGATTCAAACATGAGGACAAGGAGATAAGTTAGCGATGAGGATTTCATGGGGATCACTTGAGAGCTTCAAAGAGATGCTGTTGGAGATAGTTTTGGAGATGGTTGAACAAGAAATCTTATTCAGGGGTGGTTATTATGGTCACCTATTCTTAAGGGACCTCATTTTATTCTATTGTAACATGAGAGAAATTACAAATCTATACAATGTGATTTTTCAAGTAATATTTGTGGATTTCATGGGGATCACTTGAGAGCTTCAAAGAGATGTTGTTGGAGATAGTTTTGGATATGGTTGAACAATAAATCTTATTCAGGGGTGGTTATTATGGTCACCTATTCTTAAGGGACCTCATTTTATTCTATTGTAACATGAGAGAAATTACAAATCTATACAATGTGAGTTTTCAGGTAATATTTGTGTTCTTATATGTGCGATTATGTAATGGTTGTGCTGTTCTAAAAAGCAACATGTGGTATCAAAGCTAATGGGATTCTCGAGTGATATATGGCATTGCATCCTAGCCATGGTTGAGAGAAGAGGAGGAGATAGTTAGCAATATTACGCATTGGCCTCACAAACAAAGAAATGCCTAGGATCAACCCATAGGGCTTGCATCAAGCAATGGAATTATTGGTAGCAGATGGTTCGTGATGTGTGACATGTTGCACATTTTCAGAAAATATTAGCACCTATAATTGATTTGCGTAAAGCAATGGAAATCTTGGTAGCATATGATTTGTGATATGTGACATGCTACACATTTTCGGAAGCAATTAGAACCTATAATTTAGCACATTGGTTTATTTATACTCCTTTGCTAAAGTTGGATATCAAGCATACCCTTTTATCCATTGGGAAAAAAGCTTTAAATAGTACCCATAAAGCATTATGATTCTAAAGATGAAAAAGAGAGTAATTTGTATTGGATTTCACTTGTAATGGATCCAAGTGCACCTCGTAGTGGAGAATGGGCACAGATGGCATTTTGTTAAGTACTCTTCCAGGAATTTGTGTGATTTTTATCATGCCACCTCGATCCAATAGGGCTATGACATTTAGTTATTTCTCCATGCAAAATACTCCAACCACATCTAAACTACTATGATCATTTCGTACCACAGGTGAGGTTTTGGATGTGTGATTCTGCAAGAGTTGATGGTTTTGATAGCATTCGAACCAGATCTATTCTATTGTAGTGTGCCATCATGACCTGTTGATTTTTAATGTGGCATATTTGTACATGAATATCGATCATATCAAGACATAAATCCATTGTGTTCTCTATGGTTTTTTTATGAGATCTGGAAATTCCAATGTAGGAAAATGGATGAATCAACTGTATAAAGGATAATAATGGTATCAAGGATCAAAATTATTGAACATCATTGTGATTATTTTGAATATGTTCGTGTGATTAACATAAATAAATTTCTATGGGTGAGCCTATTTGGAGTGATTTGGTCCTTCATCCAACAATCCCAACCTACACCATCTTCATGAAAATGATCTTGTAATAGTCTTAATTAAGCAACTCGACCCTTCTTCAATAGATCGAGATTCTATTGCAAGTCATGTCTATTGGACTGAATCAACATTGTACTTAAGGAGAAAAGCATCCCACCATGCACAAATATTTTTGTGAAGAGGAGGAGCCACAGGGTTGGGTGAAGAAGAAGCGCAACATTCAAGGAATCCATGATTTAGCATCTATTGAAATCAAATTGGCCTTCTTTCCGCTAGAAATGATTGTTGTAGTAGTGCACAATTGGTTCAACAATCTTCATTTCCATGAGAAAAGATGGAACATGTCAAAATTTTAAAAGTCCCATATGATTCCAAAGATCCAAGCATGTATGCTACGTCATGAAAGGTGTTGAGTGTTTATTTATGTAAAGCATCAAACATAAATTCAAGTTTTTTTTTGGAGTGTGTCATGTCATGAAATATATTCATGTGAGAGTCAATGTCAAGAAAATTTAAGGTGAAATCAAAATTAATGGGAACTTGAGTTAAGTAAAAATATAAAATTTATTTGAATTCAAAGTCAAGTCACTTTGAGTTAGAAATTTATTGTAAGTGGCGAGATCGATATTATGAAGTCCTTATTTGAGGACAAGGTTTGAAATGTTGAAAACTTTAGGTATGTGATCGGTGATCCCCGACACCTCTATAATTGAGTTGATCACCTCCTAAAGATGATCCTAGCTAGGGATTGAAACTAGTCATGACACATTTACTTAAACAGGGTCTCATTCATCTTTTCTATATTATACTACATAAGTGATGAACAATTTACCTCTATAATTTTCGTTCTTGACTCACAAGTCCATGATTGGTTATGTTTGAAAACCTATTTGTTTTGCTGATTTCTTGAAAAGCAAGCATGATTTAATCAACACTTCATAATGGGTAGAGGGAAATGACTACAAAATGCTAACCATGAAATCGAACTTCTTCTGCAAGATATAGAATATGCTCTCCATGAAATTGATAAGCTACATAACAAAAATAAACTAGACAATTCAATAAGAGGCAAATTTTTTAAAGAATTTGTCTATTGCACTAGAAAACACATAAGTGAACTAGAAGAAAAGTTGGAATCGTTGGATGAATGGGTAAATCATCTTTTAAAACTTCATGATAAGAAATATCCAATGATATAATCACTACAACAAGAGTTATTGACAAAGGAAAATGTGTTGTTGGTACTGGAAAATGAAGTGAAAATTATGGACCAGGAAAAAACAATGTTTGATGCAATTTGTGACACATGTGAGTTGATTCCAAAGCTTGATAGTTCATGTGATAACAATTATATGGCTGATTCTAATACCGATGGCATACACATGTCTCTCTTATGCTATGAGACTCTAAAAATGATTTTGGTGATGTATCCAAAGGTGAAACTCATATTGAAGATGTTGATTCTATTGATATTTATGAAGGTGAACTTGATATTGAAGATGATGAAATTGGTTATTTTGAAAATCATATAAAGGGAATTGGATCCAAACTCATGAATAAAATGGGTTTTGATGGAAAAAAATTAGGCAAGAATGGGCAAGGCATCTAGAATCCCACAAATATATGTATAAGGCCAAGAAATGAAGGCCTTGGTTATGAAGCCAATGCAAGCAATGTTGACATCAAATTGGTAAAAGTTGAAACATCAACAGAATGTGAAATATCAATAGGTAGCAACAACAACAACAAACCAGGAGTAGAAGCAACACCAACAAATCAAGTGCAGCAATCATATAAAAGCAAAAACAATGTTGCAGTCGTTATGGTAGAACATGTCATGTACATGCAAAATGTTGGAATTTGTGTCCTTGCAATATTTTTGGTTTTACCATTCATGATCATCGTAAGTGTTCGAACTGAGAAATACCAATGCCTCGCATATAGGTATAGTGTGGTTGGATTGATGTGCGGGAATGGAAAAAAGTTACTTCTATGTTGAAAAAATTATACAAGTTGAAATATTCTAATTTTCAACAATATCTCTCACATAACAAAAAGGTCCATGAGTTAGTTGGTCTTCAAAAGTCAAGTTGTGATTAAGGAAGTACAAAGAGTCACATGCTTAGAAAAGAGTTGTCAATCTATTCTACTTAAGTCATTTCTTTGAGTAAATCAAATTGTTGAGGAAAAATTGTCACAAGGTGAGTAGTCTTCCATCTTTTTATCCTTGTAGGTTGAAACAAGGAAACAGTTGTTATATGTGGCTTAGTGTTCCATACATAAAATGGAAAAGCAAGACTCAAACAAATAAATAAAAGGAAAAATTAACAAGTGGTAATCCAAAATAAAATAAAGAGGAAGAGTGTGCTAAACCAAATGATATTTTCCCAACGGTAAATTATGTTACAATAGTGTCACCTAGGAGATGGAGGCTTCAATTGTAGCCTTACAAACTCCCTTAGGGAGGGCCACTTTTTGTCCACACAAATGCCTGATAACAAACTTAGAACACTGGAGAAAAACTCTTGCTTCTTGAGGAAGAAGACAAGGGAGCCTTGTTGAGATATTGTAACTTCAAAGAATATTATATTTGTACTTTATTATTCCAGAGATGATTCATTCCTCCGTGAAGATCTTATTGTATATCTGGAGATGTTTATTCCTCCGTCGGAATGTGGTAACTCGGGTTATTAGACTTCCCTAGTGGGGGTCGGCCCTAAATGTGTTATGTGGGTCAAAGGGTTATTAGACCACCCTAGAGGGGTCGGCCCAGTCAGTTATAATGGGGTATTTAACCTAATGGTTAAATACGAGCCTACATGTACTTGTGTAAAATACATATCAGAGTAGTGTATAAATAGAGGAGGTGTGTTCCTCATTATACACACATTCACTCACTTGAGGATAGCGCACTTGTGGAGGAGAGGTCTGCTATTGTGGAGGAGGAGATCATGTCTCAGGGTTTCATCTTTGTATATTTCTGGTCATCTATATTGAGGAAGCTTTGCTGGGTTTTCTACCCCATGAGGGTTTCCCATGATAAATCTCTGTCTCTTGTGTTTATGCTATGCTTGTTGTTTCTTCAGTGATCCTGTATATGCTATTATTGTGAAATGGAATGTAATGCTACTATTTTCTGTCTTAGCATATTGAATTTTAACATGGTATCAGAGCTAACCTGAAGGAAGGCAAAGTATGGCACTTACGACACTTGCTTTACTTACGACAATTTGAAGGTTAGGGTTTTACATAGCAAAAACCAGTCATCATGGAACTTTCGCTATAAATCCATTTCTGCGAAGGTTCAGGGTCTGAAAAGTTTACAGGTCGAAGATAACATCCCCAGGTACCTTGTGTCCAAATGGAACCCTCAGATTCGTTGTACTTTATGAGTTATGATCAGTACACGTTAGGGTTTCTGCCTCTTCCAGATCTCAGTCAAAATCAGGTGACCTTGGAAAAAAGGTCATAACTTGGGCTACGAAGATCCAAATGAAATTTCGTAAAAAGTGACAGGTATTAAACAGACTGTACTATCTCAGGAAACTTTTTCAGAGGCCGAAGGTGAACCAGTGACACGTGGCACGCCGTACAAGTTCGCTCTCTTGTTTTATCCCATAAACAGGTCACGTTGCGACACTTGGCATAACTCTCTCTCAGAGAGTCCAATTGAGGTCAGACCTGTCAGGATGGAAAGATAACAGGTCTAGCTGTCTCAGGAAAAGTTTTTAGAGGCCGAAGTTCAAACAGTGACACGTGGCATGCCGTACAAGTTCGCTCTCCTGTTTTATCCCATAAAAAGGTCACGTTGTGACACTTGGCATAACTCTCTCTCAGAAAATCCAATTGAGGTCAGACCTGTCAGGATGGAAAGATGACAGGTCAGGTTACTGCAGGAAAAAGGTTTCAGACCCTGTGGAGCAAAAATTTCAGAGTTATAGCAGAAACAATCAGGTGCATATTTCTGTCAAAACAGAATTATTTTTGGAGCACCTTTATTCATGGCTTCCGGAATTTAAGGTTTCGGAGAAAGTTAGAATTTTTAGAATCAGAGTCCACGGCTAAATGCTACTCAGGAAAATCGAAATTTAGAGACCAAGATCGAATTTTTTGGTTGGGTAGAAGATCGGGCTTGATCAAACCCTAGTTCGGGATTTTGATCAGAAAGATGGAAAATTAGGGCTTCAGCAAAAGTTGGAATTTTTGAAGTCTGTAACCACGGCTAGAAGCTCCTCAGAAAAATAAGAGTTTAGAGCCTTGGATCGAACCTTTTGATTGGACAGAAGGGTGGGCTTCATCATACCCTAGTTCGGGTTCCTGTCCAGAAGATCCAGAAGTTTCGAAGGCAATTTTGAGGGGTCAAATTTTAGAGATTTAAAAATTGAAGAATGTTAGTTTGATCAACTCAGCAAGACACATTCTTCCATCCATTCAGAAGTGTGAAAGTCAAAGATTGAATTTTTAGGGTTTCTCTAGCAAACCCTAATCAAGCTCCAGATCAAGTTTCAGGGGGAGTTGAGGCTAAGGACTTACATAAGAAGACTACAAGAAGTCTCGACAGGTATGACTTAAGGAGGTTCAGGTATGTCTTGAAATCTGATTCTTGATTAAGTTCATAATGTGTTTGTCTTCATGTTATTTATTAGTACAATCTTGATTAATGTTATTAATTGTCTTATCACCCTAGTAACAGTATGAATGCATGTGAATGATCGAAGACATTCATTGATTAGGGCTATATGATTGTACTTATGCATTATGGTGTTGTGTGAGGTTGATGTTGTCTGCTAACAAGATACAGGTACATCACAAAAGACAAATCAAGTTCCATGACCATGACCACATGGAGACAAAGACTCATCCATAATATTTGTTCTACTTACGAGGTATGTATGACTTTTGTTATATTATGCTTAACCTATGAGACATGCAGGTTCTAGCTCAGGATCTCTAAATCATTGAAGAGATTGTTTAGGTATGTTGTACATAACTAAGCAGGTATACTAATCCAGGTATGTTTTCCTATGTCATGTTAGAATCTTACCTTGTGTTAGGATCCCTTATATAAGTATACTTGGTATGATTGGTTATGCTTATTCATAAAGTTAGTAATCAAGGGTTTATGCATATTATGTCTCTTATCTTGGTTGATGATTTAACTAACTAGATCAAACAAGAATATGCATGAGTAAAAGAAGACTTCCTTGAAACTATGAATACTAATGATCATGACTGTACATATTCAAGATTATTTAGAATTAAAATGTTTTGAGAATATACTAATGAATGTATGTTTGTGTATGAGTTCATGAGGATGACACTAGTGCACACTTGAGCATGCACAGTGGTACAGAATGAATAGAAGTTCAAAAGACATATAGAAGATCAAGCGGGAGGCAACCACACAAACATAAAAGATAAGTATTTGAGTTGTTATTTGAAATAGTAAATGATATTGCTTGTATCCATATTTGTATTCCTAGAATACATCATGCTGAGTGTAAACATTCATAGAGCATTGAACAATATACTACTAATATGCATATGATTGGTAAGTTGGACAAACATTCCATTGTTGCTTGTCCAGAATGAAACCTCTTTGCTGACATGTTGAGAGCTGTGCACACTCTCGACAGTATGTTCTGGTAGAGATGGAAGGCATCTAGATAGCCACTGTATGCATACAGAATATGGAAAAGTGTTGTACCAAAGTATTGGTCAAAATAGTTGCATAACTATGTAAATGATATCTGTATGCATAATAGGTTATCATGTCAATATGATTTGATGATTATGAAGTATTACTAATCCTGTACTTAATTTTGATTTGTAGGAAAGATCATGATGAATGATGAACACTGAACAAGCGATGGATGTTCAACAAAAGATTTACAAATCAAACACACTATAGAAGGCTTGTGGCTAGAAGATTATCTTAGAAAGAGGAAGAGAATCATGATGAGATGTTTTGCTCCAAGTGAATAGATAAAGACCATTCTCTTAATGGTGCAATTAAAGAAGAAGTGTGAATCAGGTTCTGTATGGGTATCCAGGATCGATAATAAATTGATGAGCTTAATGATCACCATGGGTGATGTGGATCTCAACCTTTGCTACAAGGTTGAATATGGTTTCTATACACAGATGACATGGATGCAAGAAGGAACTCACCACAGAGTTCGAATGATATTGAGGTTCATATCAATAGACCCATCTAACGAGAGATGGCACAGATAGATGGCTGCAGAAATGAAAAATGAAAGATCTCATATTGATGCATTGCTTCCTAGATCTGGAAGTATGGCAAGGATCAGAAAGAATCTTTCTCAACCAGGGAAAGTATGTCGAGAAATATTAAAAGGACTTGAGGTGTTGAAATGGCCACTCTTATGGATTCTAACTTGATGCTGTTAGGGGATGACTCATCAGAGTTAGTGGATATAACTCTGTACAGTCAAATTATTGGGTGATTGATGTATCTAACATATATTAGGTTAGATATATGCTTTGTTGTGAACACCTTGAGTCAGTATCTAGTGGAAACTAGATGTGTTCACCTGATAGTTACAAAGCATGTGATGAGGCACCTAAAGGATACGATAGACTTTGATCTATGCTATCTTGGAGATCATGACTTTAGATGGCTAATCAGATGTTGGTTGGGAAGAAAGTGTATCAGACAGGAAGAACACATCAAGAGGATGTTATTGTCTGGGATTAGCCATGATCTCGTGGTTTAGCTGGAAGCAGTCTAGTGTGGCTCTCAACACAAGCAGAATATATGGCTGCTTGCTCTGCTAGTTGTGAAGAAGCTTGGCTTCAGGATTGGTTTGAATTAGAGATAGAACCAACTGTGATCCTATGTGACAAATAGAGTTGTATGAAGATGACAAAGAATCTAGTGTTCCATGATAAGTCAAAGAACATAGGGATCTAATAAGATATGATGCAAAAGGAACTAAAGTTTGAATTTGTAACAGGTTACCGATGTACTAACCAAATCTCTACCTCAAGTGAAGAAGTTACCAACATACTAACCAAACCTCTGTCTCGAGTTAAATTTGAATACTTCCGAGACAAGCTTGGTGTAGCTCAAAAGGACCCTCCTCAAAAGGGGGAGTAGTATAGTCACTGATGATGAGATTGTCTCATCGAACAACAAGGTCGATGATGAGGTAACCTGTTCTCTACACCTAGATACTTAGAAATATTTAGATTTAGGACTCTTATGCTTAGAATACTTTGTTTTACTTATACATGCTTTTGATGTTAGATGTATTAGTAAGAATACATGCTTTTGATGATAGATGTATTGGTGAGAATACATGCTTTTGATGATAAGATGTATTGGTAAGAATACATACTTTTGATGACACATGTATTGATTAATGTACTTGTATGGTTGAGGATACTTGTACTTGTATTGATGAGAATACATGTGGGGATTGTATCATCCTTGAACACTTGTTCTAAAGTGAGCCATAGATAGGTGTCTCCGAGAAAGAAAAGGGATTGTATCATCCCTGGACTTCGGTCCCTGAATTGATCCGTAGACGTATGGTCTCCGAAAATGAAGTCCTTAGTGGACAGTTGAGGGGATTGGATCATCCCTGGACTTTCAGTCCTAAAGAGAGCCGTAGACGTGAGGTCTCCGAGAATGAAGTCCTTAGTGGACAGTTGAGGGATTGGATCATCCCTGGACTTTTAGTCCTAAAGAGAGCCGTAGACGTGAGGTCTCCGAGAATGAAGTCCTTAGTGGACAGTTGAGGGGATTGGATCATCCCTGGACTTTCAGTCCTAAAGAGAGCCGTAGACGTGAGGTCTCCGAGAATGAAGTCCTTAGTGGACAGTTGAGGGGATTGGATCATCCCTGGACTTTCAGTCCTAAAGAGAGCCGTAGACGTGAGGTCTCCGAGAATGAAGTCCTTAGTGGACAGTTGAGGGGATTGGATCATCCCTGGACTTTCAGTCCTAAAGGGAGCCGTAGACTTGAGGTCTCCGAGAATGAAGTCCTTAGTGGACAGTTGAGGGGATTGGATCATCCCTGGACTTTCAGTCCTAAAGAGAGCCATAGACGTATGGTCTCCGAGAAGTGGGGATTGTATCATCCCCGGACTTCGGTCCCTGAATTGATCCGTAGACGTGTGGTCTCCGAGAAGTGGGGATTGTATCATCCCCGGACTTCGGTCCCTGAATTGATCCATAGATGTGTGGCCTCCGAGAAGTGGGGATTGTATCATCCCCGGACTTCGGTCCCTGAATTGATCCGTAGACGTGTGGTCTCCGAGAACTGGGGATTGTATCATCCCTGGACTTCGGTCCCTGAATTGATCCGTAGACGTGTGGTCTCCGATAAGTGGGGATTGTATCATCCCCGGACTTCGGTCCCTGAATTGATCCGTAGACGTGTGGTCTCCAAGAAGTGGGGATTGTATCATCCCCGGACTTCGGTCCCTGAATTGATCCGTAGACGTGTGGTCTCCGAGAAGTGGGGATTGTATCATCCTCGGACTTTGGTCCCTGAATTGATCCGTAGACGAATGGTCTCCGAGAAAGTGATTTTTTATTATGATATGGTTACTTGTATCGGTATGGATACTTGTATTGATGATGTGGTTACTTGTATCGGTATGGATACTTGTATTGATGATGTGGTTAATTGTATCAGTAGGATACTTGTATTGATGATGTGGTTACTTGTATCGGTAGGATACTTGTATTGATGATGTGATTACTTGTATCAGTATGGATACTTGTATTGATGATATGTATACTTGTATTGGCATGAATACTTGTACTAATGATGTGGATACTTGTATTGTTATGGATACCTGTATTGATGACGATGTTGATGATCATGTGATGATGATGTTGATGATCGTGTGATGACGATGCTGATGATCGTGTGATGACGATGCTGATGATCGTGTGATGACGATGCTGATGATCGTGTGATGATGATGTTGATGATCGTGAGATAACGATGCTGATGATCGTGTGATGACGATGCTGATGATCGTGTGATGACGATGTTGATGATCGTGTGATGACGATGCTGATGATCGTGTGATGATGATGCTGATGATCGTGAGATGACGATGCTGATGATCGTGTGATGACGATGCTGATGATCGTGTGATGACGATGTTGATGATCGTGAGATGACGATGCTGATGATCGTGTGATGACGATGCTGATGATCGTGTGATGACGATGCTGATGATCGTGAGATGATGATGCTGATGATCGTGTATCGTGAGGATCCAGATGATGATATTGTTGTAGCTGTTCAAGTGCTACAGAAGATAAAGACTCAATACTGAAGATGTCGATGTTCCAGTATTGAAGATGTTCCAGTAACTGCTTGAGTTACTAATGATGTCGAGAAAGCTTCCAATGATTTATAGATGTATCATGTATGATGTTGATGACTCCTTGCTCGGGAAGATGTTGTTATAATATCCTTCTCGTTAAGGGGGAGCGTTGAGATATTGTAACTTCAAAGAATATTATATTTGTACTTTATTATTCCAGAGATGATTCATTCCTCCATGAAGATCTTATTGTATATCCGGAGATGTTTATTCCTCCGTCGGAATGTGGTAACTCGGGTTATTAGACTTCCCTAGTGGGGGTCGGCCCTAAATGTGTTATGTGGGTCAAAGGGTTATTAGACCACCCTAGAGGGGTCGGCCCAGTCAGTTATAATGGGGTATTTAACCTAATGGTTAAATATGAGCCTACATGTACTTGTGTAAAATACATATCAGAGTAGTGTATAAATAGAGGAGGTGTGTTCCTCATTATACACACATTCACTCACTTGAGGATAGCGCACTTGTGGAGGAGAGGTCTGCTATTGTGGAGGAGGAGATCATGTCTCAGGGTTTCATCTTTGTATATTTCTGGTCATCTATATTGAGGAAGCTTTGCTGGGTTTTCTACCCCATGAGGGTTTCCCAGGATAAATCTCTGTCTCTTGTGTTTATGCTATGCTTGTTGTTTCTTCAGTGATCCTGTATATGCTATTATTGTGAAATGGAATGTAATGCTGCTATTTTCTGTCTTAGCATATTGAATTTTAACAAGCCTTGCATGCCAAATTGTGGTAAGAAGTGGGTTGGAAGATGAGCTCTCATACTGATTCTTGTAGCATAACTTTGCTCTATCTTTATCTCTTTAGAATGAATGCCCACAGATTCCCTTTATAGTCCAATGGATGTCTTGAAAAATATAGATCCCAATGTGAATGCTCTTGCTCATGAAGTGGTTTTCCAAGTACATGAAGGGGGCTATTGAATTCTCCCAAGCATGTGAGGAGTCCAATTCAAATTTTGGAGTCAAGAGTGTTGTTATGAGCCTTGAATGTGCCATAGAAGGTAGGTGGTCTCATCATTGGTATAATCACACGAATTTCAGAGAACAAGTCATGTAGATCTGTGTGGGATATTGAATAGAAAGTCGTGTTGAGTCAACATGGGTTCCCGATGTAAAGATCACATGGTTGTCCATAATGAATGACTTTATCGTTCTAAGGTTCAATTTCCATTTTGGATCTGATGAGGATGTCTTTGATGAGCTGCATGATGTATGCTGACGATGTTCTATTGCAATATTAGCCAAAATGTCGTATGTGTGTGAAACTTAAGCATTAACGAATGCCCCTTAATGTATGAGGTTTGGAAGGTACTATATGGATGAAATGCATCATTATTTCTTTCTCTCATGTTCTTGATTGTGATTTATCAAGTATTGTAGGTAAAGGACCTACCCATGGGGGAGGTTGTTGATGATGACCATTGAAGCCAGTAGTTGAAATGGAAATAAATAATGAATGGTTGTTTATACAAACGAGACAAGCATCCCTATGCTCGTGAAAATCTATCAAATTGGATTACAATTAGAGGATACAAAGGGGTTGACTCTACAAACTATTGATACATGGATACAGGCGGCTTCAATCCATGTCTGAGTAAATTTGTATTGGACTGTTGATTCCGAAGAAACAGAAATGTCGATGATTGCGAACAACCCATGGGGGTGGGGGGATTTAATAATGACGAAGTTGTCGGGTGGGTAACTTCTTTATATCGGATGAGTAATCGTTTTTAATCATAAATGTGAAAATTTCTACCATCGAAATGTATGACTCCCCTCGATGTGATAAACTTGGTGTAGAGCATAGGGGAGACCACTAAGTTAGAGAGCAATGATGACTCTCTCTACTCAGTTCGAGGTGATCCCTTATTTTGATGAGAAAGGACCCCCAAGGTACAATCATAGCTATTTAAACTCTCACAATGAGGTGAGCTTACGTCAATGAGATCTTAAGCAAGTGGTAAGATGTGGGTCTTACCATGAGAACCAAGATCATTTTTGTAACCAATTAGGATACTTAAAGGACTGACACAAGACTGGTTGATAAGCATGGGGCTCATGGATTCCCTTGATTGATGTAAACTAGGTGAGTGGATTATGTCAACATACTTTGAGTGGTAAAGTAGGGTGTAACGAAGGGGAACAAACTATGGATGAATGTTTTATCATAGATGTAATTGTTGATGGGGTAAGGTATCTGGATGACAAATTAAAGGTGTTGGGGTTGTATGGAATCAAGTACGTTGATCAAGCGTGACTAGGGTGTGTTTCCAAAAAGAATAATGTGATGGGGTTCCTATGGTTTTGAGTGAGTTGGGGAACCAATTTATAATAAAAAAATTGTTGAGGGTGGACCCCCTTTTTGGTATTCTTGGGGGTTGATGATATGAAGGGAAATTAAGATGGCATCTCTCATGCGGGGGGTGAGAGGCTATATGTGAATCATAATCAGAACATGTGTTGAGGAATGTGAGGGATGTGACTGGAAGAATGCAATGTGATGACATGTGGTTTCAACTTGGAAAACTTGTTGATTTATCATATTCCACGGACTTGGTGGTTTGACATCATGGGTTTCAAAGTGAGAAGGGGTTGTGTGGTGCGCACACCCATAGGGGATCATGTTATCCCACGATAACGACATTGAGATGAGTCTTTATCAGGGAATGGGGTCTTATGGACATCAATGGGTTCATAGGATAAGTGCAATGTAAACAGTGTGAATATGTTTCCTATATGTAAGGTCGAGATGATATACTAGTGGATGGAGCCCATTGTTTGGATGATGAGAGACTTGATTCCTCGTGAAGATCCTACACACATGACACAAATACTGTTGTCAAGATTAATTTTCTTTTTTCAAATCACTAATACATCAATCATTAATATGTCAACTAGGGTAACTCTTTTCATTTAAAGGTTGTTTGCAATGTTTATGTAGGTGTCAAAACTTAATCTAATATAGATTTTTGAAAGACTAACTGTAATAAAGGAAACTCACTCTTAGCAAATTTAAAGACAAATTGCATAAGCTAAGTCGAACCAAATCAATCTCAGTTCTTAATCACTCTAAATGGAATCAAACCATAGTTCTTTGTGCTAATTTGATTATGAGTATTAGTCACACCAATCCAATCTCAATCCCTATTCCTTCCAAGCAGAGTCGAACTTAAACCTCTAAATTCAATAGATTGTGAGAGCATTAGCAATCTAAGCGTTTAAAAGAAAACATGTCACTTAATCATGTGTCAAGGAGCAATATTTGATCTTCTCAAAAGGCATAATACAGATTTTACTCCTCTATCATTGTGAAAGCTATAAGTGTACCACACTTCAAGAAATTAAACATAGTTGCGATATTGAAAATGAACAATCAGCTTAATCATGAAAGAGTTATCTCTGGTATTTAAACACAAATCCCTCACTATGAAAACTTATATTGTTGCATACCATACTTACAGAATTAAAGGACTAATATATTGCCAGTAGTAAAAGAAACTAACTTATATTGCAAGAGTAAAATACTACGTAAAATCAAATTGTAGAAATAAAGAAACACACACATAAAAAATAAATAAAAGCCATTAAATCACACATGCATAAATAAATAGATCATACTTACAAAAAAAAATTAGAATGCACAATATAAACAAAAGAATAATACTTTGCATAATATTGTAATCTCATGGCGCGTGCTCTTTCTCCCGATAAGAGAACAAGAAACTAAAATCTACATCATAACTCGAATCGCACTACATAGAAAATAATATAACTACTATATACATTAACACAAGATCTTGAGAAAAATAATATATTCCATCATGAATTGGATAATTCCTCTAAGAGTCCTCCATTAGAATGGACAAGAAACTCGTATTTATACATGAGTTTTCCATAACAAATAATAAATGAATATCCAAAATGTCCTCAACAAATTGTTAATAATTTGGATCTCAAAACCAATTAAAAGCTAATCCCAAGATCTTTGCTAACCCCCATGCTATTTAGGATGCCTCTGAAGTCAAATTCAAATTTGGGGATGTGAGTCATAACAAGATGCCCAAAACTCATCCCAAATTACTACTAGTAACATTTAACTTCTTAGGTCCATCTTATATTACATGAAGGTCTTCAAATCTTTGTAAATAAACCAAGTATGTAGTCACATACACCACCAACTTGTCCCTTTTATCTTAAAATAATTTAACATCACAATTTGAGACATATAAGAAGGGTAGAACAATGAATTTATAAAAATCCATCACTCCTAATGAATATCTTCCTCTAAAGTGGCTTCATGGTTGGTGGTGGTCGACTCTCACATCTGCAATACATGAATGTAAAGAATTTCCCACATTGAGTTATTATTCAAAGATAAATACAAAGTATACTAATATTTCCTAATGTCAATCAAAATCCAACGAAATACTCAAAAATGCAAATGGAAAACACATTAAACCAAAATCCCGCAAATAGGCATTAAAAACGATTAATAAAATGTCACAAGAAAGTAAAATAGGATTAAGAATAGGGAAGAGAGGATGAAAATATGACATTTATGCAACCCAACATCTCCCCCAAACTGAATATGATGCATGCCCTCATGCAACCCTGTATCAACCAAGTTGAATGAAAGATGTTCCCTTTTTTTGTCAATTCTCGCTAGCTCTTTTGGTTAAGGTGTGGGTCTCGTTAGTAGGGCGACCCGAGTTCAATTCCCCTTAGGGGTGAGCTAGTTGGGAAGAGACACCCAAAAATCCAACCATCATAAGGGTTGGTGTGGCCCAGACCAAGTGCGATCCTCGGGTGACCTTGACAGCTTAGATGCCCCTAGGTTACGGTTCTTAACCAATGGTTCATTGCTACCGACCCCGAGTGACGGGCAATCGAACAAAAAAAAAGAAGAAAGATGTTCCCTTTTTTTTCAATCCATACCCAAAACCACTATCAAGAAGTTGCCATCACTATATATGATCATCAAGAGGTGTGAAGTCTCATACTGAACAATTTTATATCCAATAACCATGTCAAATAATTCATCCACTTTGTTCCATAAATCTCATCTCATGATCACTATCAATACCTTTTTTGTTGATGATCATGCTCCTAAGATACATCAATTATTGCCCAATAGAAATCCCTTCAAATAATGGTTGATCCACTTCTCAAAATCTTCAAAACTAGCATCCTTAAAAATAAATATAGAGCAAACTAGGTCATGCAGTAAACTGTTTATGATCTATAGCAGATAATGCATGATTTGCAACAAACTGGCGATCTGCAACCAAAGTGTTGTAGTTGATTGTTTTGTGGCGGAGTGATAAAACAAATATTTATCAAAAATTATGAATTAGGTTTTTTGAAACTTGGTGAGTTTGTTGGGAATATGTTTATGCTTCTCTCGACCAAAATTTGGAGATACCCACATCACGGATTTGAGAAAAAGACAAAATGGTTGTAGGCGATGGTGCTTAATTTCTCGAGATTTACGAACTGGGTTTTCCTAAAAATTGGTGGGCGTATTCTCCTTACCATAATGCGTCGCTCCTCCAATTTTCGTGAATACACAGTTCGTGGTTTGCAAGATTATGCACTTTTGCAAGATAACATGGATGAATAAAAACGTGAGTTTGATCAAAATTGTCTTGAGGGCCTTCAACAAATTATCAGATAGTGTTTGGCTATGAAATTCACAAAGAATCACAACAACCATTCCCCCAAATTGAATATTCTACCTGTCCTCAAGTAAAAGAAGAGAGTTACAAGCTGGCCTTAATCAATTTCAAGTTTGAGCTCTTGAACATACAGGACACCATAAGGCAAAACAATTTTCTTCTCTTAGCACAACCCTAAAACCCAAAACATTAATCCATTGGATGCTTGCTACAAGATTGTTGTCTATGTTTACCATCTCCCCCAAATTGAAGTGCTGGAAGTAAACATTGCACTTGTCATCATAACATAAATGAAGTATTCTAGGACCAATTTGAAAATCTGTGCCATAATTAATTGTATAAGACCACATGGGTATGAAAAGATGGGCATTGAAGATATTTTTTAATCATCAAAACCTGAACACATGGTTAGTAAATCTGTGTTCCCGTTGTTGTCTTAATATTTCTCCAAAATGCATAATGATTCCATAACACATGCTTGAATGCTTCCCCCTGGATGCCGTAGTCCTACTGATAATTGTTGTTTCTTTCCTGCGGCCACTACAGGAACGTTGAGTGGGGAGCTTCCAAGTGCTGCCGTAACTTAAATCAAACTATTAATAAAAGAATTTCAAGTTGGCTCTTATAGAGGTTTGATTGTTGTTAACATTGTTCACAAATTTCAAATAAAATAAATACTGAAAATAATATATCGTCTGCCCCCATCATTCATAGATCATAGAAGAAACAACAACTCTTTTCATCATTCCAAGCAATTTGTCCTTCAACGTGACAGGTGCAATTATACATCATGAAAATGCCTTTCTTGAATTCAGATACTTGTCTCAACCCTTAATTGTCTCAACAAAATAGAAAGACACAATCCCTAGAGATCAGATTGACCTAACATCTTCGCAACAACGTTCTTCATTTGGCATAACAGAACATTAAGCCTGATTTCCTTCTATACTTGGTAGAACGATCTCAGCCTCCTGGCTAAGTGGATCCATAACATAATATTACTATGAATCCACCAAAACATTGGTTTCAACCTCCACTTCAAATATGTGGATCGCCCAACTATTGGGAAGACATCCTTGTTTAAAATTGGAGGATATGCAGCCCCGTTTTAAATTTTCAGAGGATTTGCAGCTACATTGTTAAAAAACTGATGACATTTATCATTTGTCAAGCACCAAGAGTGTTATATGCATGTTGAAAATGGTTGTGTGGATTTATAAGATCAAATGTAATAAATGGAAAATCTAGGCTAGGAAGGAAAGGGGCTCATAGAACAAATACTTAGAAATTGGATTTCCTGCTTTTTCTTTCACATCACATGTCAAACGCAACACATTAAGATCCGGTCTACCATCCATGCAGTATTGCATCCTGTCGTCATTGTGGTAAAACAGAGGTGAATTGAACACACATCCTGCACCATTCATATACTATTATTCAATACAAAAGAGGGTATTGAGCATATTCACTCCTTTACATTTACAAGGCTATTATGGATATTCAAGAAAGTACAACCAACAAATGTAATATTGCTTTCATTACTGCTTCCATAGTTTACTAAAAACCAACCAATGCTACAGGATTGTTATCAAAACTTTATTTTCTGGTGAAAATGATCATTTTTCCGACTGTTATGTATGGGTAGGACTATTTCAAAATGATTTTAGCCAAAAATCCTACATTCGAATTGGTTAGGAGAGTCTCCAAAATGACTAAAACACTGATATTGCCATGAATTTTGTGATTGATTTAAGTCACATGAGTAAACCATCATCTTTAAGGCATGAAGATCCATTTCCATAAACAATGAATAATATATCATCATGCTTTGTAATTCACAATGGCTTGAAGAGTTCA
Source organism: Larix kaempferi (assembly GCA_027924585.1). Lineage (NCBI taxonomy): Eukaryota > Viridiplantae > Streptophyta > Pinopsida > Pinales > Pinaceae > Larix > Larix kaempferi. The sequence goes on from BSBM01000153.1 coordinate 2,770,716, forward strand.
ACCAATATGTACATTAGTGAATCATTGAAATAAATTAAAAGACTCATACCGTTTTCTTTCCACCCTTTGTGTGATAGCATGTGCTTATAAGGAAATGGATTCTATAGCATCATCTTCTACTATAGGTTCTTGTGGCCATCCTATCCTTTTCTTGATTTGTCCATGGAAACTGCTACTTCTCCTCTTACCACCAGTTCTTATGAGACAATAACAAGGCTTTGTGTGCTCCCACTATTGGTTCTTGTGAGGAAAAAACATAGCTTCTTTTTCTTGTCCATGTCAGGTATTCCCCCCCTTTTTACTACTAGTTCTTGTGTGACAACAACAAGACTTCCTATTGTTGGTTCTTATGTGACACCAATAGAGCTCCTTGATGTTGGTTCTTGTGTAGTAGCACCAATGTCTTTCTTAAGGAACTCCTGCAACTTGGTGATTATGATGTTAGCACGGGCTATGGTAGTAGAGATGAGGGTGATGGTGTGGTCCTGTTAAAATATAAAAATGATGATGTTCCTCTTCCCCCGAACTGAAAGATTTTACTACCCTTGGAAATATGGCAAATAAGGAGGAAGTGGGGAAAAAGGCTCAAGTGATTTTCCAAATACAAATCCATAACATTCAATGAACTTGATTAACGAAAAGGAAAAAGAAGCATACCTGCACCTACCTAATAATTTCAAGAAATTTGCAGCAAGATCCTGAAAAGCACAATATCTAATATGGTCCACAATGATGCAAAATTTTTGCAAGAGAGAGTAGTGTGGAACTTGGAACATGTAACATGAAGAGTTGCAATTGAGATTTGGAGCTAAGAGCATGTAGCCTAAGGAGATTAGGTGCAAGATTTTGATGTAGCAATAAATCTTGAAAATAGTTATTTAAAGAGTAACATTGAAATCTTTATTCAAAGAGAAACTTGGATGGAATGGTTTATTTCTCATTTTATCTGCAAACCTTCTCCACCAACACATTGGTTTTCAAACAAGGTTTGTTTGACTACACCCAAAGGATTTTCATAGTAATAATTTGTTTATTCCCAAGCAATTCCTGCCAGCAAGCTAGTTTTCAAGCATACCAAGGTCTTATGGCACCTAATATAGGTTTTCACCATCAAATTTAATCTAGAAATTGGGTAGGACAATGAGGGGGCTTGGCATTGTAAGTGGGCCAAGCTGACTTTATTATATGGATTAGGGGTGGGTGGAGCAGAAATTCATGGAAGTGATGGAGTGGTGGAGGATGAAATTAATCTGATGATATTTGTGACATAAATAATTTTCATAGGCAAAGGTTATTTGCTTTCAAGATCAACCGCATAAGAAAATGAATGCTTTATTAACTTCAACTTGCATGTATATCGAGATGAAAAGAAGGAAATGCATAGGCATACCAGGGCACTAGTGAATGAGCATGATGAACCTTAGGTTTTCTAGAAGGATTCTTTTGTAGCAATGTAATAGTAGATGTAGAAATGGGTAATGTGGAAATGGCACCTTACTTTTGAAACATTGATCTTCAAATTCTTCAAATCAATTCTTCACGTGTCTTGTTCTAGATCCATCTGAAATTTTGATGAACAAGTCTTCTTGTTGAGACACCATTGGGCCAAACTCCTGAAAACTTGAGCTTAAAACATGGAACAACATCACATGAAGTTTCATATTCATTGTTGTATTTCTAGAGAGAATTCCTATTTGGCATGAAATTTTGTCTTCAAGAATTACTGGTGCATGGATTGAACTTCTTTGACCTCCCCGGTACTTGCAAATTTTTTCAGCACTTACGGGAAATAAAACATGAGATCGTGGAAGAAGAGAGGTGCACAGTCTCTCTTCGTCCAAGAAATATATAAAAAATAACAAATAATACTTATAAAACAAGTCCAATGAAGATAAACAAAACAAAATTCATTTGTTACCAGCGGGAGAGAGGTGGCCACCTAGACTACCCAACAATGTTTCATTGATAACTTTTTCATTTTGCATCCAATTTGAGTGATTCCAATTCCAAGTGAAATTATATTCAAATATATATTTCCAATAGATATAGGTTTTGAAAATTCGTTAATATGATATGTCAAATCTATTAAAGAACATCATGCATGATAGAGGAGTTTGCAAATTCTCGCATAGACCAACAGTTACTCATTTGCACATAAATTTTTCATTTGATCACAGATTGACTTGATTCAAATTGGAGGTGAAATTAGATTTGCGTATTTATTTCCAATAGAAACGTTTTTTAATTCCAAGAATAATTGATAGGTCAAATATACCAAGGAACATCCTAGGGGACAGAGTTCTAGGAGTGATGGTTTAGGATATGTAGTTAGTATTTTTCGAATAACTTTCTCGTATGATATCGAAATTGAGTGATTCAAATTGTGTTGAAAACTAGATTCATAGGATAACATGAATTAGAAATATATTTTCAAGATATATCCATTTAGGCACCCAAAAAGTGACTATCCCAACTCAGTTCCTGAGCTACCTACTCTGCACCTAGGCAATGTTTTGGTCATAACTTTTTCGTTTGAGACCCAAATTGGTGATTCAAATTAGGTTAGGAACTAAATTTAAAGGGATATTTTGGATAGAAAAAGGTTTTCAAAATATGACCAATATAGGATCTCTCAAAACAACCCTCTCCCGACTATGCTTGTAGTAAATCCAACAAGCCAAAATGCCACAACAACCAATTTCTTAAAAAATTGATGATCTATATGTGAGTGAATGTTTGTAAGGGTATAAGTTCAATGTAAGGCATCCAAATAAAAAAAAATCAAGCATTAAATTCCTAATTTGACCTACACAAATGCTCCACAACCGATCTCAAAATTGAGCTGCAAATCCCCAAAAAGTGAAGAGTTTACAAGATATGAATAGATCGTTGTAGGCCAACTTAAAAAAATGTATTTCAATGCTAAAAGATGTATTTTTATGAATAATGTAATATCTACCTCTTTTGGAATTTTGTATTCTTGTGTATTGATGACTATCTTCAATGGCTTCCCCTTGGATGATCTTGAATCCTTCAATAGAATCTCCATTCACCAAGCCTTCTTCCTCTTGCCAAGATTTTTGCCAAAGAAAGATTAGTAGTATGGGTGGCTCTTACTGCACCACATAATTTTACTTTTTGTGATTCATACATTCTACATGCCTTCACTATAGTGGTGTGAGGACTCACCTCTAATATTTAAGAGTGAATGCACTAGTTACATCTCATTTTACTGTCCCTTTTTACCCCGTACTCAATTCACATTATGAATGCAATCAATGCAGAAAATACTATAAAAATCAATACTAAATTACGCTATTGCACCCTTGACAACCTCCTTGGAAACGATGCCAAACTGTTGGTGAGATTAACTGTCCCTTTTTAGAGAACTAATCCATCAATCATTAATATGTTAGCCATGGTAACTCTTTTCATTTAAAGGTTGTCTGCAATGTCTATGCAAGTGTCAAAGCTTAGTCTAATATAGAGTTTTGAAATACTAATTGTAATAAAGGAAACTCACTCTTAGCAAATTTAAAGACAAATTGCATATGCACAGCCACACCAAAACAATATCAATTCTTAATCTCTCTAAATGGAATCAAAACATAGTTCTCTGTGCTAAATTGATTATGAGAATTAGTCATACCAATCCAATCTCAGTCCCTATTCCTTCCAAGAAGAGTCAAACTTAAGCCTCTGAATTCAATTGATTGTGAGAGTTTTAGAAATCTAAGCATTTAGAAAACAAATCACATAATCATATGTCGAGGAGTAATCTCTGATATTCTCAAACATGCATAATACATATTTTACTCCTCTATCACTGTGAAAGCTATATGTGTACCACAATTAAGGAAATTAAACACAGTTGCGAAATTCAAAATGAACAATCAACTTAATCATGTAAGAGTTATCTTTGGTCTTTAAACACAAAGCCCTCACTATGAAAACTTATGCTCTTGCACACCATACTTGAATAATTAAATGAATAATCTATTGCCAGTAGTAAAAGAAATTAACTTATATTGCAAGAGAAAAACTACATAAAATCAATCTGTAGAAATAAAGAAACACACACATAAAAAATAAATAAAAGCCATAAAATCACACATGCATAACTAAATAGATCATACTTACAAAAATAAATTAGAACACACAATATAAACAAAAGAATAATGCTTTGCGTAATGCTCTAATCTCATGGAGCGAGCACTTTCTCCCAAGAATAGAACAACAAACTAAAACCTACAACATCATAACTTGAATCACACTACATAAAAAATAATAGAACTACAATCTACATCAACGCAAGATCTTGAGAAAAATAATCTTTCCATAATGAATTGGATAATTTATCTAAGAGTCCTTCATTAGAATGGAGAAGGAACTCTTATTTATACATGAGTTTTCTATAACAAATAATAAATGAATATCCAAAATATCCTCAACAAATTGCTAATAATTTGGATCTCAAAACCAATTCAAAGCTAATCCCAAGATCGTTGCTAACTCCCATGCTATTTAGGATGCCTTTGAAGTCAAATTCGAATTTGGGGATGTGAGTCATAACAAGATGCCCAAAACTTATCCCAAATGACTCCTAGTAACATTAACTTATCAGGTCCATCATATATTACATGGAGTTCTTCAAATCTTTGTAAATAAACCAAATATGTACTCACATCCACCACCAACTTGTCCCTTTTATCTTCAAATAATTTGACATCATAATTTGAGACATATAAGAAGGGTAAAATAATGGATTTATAAAAATCCATCACTCCTAATGAATATCTTACTCCAAAATGGCTTCATGGTTGGTGGTGGTCGAATCTCGCATCTACAATACATGAATCTAAAGAAGCTCCCACATCGAGTTATTATTCAAAGATAAATACAAAGTATACTAATATTTCCTAATATCGATCAAAAGTCAACGAAATACTTAAAAATGCAAATAGAAACACTTTAAACCAAAATCTCACAAAGAAGCATTAAAAAGGATTAATAAAGTGTCATAGGCAAGTAAAATATGATTAAAAATAGTGAAGAGAGGATGTGGAAATATGACATTTATGCGACGCAACAAATACCCAAGCATAATAATGATCATGACAAGAATATTGACAATGTAGAAGGATTTGACAAGAAAATTAATTTACCTGGAGAAATGGCCATTAGTTGTATGGGAAGAACTTCTTCATGTACAACCCATTGATAGGGATATTTAGCAGGACGCCTTTAGGATTACTCAATGCATATGCTACTTTGGGAAATCATTGCTTTACGATGTAGGGTCCTTTCCACATGGGGATGAATTTACTAGGTTCCAGCTTCTTGTCTTTTTTAGAATAAAAAATGAGGATGAGATCACCTTTGTTAAATGTGCAAGGGAAAACATCATGATCGTAATGGGATTTGGTGCGAAGTTTCATGGCTTGATTTTGCTGCATCGAATCACGATGCTCCTCATCAAGGTGTTTCAAAGTGAAAAATCGTTGTTCTAATGCTAGCGTGTCTAGTAATAGCTCTACAGTCGATTGGAGTGTAGGGATTTGGCATTCAATGGGTAAAATTGCTTCTATTTTGTGAACAAGGTGAAAGGGGGTAAATCATGTTGTATTTTTAACCGATGTTCTATATGCTCATAGTGTTGGGAATAATTTGTGATGTCAATTATTTTTACTCTTGTTAATTATTTGTTGGAGCATGGTTTTGAGAACTTTATTGAATGCCTCAACCTACCCATTGGCTTGCGGATAATAAGAAGTAGAAAAATCATGTTTGAATCCTACCAAGTATGATAATTCTTCGAAAGTATCATTCCAAAAATAAGTTTCATTGTGGAATACCAACTATTTAGGTACACCAAATCCTAAAATGACGTGGTTAAAGAAGAATCGAGTTGTTGTCATGCTAGTGCAGTCGAAAGTAGGCATTGTTTCATCCCATTTGGTGAAGTAATCAACGACGATGACAATATAGTTGAGGTATTGGGATGAAGCAGGGTGACATTCCATGGATTCAATTCACAACTTACAGCATGGGCCAGCTGTGATGACGGGATGTAGAGGTGTCAGTGGAGCCTTAGTTTTGCAAGAAAATATTTGACAATTTTCACATCTTTTGACGGCATGAACACGATCCTTCAAGAGCGAAGGCCAAAAGTAGTTGGCACGAAGGATTTTTTGGGTGGTGTCCAATCCTGATAAGTGGCCATCGCATGCTCCTTTGTAGCAATCATTGAGGACTTGCTTAGCCTCTTCATAAGATAGACATTGTCGAAGTATGGTATCAGTCCCATGCCTATAGAGAATTTGTCTAAGGAGGAGATAATGCAAGGCTTGGTGATGAATGCGGCAACAATCATCATGTGAGAGATGGGAGGCAAATTTATATGTACGGAGGTATGTCAGGACATTTCAGTACCATGGGTCTTCACTAGACAATATGAATAGGTGTTAATATGGAAATTGATGATGATGATATATAAAGTATATCAACATGGTCAATTGTATTGCACATAGGAGGTAGTATCTCTTCTTGGGGAACAAATGATGAGCTTTCCATGGGAGGAGAATGGCTCTCCGATAACGACATTTGTTCTAGGAGGACGGCTTGTTCAACATGAAAAATGGGGCACTAAAACAAGTAGTGAGTCAATATCCCACATGATTGACATGTACGAGTAGTACATGACCGAATGGGTGTATGGGCCGAGCTTGGTGACCAAAAAGTGCGGTTAGGTGGAACCATGCTCATGTTGGCCAATATAATGTGAGTATGATTCCCACATGATGAGCACCCTGCGCGATGCTCCTCCTTCACCTTTGACGTAGTGATAAAGTTGATAGAGTCGGTCTTCTGGGAGATTGGTTGAGATCTGTCAATGACGAGGTACGTGAGACAATTTTTTTCCAATGCATCCCAAAATCGAGGGAGTTTGGAACAATGATGTGTACGGTGACCAAATTGGGAACAAATTGTGCATGCATGGTTAGTGCACAATGTTTTTTTCTTTGGTTTCGAGGTAGCCACCAAAGGGGTACCTAGTTTGCCCCCTGCTAAAGAATTGGTTGCATGGGTGGCACTAACGAGCATGTTGAGCAAATTCCTAAGTTCCAGTAATGTGGGGCAAAGGATTGTTGCGTGCCCTAATCTACCACACAAATCACAAGGTTGGTTGATTCTGGGGGTAGGGGTATTGATTGGGATGATGGGGGCATTCAACTTTGGTTGCTTGCTGCCACCAATATTGGGTTTGTGTGTAACCGGTGATGTTGTTGTCATGGGTGGGACTGATCCTAGAATTGCTACTATTGATGCGCCTGAAGGTGAAATCAAAGTGAAATTCAAATGGGTGTATGGATTTGGTACTATCTCTGGGTATGTGGTGTTAAATACCAAATCAGTATTCCCAAAGTGAGCCTAGGAAATGTGACTGTAGCCATAACCTGGGTTCCTTGCACTCTTGGGGGGCAAGAGGGGGATTTGAACCACAGGTGGCACTAAAGGAGGTGAAGGGGAGATGAATGCTTCAACAAGGTGATTCTATTCAAGTTGAGATATTGGTGTTGATGTGGCTTGTGTCTTATATTATGATGTGAAGATGTTGCACATGAGACTGTCTGTGGATGTTGGGGTAACTAGTGGAGGGCCACAATATGCCCCTAAAAAAGTGAATTCTTTGTAAATTCTAGGACCAATATCTTAATATGATGAATGGTTTTTTAATCCAATAGTGGGTAGAATATTATCAGGGTTTGAATTAGGATGAGGCTCATAGTAATTGTGTTGGTAGAGATGACTATATTCCCATTGCGGGGAAACATCATGATGTGGAAAATCGATGAGGCCATAGCCTTCATGGCATACATATAGCTACATCCCAAAAGGATATATTAATCAAGTTGATTATCAACTACTTCGATATCTAGGAGAACCATTTTTCCTCCCAGTTCAACGAGGACATTTTGGTATAACCCTTATGGTTTTGATAGTTTCCCATCATAAGCACAAAGGGTGATAGATGAGGGGACCAAATATGGTGAGCTAAGATGCTTCCAAACATGTGTTGACATCACACAAGTAGATGCTCCTTCATCGACTATACATTGATGAATGATGATACTCTTAATAATGACTGGGATTTGGAAAGCGAAAAATGAAGATAACTACAATTCGCCATTGTTGAGGTCGAAGATCATTAAGAGAAAATCAAATGGGTCAATTGCACATAAGGCTGGTAGTAATGCCTTCTTTTGGGAAGAGCAAGACTAAATCATTTATAAATTCAATATGGTAGTGAGGGATTGGGCCAAATCATCCATGATGTTGTAATTGTGAGCAAATTCCGTGTATGGGCAACTCGTCGAAGTGGTGGATTTGGGATCTGAGTGATCTGGTCATTACTAGGACATGGTATCTGCAAAGTCCTACCAGTGGTAGCAAGGACATCCTCCCTCTTAAGAGGGTTAGGCATTCCATAACCATTGTTATGGGTCTGAAGATTGATGTCAAACGTGTTCATGTATATTTTTTGGAAGGTTCCATCACTAGAGGGGGGGTTCTTACTAATGAGAAATTGTTCCCTGATTGGGAAATGGTTGTTGTAACACAACTTGTTGGGGATGTGGTGTGTTTATTGGTTGAGTAGGGTTGGCGGTATCCTTTTTCCAAACCTCTATCAACTATTGCCACTCCGGTATCAACAAGAAATGATGTGTGTAATTTCCATATTCTTTGCACATTATGTAAGGCAAGTTTGTACTTAGGTTGTCATTCTTCCCTTAATTGGGAGGATTATTGGTCCCCTCAGTTTGATTTCCTACATTCTAATTTTGTTGGGGAGGGGGATTTCCTCCCTGCCCTTGTTGTTGGTTATGCCTATTCTTTCCTTTCTTCTTCCCCTAATTATGTGAATTAGGAGGATTAGTTGCATTCAACCGCTCAAACTATTGATCCTTTTGTGTGGGAGAAGGTTGTACTAGATTAACCCTAGCATGAGTCATGGGGTGAGATCCAAGTATACCATGGAATGGAAAGTATGGATTGCAGATTGGGGTGGGAAGATATGGGTTGGGTTCTCCATAAGACGTGGATGTAGGAGCTTGCATCGTTAATAGAGGTGGTGAAGCAAGTTGCACCTGACTTGTATTGGGGAACGTGGGATGGTATGGTCCATACATCATATTTCCAAATGGAGGATTTAGAACGGTTTGAGGGACCATCAATGCTTGACGTGTCGACAGGTATTGCTGCACCATATTGTATGGTGTAGAGGTTTGTGGTTGGGGAACTTTTACTTGATGGTAAACAACTTCGGTAAGCCCATCGACAGAGTGTGATGTCCCTCGAGGAGCTTGGTTCAGAGAATGATGTCGAGTTGCATTATGAATGATTATATACAATACCATGACTATGCATAGATTAAATCAAAATGTTGTGCCTTGGGAATGGTGTCTTATTTTGTTTTGGGCATTACGGTTTCCACATTCTCGACGATCATAGGGAGGAGCGATTTGAGGAACCAATCAAACAAGAATTTTGGTTGGATGTCTATTTTTTATATTTTTCAATGCCTATGCCATTCATGGATGTTATACGCAATGTTGGTAGAGGTATTTTGCCTAAATTCTATGAGAATTTCTATCCCTAGATCATGGCACATGGGTAATTGAAAATACATGATAAAGGTGGTGGTAATGGAATAAGTCCCAGATAGTAAATTTGAATACCATTTGGTTGTCGTACTTGTAAGGGTTCTCTAAAAAATTCAAAAGAAAATGGTGTCCTTGACTATATTGTTGGATGAACACCAAAGGTGAAATGACATCATGTGGTTTGTTGGATCATCACCTTGTTTTCCCTCAAATTTTGGAATATTCAAGGGGAGCTTGGGGGGAATTCCTGGCCAATCCATGTCATGTAATATGGATTCATTTATTAGCTTGGATAAATCTAGTAGATTTAGACTCCCCATAAATGGAAGTGATGAACCCACCATTTTCTTATGTGTGTTAACTCCTCCAAGAGGTGGAGGGGGTGGGGATGGGCATGGGGGTGGTGGAGGTTGTGGGGGGGTGTAGTTGATCTGGGAGGTGATATAGTTAAGGTATGTCCAAGAAAAGTCTTCATTATCACAGTTTCTCGAGTATGCTCCCAACCTGATGGTCTTCGGGGAGGTAGTGTGGGAACTCTTCCTTGAACTGGAGGACAACCTTGAAGTCTGAGAGATTGCCTCATGGTTATTTATTCCACAATAGTTGTTTGATCCAATGAGAGTGAGGATGAAGGGAATTAAACACAATTGAACAGATGCAAAAATATGATAACCACAATAATAGATGCAATATGGTGTAGGTGTATGGGTATGGTTCAAGTTTTTATGCAAGTGATACTGAGAGTTGGTTCTTTTTAATTACGTTTAGATGGTCTTGTGTAGTAAAAGGAAAAAATGTATATTCTCTTATTGACTTAATGTCCTTCCTATCAAATAGTCATTGGGCCTTCCAATAGCTCTATTTTCGATGGTTATGAACCCATCGAAAACGACTAGTGAAGGTATGAAAGAATCGGTTATAACGAGGGGTATTGGGGCTATGTTTTGAAAGGACTAACAACATTTCCAATAGCCAATGAAATTTGAATCATGTGAAAATTCATCCCACAAATGCCACCTAGTGATAATCCTAGGTTTCAGCCACTAAGATACCTACGCCAAGTGTGGATAAGGGGTTAGGCCTCGAGCAGTAAATTGTAGCCTCCACAAAGATTTTGGTGGCTCGATGTGGTAAACAAAAGCAACTATACCTAGGATTTTGCATCCTTGGGAACCATGCTTCCTTATCCGAGTTTGATCACATTTTCTTATAGCGGGATTTGATAAGTCCCTTAAAAGTTAGCAACCAGTATGTTTAAAAAATGTAGAAGATTGGTGGGCATTATTTGGATGCCTAGCCCATTCAATCCTAAACTAACTAAAACATTGTTTTGTGAGCTCCTTAATGGTGGATTTTAGTTGGTTGATAATTACAATGCGATGTTGATTTTATGAGGTCCAAATTTGAATTAAAGGTGTGACAAGGGAGGTATTTAAAACCTTCTAATATTTCTTATTCATCTAGATCACTTGTGAGTGCAAGATGAAGATCATACTTGATTAGAAAGAGTACTTAGGTCCCTTGGTGTATGCTTCAAGTGGGACATACACACATGTGTTTTGGAAGCAAAGTAGAGTGAAATTTGCAATTAATTTGAGAGAATAATAAATAAAAGATATGTCATGAACATTAATAATTAATTACTCCTAATTAAACTCATAAGTGTGAATTGATGGTTTGCATAAGACAAAAAATACAAGCTTATGCAATGAAAAATGTGAGAAGGGTGGTATTTCAAATCTTTCACCCCATTCTGATTTGCCAAGATCAATTATGAGTGCAAGGAAAAGAGCATACTTGAGCAAGAGGAGTATTTAGGTCCCTTGTTTGTGTGAAGAAGTGAGCTAATCTAGCTTTGGTTGAAATCAAGAAATACGCAAGAAGCAATGAGAATTAAACTAATGTAAGTTATACCAATTGCCTAGAGTAATAATTTCTATGAGTAGGAAGCATGTGATGATGTAGTCAACTTCTAGTGAGAGCTAAGAGGTCTCTTTAAAACCTCAAAGCCTTTAGACTATTACCATGTAAAAAATGACTTTTTACTCCCTATTTCGAGCTATGTGATTTAATTACTGGAGAAATACAAACAACTTATGAGTTTGTTATTAATTTCTTGTTCATTGATCAACCCTTAAAACTACTTTTGTGATGAAAATAATCTAAAAAGACGAAAAAGATGCACAATCGCGCAGGTTTTTGACCCACAGACACGCAGTCACGTGAGAAAACAATTACACAAGCCGCTAGATTTACCACGTGCATAAATCAATGGGATGCCATGCAAAAGTGCGATTGTCAAAGGGAAAGTCGCGTGAAAAGATCACGGAATAAACATCAAGAATCGCAATGTCCAAAAAATTGGTGGAAATGCGCCTTGAGCCTGCAAATATTGAGTGTTGAAGGGATGAACAACAAGTGTATGAGCCTGCAAGACACCCCAAATAATTTATCAAGCAAATGACAACCTTTATATGATCAAATAAACTAAAAGAGTAGTGCAGTTACCAAAATATTGTTGAGGGAAAATTGTCACAAGGGTGACTAGTCTTCCCTCTTTTTATCCTCGTAGGTTGCAACAAGGAAACAATATTTAGATGTGGGTTAGTCTTCCATACATCAAATGGAAAAGCAAGACTCAAACAAAGAAATAAAAGGAAAAAATAACAAGTGTTAAGCCAAAATAAAAGAAGAGGAAAAGTGTACTAAACCAAACGATATTTGCCCAATGGTAAAGCTTGTTACAATAGTGTCACCTAGAAGATGGAGGCTTCAATGAAAGCCAACAAAATACCTTAAGGAGAGTCCCTTTTTTTCCACACAAATACTTGATAACAAACTTATAAATATGGAGAAACATTCTTGATTCTTGAGGAAGAAGACAAGGGATCCTTACATACCAAATTGTGGTAAGAAGTGGGTTGAAAGATGAGCTCTTGCAACATAAATTTGCTCTAGATTTCTCTCTTTAGAATGCATTACCATGGCTTCCTTTTATAGGCCGTTGGAGGCATTAAAACATCTATATCCCAATGTGAATGCTCTTTCTCTTGAAGTTGTTTTCCAAGTACATGAAGGGGGCTATTGAATGCTCCCAATTGTGTGAGGATTCCTATTCGAATTTTGGAGCCAAGAGTGTTGTTATGAGCCTTGAATGTACTACGGAAGGTAGGTGGTCCCATTGCAATTAGAACCACATGAATTTTGAAGAAAAAGTTGCGCATATCCGCACGAGTTGTTGAACATAAAGTTGTGCTATTAGCGTGGGTTCTCGATTCAAAGGTCGCACGATTTTCTGTAATGAATGAATTTATCATTCTAATGTTCAATTTTTATTGTGTATTTGATGAGGATGTCTTTCATGAGTTGTATGTTGTATATTGATGATGTTATCCTGCAATATTAGCCGAAATGTCCCATGTGTGCGAAATTTAGGCATTAACACAAATCATGAGCTATTTTCTTATATCGTTCGTGGTGATCCAAAAACTACTTGTAAAGGTTAAGGGTAAACCAAAACACTAGATGTGTTGTAATGGTTAAGGGTGAACCAAAACCCTAGATATGATGTATTGGTTGCAGGAAAGCCGAAGAAAACCCTTGAGATGGTTGAGGGTTAGCCAAAGAAAGCCTTGAAATGAAGATGAGGCAGTTCAAATGATTGACTCAAGATCTAGAGTTATCAAAGAATGATGCAAATCATACATGATACAAGAGGGAAATGACAATTGAAGAAGTATATGAATATTACCAAACATGAAAAAGAAGTAGATTGAAGACAAAAAGTGAATATTGGACAAATTCAAGAGACAGAGGATGGTGACTGAAAACTAAAATCACAAGTATTCATTAAGGGGGAGTATGAAGGAATAATTCATTCTTGTGATATAATGGTGATAATGTAACGATTCATATAATTCACAAAGTCTACTTGTGATTCAAATATGAAGACAACGAGAGAAGTTAGGGATTAGGATTTCATGGAGATCACTTGAGAGATTCAAGGAGATATTGTTGGAGATAGTTATGTATATGGTTTAACAATAAATCCCATTGAGGGATGGTTGTTATGGTAACCTAATCTTATATAAGAGAGCAATAACATCATCAAAATGTCGGACACAATTTCTTCAATCTTCTTGGAGCTAATATTGAAAAACAAATTGATCAAGATTCAGTGAAGTAACAATAAATTTTATACAGAAAATATCTTCACGTTGGGGTTTTCGCTAAGTTTTTGCAGTCTCAGCTGTTGATCTGTGCCTCCCATGGAATCCGGTGATGTCATCTCGATTATGCCCTTCTCTATTTCACCCGAAGTGGAAGCTTTTTCTCGTCTGGTTTCCTCGCAAGGCAAGAAGGCTGCAGGGAGCGCATCGCCGAAGTTCATCAAGAGGTTGGAAGACATCCCAGTGGTGGCCCTTTCGTCGGAAGACACCATTGGGGTCGCACTATCTCTTGCAGAACGAGCTCTAATTGGCCAGTTTACCGGTCTGTGGCCCTCCAAGAAAACCACCAAAAATGGATTCAAAGAAATTGGAGATCGTTGATATCTCAGAATGTGGATTCCTATTCAATGGGAAGAGGGTATTTATTGTTTGATTTCAAGTCTAAAATATAACGAGATCTAATATTTAGGAATGGACCATATTTCATGGGGCCGCAAGGTCTCTATTTGAACCGATGGACTCCAGATTTTGACCTTGCAATAGACATTCCTAAAGCCGTCCCAATCTGGGTCCGTTTTCCAAACCTGCCAATGCATTGTTGGAATCCTGAAACCCTGAATTCAATAGGAAATTCCCTAGGCTGATTTAACGACATGGCGAGCCCTAAGGACCAACATGCTTGTGCACGTATTTGTGTGGAGGTAGACCCGGAAGCCGACCTACCAGAAGCGATTAAGCTCACTATAGGAACTTGGTCTCATTTTCAAAAACTGGATTATGAGCAATTACCTTTCAAATGCAGAGGATGTCATGAATACGGCCATTTCCACGATAATTTCCCTCAGAACCAGGAAGTTCACCCAGAAAAGGAAAAGAATGAAGGTTGGAAATCAACAAAGAATCCCAAAGATGCGCAGGGGCCAAGAAAAGAAATAAAAAAATCCTCTCCCTCCAAACCCACTCCAGTCTCTTCCCCAAAAAAATCAGCTGACGAAAACAGTTTTGGTCTTCTTGAGAACAATGAGGAGAATGATGGAAAAGAGGCTACGGAGGTAGTAACTAAGACTACCCCTGTCGCCCAACCAAATACAGTAGTGTAAGACATAGAAGAAACCGAAAACCAAGAGAAATCCGTTGATCAATCTGAAATCAAAGATTCTGATGAAGAAGAAGGGGAAATAGAGAAGACCATGTCCGACAAGAATAAATCCACACACGGAAGGAAATCAACAAAAGAGCAGAGGGAGAAAGCTACCTACAAAGATAATCTACAAGGATCCCAAAAAACGCTAGAAAGACTCCTCCAGAACCCAAGGAATTCCAGGCAACAACGACAACCCCACAAAGGGGTCCCTTCCTCAAACAAAGACAAGTAATGAAGGTCCTCTCCTGGAATTGTAGGGGACTGGGTAGCAGAAATAAAGAAGAAGCTATGAAATATTTGATTTAAATTTCCCAGCCTGATCTTCTACTAATCCAGGAGGCAAAGATGGAGGAAAGGACATTCCTTCATACAAGTTTGCATTTTTGGAAAAAAGGCGGAGGCATCGCAGTTAGTTCTAGAAGAGCCTCTGGAGGAATAGGCACCTTATGGGATAGTACTAAGTTTGAGTTAGTCGAAAATAAATCATGTACCCATTGGATCTTCACGCGGCTGCTTCACAAATTTACGGGAGTTTAGATATGTCTCTTTAATATCTATGTTCCTGCCCTTTTGTCTGGAAAAAAAAATGTTGGAATCTCTTCCGGGAAGTAAGCAATGGTATTAGACTGGATAATACCATCTTAATAGGAGATGTTAATGTTATTTTGAACCAATTTGAAAAAAGAGGAGGCTCATTGGTTAGAGATCCCATTCTTAAGTAGGTAGATGAGCTCATTTTAGATTGGGACCTGACAGATATTGTTCCCTCCAAAGGAAATTTCACTTGGACCAATAAGCGTTTTGGCCCTGGGCATATAGCAGCAAGATTAGACCAGTTCCTAGTCCAGGATTCTCTTCTCTTGTTAGGAATGAACCCCTCTTCTAGGATCTTATCTTTCGGAGGATCAGACCATAAACCAATACTCCTCGATCTAAAGAAAGACTCAAATTTGGGTCCTATCCCCTTTCGATTCATTCCACTTTGGACTTCCCAAAAGGATTTTTTAGAGGTTGTCAAAAAAGCTTGGTCAGTACCAGTCTCTGGGTCTGCCTTCTTTGTTTGGGAAGAGAAGCCTCGAAGAGTTAAAAAGGATCTCAAGAGTTGGGATAAATTCATAGTCTCCCCCTCTCAACTCAGACTGGAAGCCCAACAAAAGTTGGAATATCATCAGCATATAATGGAATCAGCTCCTATCACCACGGCTCTCCTAGACAAAGAAGTATACTTACACCAAACCTTGCACTCAGCTTATCGGCAAGAAGAATAATTTTGGAGACAAAAGTCTAGAAGCCTTTGGCTTCAAGATGGAGATCGAAACACAACCTACTTTCACAAGCAAGCTGAAGCCAGAAATCAATTCAAAGAAGTTCGAGAGATTCAAGCACAAGGCCAGTTGATCATTGAGTTTGATAAGATTAAAGATGAGGCAACCTGGAACTTCAGTTCCATATACACTGAGGAATACAAAGATAAGCCCCCAGATACTCAAGTCATTCTGGACTTAGTCCCAAATATGTTGCAAATAAAGGATAATTTGAAACTCATCAATCCTATAACCATAAAAGAACTAAAGGCTGCGGTGGAGGATATGGAGGAGGACAAACCTCCAGGACCCGTTGGTTTCACTGCAAGGTTTATCAAAGCTTGTTGGGATATTGTTTACAAAGACCTTCGGAAAATTGTGACGAAGTCTCAAAACTGTGGCAAGATTGGGGGAAGCACCAACTCAGCGTTCCTAGCTCTTATCCCAAAGGAAAAATATGCTTCCTCTTTTGATATATTTCGTCCTATCTCATTATGCAATATTGGTTATAAGATCATCACCAAAATAATGGCCAAACGACTAAAATACATCCTCCCCAATCTCATTCCAGAAAATCAAGGAAGCTTCATTAAAGGAAGGAAAATTTGGGACAACATCATTTTGGTTCAGGAGGCAATCCACTCAAGCACAAGAAATCGAGATCAAGGTATGGTGGTGAAAATTGATTTAGCTAACGCTATTGATAGAGTTCATCACTCTTTCCTTTTCCAGGTAATGAGGTGTTACGTTTTCAATCCTACTTTCATTCGTTGGTTTAAAGCTTGAATTAGTGAACCTTGGATTGCCCCTCTTATCAACAATAGAGTGGCCTCCTTTTTTAAAGCCTCTAGAGGACTACGCAAGGGATGTCCTCTTTCATCGTTGCTCTATGCAATTCAAGCAGCGGTGTTGAGCTTTCAACTGGAATGAGCTAGGCAAGTTCAAGATCTAATTGGTATTCGAATGGATCGTGGGACCAAGAACATCAATCATGCTCAGTTTGTTGATGACATTATCCTCCTGGGAGGCACCAGCGCAATCACGGCCAAAATTTTTAAATCTGAACTAGACTCCTATTGCAAAGCCCGAGGAAGTAAAATAAATCTGAGGAAAAGTCAGGTTTACAGCTGGAATATCAATCCGAGAGCCTGAATTGTCTGATATTTCTCGAATACTCAGGATTGTGGGTGTCACCCATTGGGAATCCTTCAAATATCTCAGTGTCCCTATTTTTAGAGCCTCTCAAAAAGCAACAGACTAGAGTCCGTTGGTGGAAAAATAAAAAAAAATAAAATTATTTCTTGGGGAGCAGTCTGGCTCAACTTGGCAGGGAAAGTGACGTTAATCAAATCTATTTTGAGTAGCCTTCTAATATATCAAATCTCCATCCTGTTAGCACCTGCCGAAATTATCTCCTTAATAGACAGCCTACTTCGAAATTTTATGTGGCAAGGAAGGAAAATCAATGGGGGAAAAAAATTTGCGCTAGTCAGCTAGAAAAAGATCAAAAAACCTATCCAGGAGGGGGGGTTGCAAATCCATGACCTTAAATTCCATAACTTGGCCTTGGGAGCCAAAATTCTCTAGAACTTGATAGGAAATACGACCTCCTGGAGCAGCCAGGTTCTCAGGATAAAATACTTTTCAGGCACTCGAATGCGTTGTTTGGACAATGATCCTATTGTCATAAAAGGCTCATATATCTTTACTCTTTGTCAAAAAGCACTCCCTCTATTTAGAACAGATTTGACCTGGATCCCAGGTAATGGAAATCAAATCAACATTTGGAAGGATTCTATTATGGGAAACCCTCCCCTAGCCTCGAATTCGGAATTTTGGGGCATGGATGGAAACTCAAGGCCTCGATACCTTATGGGTTATCTCGAGTTGGAATACTGAACCACCATTCACTTGGGAAAATTGGAATATTCCTGATTTCCCTCCCCATTTGGCAGAAGAAAAAGCTCAGTTTCTCTCCTATCTGCAAGGTTTAGTGCCCATTTCAAAATCAACAAAATACAAAAGAGGATGGGGTACTAATTCAGGCTCTTACACCTTTGCTCAAGGTTACAACCGCTTCTCTGCATTCCAAAATGTCCTAGAAAATCATGTTGTTTGGAAACAAATATGGAACTACAGAAATCTACCCAAAGTGGATATGTTCGTATGGACTCTAGCTCACAGAAGCATACTCACCAGAGACAATTTGGAAAAATGGGTGTTTGTCGGTCCTTTCCATTGTCCACTCTTCCGAGAGAGCAAAGAAACCATTGCACATTTGTTTCTAAAATGCCCCTTCACTATGGAAGTTTGGGATTTGCACCAAAAATTCTCTTTAAATTTATTTGTGATAATATCTTTAATGTAAACAAATATTATGCATGGAAATTGCAATTACAAGTCTCTAGAGGGTGGAAACTAGAGTTTATCTTTATACCCTAATGGACCTCTTGGTTACTTCCATGAGATCAACTTTTCCACTCCTTCCATCCTCGGTGTGAATTATCCCCTCCTCCACATAGGTTACTTTATCTTCATGAACTCCAACCACAAGCATGGAAGCAAATCTAGCTTCAATCTTTTGATCACCCATATGTGATTGTCCTGCCACTAGTGCAAGCATAATCCTTTCGTCTAGAATGGAGGCTTCTGGTATTTCCCTTTGAGGCATAACATTAAAGAGAGATCCTTGCATCACTAGTGATTTCCCTAGGCTACACATAGTCCATGAAGCTCTAATGCCATCCATTAGAGTGGTAAAGGACACAACAAAAAACTCCACCTTTTACAAACAAAATGGTCTTATTTGCAAATTTAATGGCCTCCGGCCAAAACTCGCAAACCTCCATCTCTGAATTTCTAGTATTTGGAATCCAAGAGATATAGGAAGAAACTTATATCTACCCCTATGAAAAATGATATTTTATCATGGAATTTGACATAGTAGAAGACTAGGATCGGATTCTCAACTCTAGTCCTTGGTTATGGAGAAAATTCAATATCTGCATGAAACCTTGGACTCCAACCTTTGACCCAGCCATAGATTCTCTCTCCACATTGTTTATATAGATTAGATTCCCTAAACTTCCTCTGCATTTCAAGGGTAGATACATTAGAAATAACTTAGGTAAACTCCATTTCATAAGTGAGGAAACATAACATATCTACACTATTACATACGTGCTTATTTTCATAGACATGGATTTTAACAAGGCTTTCTGACATAAATTAAGTTGGTTTCCAATGACTATATTTGAACTCAGAAGTTGTATTTTGAACAAGAAACTTTCACTACAAGGCGTGTTTTGAAATAGGTCACATTATCACCCAATGTATTCATATTTAAAACATCAAAAGTTTGAGCAAATCTCACTAGAATCCCTCACGGTGGGATGGAACGACGAAAGCACACCATTTGATCAGTGAGGACCCCCAATGTCCACCACAAGCACTTTGAACATGGCACCCGATCATGAAGAAAATATCCCTCCCCCCATATGTGTTAAAGATTTTGTATGGGAGTCCCCTTAGTTAGAAAGGGCACTAAACCCACCTCTTCCCAAGAGGAAGAAGTCAAAATTGATTTCCCCTTAGACCCAAGCAAGTTGGGCAGATCATATAGAATCGCTACAAGGAAAATACCACATATCAGAGGTTTTTGAAAAGGTTTTTACTGTTACAAGATTGGGAAAAATTATCAAAAATACCTTTTTCTCTTGGTGGTATAGGTTTTAATATATGTTCATTATAACTAAAAATTGTGGGTGTTTTTGCATCACTTAAACATCGGGAAGAACCAACAAATGTTGGTTAAGCATCGATGTATTTTCATCGCTTATGCAATGTGGTAACATTGGCCTAACATCACTTAAGGGACATTAGGTTGTCATTCCAAAGTTTTCTTAAGAGATGCTCCATAGAATAGAAACATCTCTTAAGCGATGTTCATTAGATATTACAAATGTCACCTATGTGACGGGCCTCAAATGTTGAAAATTAAACATTACGTCACTTAAGTGATGTCCATTGGACGTTTAAAAGGTCACTTAAGAAACATCCATTGGAATTTTATAATGTCCCCTAAGTGACGTTCCTCAAACGTTGAAAATTAAACATACATCACATAAGAGAGATGCATTCAACATTTTTTTTATACTTGCGACACTTGACAAGTCAGTTAAGTGACGTACATTTAATTAATATAATGCAAAAATACACAAATTTGAGGTTGATTTTGGTTTCCCCCATCATTGTTGTTCCAACAAACATTATGAGTTGATGCAACATCATTTGAGCCTAAACTAATTTGAATTACATAGTTAGGAATCTTCTTTCCTTCCACTTTCATTTAATAAAATAATTGTGCCAATTTTAGCATCATCTACTAGTACACCTTTAGATTGCAACGAAGTAGACACTAGTCAAAGTTGATATAACGTTTTTGGATTTTGGTCCTCTAGATGGACTAATACTGTTTGAATGTGCATTTTTCCCTCCTGGATGAAATCAAGTGACAAGATGAAAGTCAAAAGTGTCTAGTAGTTATAGGTTTTTTCCTCAATACAATTTAATGTTTAGCATTGAATTTATTTGTTTGTCAAGTATTAGGTATTGCTAACCCAAAAGATACTAATGCACTTATTTTGAAAGAGTTGTCTCCATCTATTCCATAGAAGAATATAACATGCTTGACAAGACTCTATCATAATATTTCTTTTGGATATATTTCAAAGAGGCTAAACATTCTATTCAATGATGTAAATGATGTTATAATTTGGGGAAAGCACTCTTGAATCCAATATCTTGATTTTTACCATACGATAATGTTAGTTGTGGAGCTTGATCTTCTTGATTCAGAGGTCATGTTTTGGCCGTTTTTGGATCCCAACCCATGATGGGGGTTGTGGGGGGGCTTTTCCCCCACTACAGTCGCCATGGGGGGTCGAGGAGGGGGGGGGGGGCTAGTTTGGGAGCCCCCCTGGTAGGGGTTCGGGAGCAACACCCACATAACAAAAATTTCGGAAAAAATGCCTTGTAAAATGTTGTAATTTCATAGTCATGCCTTGGTCAATAATGGGTGATTTAAGGGCCCATGGTATTGGGTATCTCGTGGTATTTTCCCATGGTAATCCCTCTTTAAAAGCAAGGCATTGTAATACGGTTGTGTATATTGTAGTATTGTAAATGTCTCTATGATTGTGTGAGAGAGACTGAGAGAGAATGAAGAGGAAGTTGCAGTGGATGTGATGCGGGTTGTATCCCTTCATATCTTGGACGATATAATAAAAGAACTAGCAATTTCTCTGTGGACGTATCCCATATCGGGGGAACCACGTATATTGGTGTCTCTCTTGTATTATGTTTATGTGTTTTATATTTGCATCTTGTTTATTGTTATTACTCTGCGATCTTGTTTTTCTAATAGATAATTATATCATAAGTAGGAGAGAAACCAATGCAACAATGCACATACACATCATAGTGGCGAGGAGGCCAAATAAAAGTAACAAAAAATACATAAAAATTACATATAATACATTAGTGTACAACACTCAATGTCGATCATACAAAATGTTTGAACTCTACTACACTATTTCCTTCTAGATTTTTTCTTTTTTAGAAGCTCCACAAGTTTGAAAATTGCATATTCTTATTGATGCTCTTCTTGACATCTTGATTTTGGTGGTTCTTGAGTATCCAATATATGTCTTCGCTTAGACGACCAACTAGGATCCACATCGGCTACAATTAAAGCAAACCATCTATAAATGACCTCATTCATATTATACATAAACAAAAAAAAAATGTGGTTTTCTAATGACTTCATTCACGCTACCTAGTGTTGTCGGGTTAACATATGGCTGACCAACACTTTCAGTCTCTAAAACCAACTCTTGATCCATACCAAAATCATCATGTATGTCCTACAATAACATTTGTAGTTATTGCAGGACCAAAAAATATAAACTTGTTTACGATTAACTATTGGAAATGTATTGAATTTATATACCACCTCGTTGCCAGCATAAGTGTCATCTTTCTTTCCTTTTTTCATTTCAACCAAGGTTTTATACCCTTTGGTCAAGGAAACTTTTAAATCTTCAACAATGGGCATGTCGCTAAGGTTTGTTGACTACATACCATAACATAATGCAATTTAGTAAGGAAAGATTTTAAATTATAGATGAAAAAATTAATAATGATAACTTTTAAATCTTAGTACTTATATATCTCCCTTTTATTTAACATAGCCCCTTGGGCCAAGTTTGTGTTTCCCAATCTTCTGCAATCTAGATTGTGTAGCCTTGATATTGTCTTTCAGCCTGCGAAAAGTTTGAAGTGCATGTTAATGTGATTTAGTTAGTATGGTCAAATGCATAGTTATAATTTCATTGTATGCTATATTGTTATAACCTTTGTGACTCTCCAACTCTTAGATGCAAGGATCCCTCCTTTTTTTGTCTTCTTCTTGTTAGATTTTCATCATTTAATTCAATATGATCTAGGATCTTAACTAAGAGAACACCATGTACAGCATATCAAACACAAGAGACAAGAGACACAAAGCATTTCAGCGGGGAAAACCATAGAGGTGAAAAGCCCCGCAACTTCCTCAGAGATAGAATAAGCACCAATACAAAGATAAAAAAGATGGAACCCCAAAAGATAGATGTCTCCAGCAGCTACTCCTCCTCCACTTGTGCGCACTCCTCTCTCTCAACTATGCGAGTTGGATATGTGAGTGAATGAGAAAATAGAGTGGTGCAACCACTCTATTTATACTTTAACTTGAACTGCCATTTACCCTAACTGGGCCGAACCCGTAGGGGAGTCTAATAACCCTTCCACTTAACTCATACTGAGCCGACCCCTCTAAGGTGGTCTAATAACCCATCAAATATAAGTTACGACACTTACAATAAAACTTGTGACACTTGCAAATACAAATGACGACACTTCCAATCGGAAAAATAAGACATCTCTGTCAGGGATACAATAAAGTACAAATGTAATACATACAATATACAAGTGAATATCTTCCGAAGTTACAAATACATCAACACTCCCTCTTAACTAGGAAGGTATTCTCTTGACACAAGTCATCAATAAATATAGGCACAAGTCTTTAATACTGGAGTTGGATCATCGTTACTGGATCACTGGAGCATCATCGTCACTGCTGATGTACTCGTCATCTCGATCACTGGTTCTATCTCTCAAATCTTCTCATCATAGGAAGTTCTACAGAGCCAGCCTTTTTTCATGTTGGATGTAGGCCTAGCCTCCATGTAGGTCTTCATCATCTCTGTGAGCGGCCCATCCGATGGAATCTTAGGACTGATTATGTGCATCTGCAAAACCTGAAAAGAGAATCCCAGGACTGATTACGAGCTACTACTCAACCTGCAAGATCTCCTAGGAATGATTACATGAAAACAATAAAAACCTCGAAAGAGCATCCCAGGAGTGATTACGAGATGCTACTCAACCTGAAGGATCTCCCAGGACTGATTACATGCGAACAAGCAAAACCTCGAAAGAGCATCCCAGGACTTATTACGAGCTACTACTCAACCTGAAGGATCTCCCAGGATTGATTACATGTGAACAAGAAAAAACTCGAAAGAGCATCTTAAGACTGATTACGAGCTACTACTCAACCTGAAGGATCTCCCAGGACTGATTGCATGCGAACAAGCAAAACCTTGAAAGAGCATCCCAGGACTGATTACAAGCTACTACTCAACCTAAAGGATCTCCCAGGACTAATTACATGCTACTGCACAACCTGCAAGATATCCATGACCATAGAGCATCATCCGGATGCTCATGATCATACGGATCATCCTCGCATGGAGCATCATATGGATGCTCATGATCATACGGATCATCATCATACATATGTGCATGATCATATGGATCATCATCATACAGAACATCATATGGATGTTCATCACGGAGCATCGTCCGGATGCTTATCACACGGCACTTACATCCACAGCCATGGGGAGGACCCACCTACCACCATGCTTGGAAGGGATCCTGGATCTGTGTCCCATCACTTACTCCTCGAAGTATCTTCGATCTGAAGAACACCAAGCCTCCCTATGAAGTACTCGAACTTCACTCTGTCTAGTGGCTTGGTCAACACATCTGTTATTTGCTCGTCCGTCACAACATACAAGAGATTCACTTCTCCTCTCTGCACCATATCCCTGATATATTGATACTTGATCTCGATATGCTTCGAATTGTCATGGAACACAGGGTTCTCAGACAACTTCACACAACTCTGGTTGTCACAGAAGATACAAGTAACATCCAACTGGAGATCAAACAAATCAGACAGTAGCTTCCTTAGCCATACTGCCTCACAACTAGCCGAACAAGCTGCGACATACTCTGCTTCAGCTGTACTCAGTGCTACGCAGGATTGCTTCCTGCTAAACCAAGAGATCACACCTGATCCCATACTGAAGCAACACCCCGAAGTGCTCTTCCTATCTGCAGCACTGCCTGCCCGATCTGAATCAACATAACCCTCCAGGTTAACATTTTGATTCGCATCTACTTGAGCCCATAATCAACCGTACCCTCTAGGTACCTCAAAATATGATTTATAGCAATCAAGTGAACATGTCTAGATTTAGGTACATCAAGGACCCTATCATCTGATGATACATCATGGAATCAACTGACTCTGATGAAGCACCACTCAATAGCTTCAGGTTCGATGCCATAGGTGTGGTCGTGGCCTTGCAGTCCATCATCCGGAGCAGCTTCAGGATCTCTACTACATACTTCCCTTGTCCAAGGAAGATTCCATCTGCACTCTGCCACACCTCCATACCTAGAAAGTAATGCATCATACCCAAGTCCTTCATCTCGAACTCGACGGCAAGCTTCCTCTTTGTACCAGCAATCAACCCAATCTCACCTATCACAAATAGGTCATCTACATACAGTAGGAGTATCACTGGATTGCCTTCCTCAACCTTGTAGTAAAGGTTGGAATCTGCTTTACTCTTGGTAAATCCCAAACTAGTCAGGAAGCTGACAATCCTACCGTACCATGTCCTAGGTGCTTGTTTCAAACTGTACAAGGATTTCTTCAATTTGCACACATGTGACTCCCTGTCATGTGTCTCAAAACCGAGTGGCTACTCCACATACACTTCCTCTTCAACTACACCATTCAAGAAGGTTGTCTTGACATCCATCTGGTGTATCTTCCACTTCATCACTACAGCCAAAGCAAGTACTATTCTGATGGAAGTGTATCTAGCTACAGATGTAAAAGTTTCTTCATAATCTATCCCTTCTTTCTGGGAGAAGCCACAAGCCACAAATCTTGCCTTGTATTTTTCTATGCTACCATCTGTAGCATGCTTGATCTTGTAGATCCACTTGGAAGTCACAACAGAATTCCCTTCTGGTCTTGGAACCACATCCCATACATCATTCTTCATGATAGACTGGTATTCTTCGATCATGGCATCCTTCCATTACTACATCCCTGATCCTTCTTTTGTAGGTGATTGTACACGATCTTTCCTACAAGTCAAATTCAATTGCATGATTAGAACTTTCTCATAGTTTTCAAAACAAAATCTTACACATAAGGACATATGTCATACAGTCATGCAATTATCTTAACCAATGCTTCAATACAACATTTATCCATATCCTATAACTTTCTAGATGCCTTCCATCTCTACCAGAACATTGTTAACAGTGTGCACTACTCCCAACATGTCAACAAAGAGGTTTCAATCTAGATAAGTAGCAATGGAGTGTTGTACATTACCATAGGCCACTTACCCATTACTATATTAGTAGTATCTTGTTCATTAATGCAATTTTTCTAAAATGCAT
Source organism: Larix kaempferi (assembly GCA_027924585.1). Lineage (NCBI taxonomy): Eukaryota > Viridiplantae > Streptophyta > Pinopsida > Pinales > Pinaceae > Larix > Larix kaempferi. Next base: position 2,796,874 of record BSBM01000153.1, read on the forward strand.
AATATACATCCTAAATTTAGGAACATAAGTATGTACATGACTAAACAACATCATTTAAGTAATGACAATTCAAATACTTATCTTTGTTTGGTTCTTGGGTGGACTCCCTCTCAATATTTGCTTCCTTGCAGGAGCTACTGGAGTCTCTGATAGTGTGCACCTTAACCAATGTTTAAAATGGATGAGAGGTTCTTCCATAGATTATTTGTTTTCCGGAGTCCGACTTTGCAGTAGCTTCTTCTACTCCTTTCATGTAAAACTTCATTACAATACATATTCTTCATCACTTGAAGAATCTTCACTGTCTTCCCTGGTTCTTTTCCTTGGAGGTTCATCATCCTCTGCAATGTGAGCATGATGTCTTCTCTTGTTGTTCTTCTTCTTGTGGGAGTTTCTTTTGTTCCTAGGACAATCTCTAGAATAGTGTCCCTTCTCATCACAAGTATAACATCGAATGTGAGAAAGATCTCTCATGGATCCTCCAAAGTTCTCCCTCCGATTCTGGTGGTGGTATTTACCCTTCTTGTGATGAGGATGCTCCCTCTTGTGGTTATTCTTCCTGGTGTGTGTTGTGATAGCCTGGTCTTCATTATCCATCTTTTCTTCTCGAGCTACAATTCGAACTTCTTCCTGTGAGCATTCCTCCCACATCCTACTGAATGTGATGAGCTTATTTCTAGCACAAATTCCTTGGATGAAGGAATCCCATGACCTAGGAAGACCATTCAAGGTGGTCATCACAATTTCACCATTCTCTATATCTTCTCCCACAACTTCAAGTTGTTCTTTTATCTGAGAGACCCTTGTAAAGTAGGATTGCATGGTCTCTGCATTTTGTATCTTGACATTCTTCAATTGATTCCTCAAAGTCATCTTCTGATTTATGTTCTTCCCTTCAAACAGCTTGGTCAAGGAATCAAACATCTCCTTGGGTGTCTTTAGAGAAGACACATGAGGTATGAGATGGTCTTTGATATAATCTGTAATGATTCTCTTGTCCTTGACCAAGTTCTTCTTATGTAAGGCCTTAGCCTCATCTCCCTCTGGAACTGGAACCTCTTCACTTATGTAGGTGTCCAATTCATTCTCTTCTAAGATTAACCCAATCCTATACTTCCATGCTCGGAATTTATCAGCCCCTTCAAGCTTATCCTCAAGCTTGGTGTGGTGAGACATCTTAATGAGAAACTCAAATGGAAATAAAATATTTAGGACTTACCACTTGATTTGTTGAAACTGGATTTGGAGTTGGCTAGGGTTTGATAGAGAAACCCTAAAAATCCAAACTTGGAATTTCAAACTTCTGTCTGGACAGGGAGATGCAATTGACTAAGGCGAGCAAGCTGGTGTGCTCAGATTTTGTAAACTCCAAAAATTGATCCTCCAAAAATGACCTACGAATTTCGGATCTGCAACTTCTGTCAAAATCTTGTTTTCTGGTCCAAAAGTCAAATTAGGGTTTGACTTTCTCGGAGATTCACCCAACCAAAAAATTCGATCTTGGTCTCTAAATTTTGATTTTTCTGAGGAGAGCAATCCTATGCTGAGATCACTACAAAATTCCACTTCTTTCAAAAGCCCTAATTTTCCGCGGCAGTGACAAGCCAAAAATGAAAATGCTCAGAATCAAATTATGTTTTAACAGATAGATATGCCATATTGTTTCTAGTGCATCTCTGAAATTTTGGATCCTCGGGGTCTGAAACTTTGGCTTGTGGTAGACTGACCTATCATCTTTCCAACCCCACAGATCCTAGCTTCAATGGATTTTCCATGAGAGAGATATGCTAAGTGTCGCAACATGACCTGTTTATGGGATGAAACAACATAGCGAAGTTGTACAGAGTGCCACGTGTCACTGTTTCAACTTCGGCCTCTGAAACTCGGACCTGTGAAACTACAGTCCATGCCCTAACTGTCACTTTTTACAGAATTCCATTTGGAGCTTCCTATCCCGATATATGACCTTTGATCCTAGGTCGCCTGTTTAGGGATGCATTCTGGAAGATGCAGAAACCCTAACTTATACGGATCATATCTCACAAAGTACAACGAATTTGTGGCTGAAATTTTTACACAGGATACATCTATGTCTGATATTCGTCTTGTAAAAATTTCAGATCATGAACCTTCTCCAAAACATATTTATAGTGAAAGTGCCACGATAACTAGTTTTTACTATACCAAGCCCTAGCTTCCAATTTGTTGCAAGTGCAACAAGTGTTGTAAATGCCATACAATGCCTTCCTTAAGGATAGCTCCGATACCATGTTATATTTTCATCATTTAATTCAATATGATCTAGGATCTTAACTGAGAGAACAACATGTACAACATATCAAACACAAGAGACAAGAGACACAAAGCATTTCACTGGGGAAAACCATAAAGGTGAAAAACCCCACAACTTCCTCAGAGATAGAATAAGCACCAATACAAAGATCACAAAGATGAAACCCCAAAAGATAGATGTCTCCAGTAGCTACTCCTCCTCCACTTGTGTGCACTCCTCTCTCTCAACTATGCGAGTTGGATATGTGAGTGAATGAGCAAATAGAGTGGTGCAACCACTTTGTTTATACTTTAACTTGACCTGCCATTTACCCTAACTGGGCCAACCCCTTAGGGGAGTCTAATAACCCTTCCACTTAAATTATACTGGGCTGACCCCTCTAAGGTGGTCTAATAACCCATCAAATATAAGTTACGACGCTTACAATAACACTTGCAATAGTTGCAAATACAAATGATGACACTTTCGATCAGAGGAATAAGACATCTCTGTCGGGGATACAATAAAGTACAAATGTAATACATACAATATACAAGTGAATATCTTCCGAAGCTACAAATACATCAACACTTCTCTTGAGCATCCTCGATTAGTGAAACCTACTTCTTTATGGGAATTAGTCTAGGATGCTCATGATTGGAGTAGAAACTAATATTAGTGCGGTAATTGTCTCACACTTTTTTCAAGTACTCCCCCACCATGGTTTCAACCAACTTTTGGTTGAATATAAGACCAAACAATGTGTTCATGTGTTTCATCAACACTTTTTTGAAGTTTTTGTTTTGGTATTTATAACTTGTTATAATTGTTGGTATAAAAAGAGCAAACACTTTTCTATCAATGCTTGATACAGTCCCTTGCAATGCAATCATATGTTATAATTATATAGATAATATCAACATAAAAATATTATCCGTTGTATAAAATGAAAATATGTTGATGGATTAGTAATTACCATGGAGTTTTTATCCCTTCACTTGGACCAATCATGGTCCATTTGTAAATAAACCGGTAACTCCCTCGTGCTCTTGACAACTATGCCCGGCGTCTTGGGACCCAAATCAACATATGATAAAGGAGGCCCATGAGTATATGTAGGGATACTAGTCGTAGTTGGGACCACACCAACACTAGGTGCATAATGAGGGGTACTAGTAGTGATACCAAGAGTAACGTGTGAAGGAATAATTCATACTTGTGACATCTAATGGTGAGAATATAAAATATAAATATGCATATAACTCACAAAATCTATGCATGATTCAAACATGAGGACAAGGAGATAAGTTAGCGATGAGGATTTCATGGGGATCACTTGAGAGCTTCAAAGAGATGCTGTTGGAGATAGTTTTGGAGATGGTTGAACAAGAAATCTTATTCAGGGGTGGTTATTATGGTCACCTATTCTTAAGGGACCTCATTTTATTCTATTGTAACATGAGAGAAATTACAAATCTATACAATGTGATTTTTCAAGTAATATTTGTGGATTTCATGGGGATCACTTGAGAGCTTCAAAGAGATGTTGTTGGAGATAGTTTTGGATATGGTTGAACAATAAATCTTATTCAGGGGTGGTTATTATGGTCACCTATTCTTAAGGGACCTCATTTTATTCTATTGTAACATGAGAGAAATTACAAATCTATACAATGTGAGTTTTCAGGTAATATTTGTGTTCTTATATGTGCGATTATGTAATGGTTGTGCTGTTCTAAAAAGCAACATGTGGTATCAAAGCTAATGGGATTCTCGAGTGATATATGGCATTGCATCCTAGCCATGGTTGAGAGAAGAGGAGGAGATAGTTAGCAATATTACGCATTGGCCTCACAAACAAAGAAATGCCTAGGATCAACCCATAGGGCTTGCATCAAGCAATGGAATTATTGGTAGCAGATGGTTCGTGATGTGTGACATGTTGCACATTTTCAGAAAATATTAGCACCTATAATTGATTTGCGTAAAGCAATGGAAATCTTGGTAGCATATGATTTGTGATATGTGACATGCTACACATTTTCGGAAGCAATTAGAACCTATAATTTAGCACATTGGTTTATTTATACTCCTTTGCTAAAGTTGGATATCAAGCATACCCTTTTATCCATTGGGAAAAAAGCTTTAAATAGTACCCATAAAGCATTATGATTCTAAAGATGAAAAAGAGAGTAATTTGTATTGGATTTCACTTGTAATGGATCCAAGTGCACCTCGTAGTGGAGAATGGGCACAGATGGCATTTTGTTAAGTACTCTTCCAGGAATTTGTGTGATTTTTATCATGCCACCTCGATCCAATAGGGCTATGACATTTAGTTATTTCTCCATGCAAAATACTCCAACCACATCTAAACTACTATGATCATTTCGTACCACAGGTGAGGTTTTGGATGTGTGATTCTGCAAGAGTTGATGGTTTTGATAGCATTCGAACCAGATCTATTCTATTGTAGTGTGCCATCATGACCTGTTGATTTTTAATGTGGCATATTTGTACATGAATATCGATCATATCAAGACATAAATCCATTGTGTTCTCTATGGTTTTTTTATGAGATCTGGAAATTCCAATGTAGGAAAATGGATGAATCAACTGTATAAAGGATAATAATGGTATCAAGGATCAAAATTATTGAACATCATTGTGATTATTTTGAATATGTTCGTGTGATTAACATAAATAAATTTCTATGGGTGAGCCTATTTGGAGTGATTTGGTCCTTCATCCAACAATCCCAACCTACACCATCTTCATGAAAATGATCTTGTAATAGTCTTAATTAAGCAACTCGACCCTTCTTCAATAGATCGAGATTCTATTGCAAGTCATGTCTATTGGACTGAATCAACATTGTACTTAAGGAGAAAAGCATCCCACCATGCACAAATATTTTTGTGAAGAGGAGGAGCCACAGGGTTGGGTGAAGAAGAAGCGCAACATTCAAGGAATCCATGATTTAGCATCTATTGAAATCAAATTGGCCTTCTTTCCGCTAGAAATGATTGTTGTAGTAGTGCACAATTGGTTCAACAATCTTCATTTCCATGAGAAAAGATGGAACATGTCAAAATTTTAAAAGTCCCATATGATTCCAAAGATCCAAGCATGTATGCTACGTCATGAAAGGTGTTGAGTGTTTATTTATGTAAAGCATCAAACATAAATTCAAGTTTTTTTTTGGAGTGTGTCATGTCATGAAATATATTCATGTGAGAGTCAATGTCAAGAAAATTTAAGGTGAAATCAAAATTAATGGGAACTTGAGTTAAGTAAAAATATAAAATTTATTTGAATTCAAAGTCAAGTCACTTTGAGTTAGAAATTTATTGTAAGTGGCGAGATCGATATTATGAAGTCCTTATTTGAGGACAAGGTTTGAAATGTTGAAAACTTTAGGTATGTGATCGGTGATCCCCGACACCTCTATAATTGAGTTGATCACCTCCTAAAGATGATCCTAGCTAGGGATTGAAACTAGTCATGACACATTTACTTAAACAGGGTCTCATTCATCTTTTCTATATTATACTACATAAGTGATGAACAATTTACCTCTATAATTTTCGTTCTTGACTCACAAGTCCATGATTGGTTATGTTTGAAAACCTATTTGTTTTGCTGATTTCTTGAAAAGCAAGCATGATTTAATCAACACTTCATAATGGGTAGAGGGAAATGACTACAAAATGCTAACCATGAAATCGAACTTCTTCTGCAAGATATAGAATATGCTCTCCATGAAATTGATAAGCTACATAACAAAAATAAACTAGACAATTCAATAAGAGGCAAATTTTTTAAAGAATTTGTCTATTGCACTAGAAAACACATAAGTGAACTAGAAGAAAAGTTGGAATCGTTGGATGAATGGGTAAATCATCTTTTAAAACTTCATGATAAGAAATATCCAATGATATAATCACTACAACAAGAGTTATTGACAAAGGAAAATGTGTTGTTGGTACTGGAAAATGAAGTGAAAATTATGGACCAGGAAAAAACAATGTTTGATGCAATTTGTGACACATGTGAGTTGATTCCAAAGCTTGATAGTTCATGTGATAACAATTATATGGCTGATTCTAATACCGATGGCATACACATGTCTCTCTTATGCTATGAGACTCTAAAAATGATTTTGGTGATGTATCCAAAGGTGAAACTCATATTGAAGATGTTGATTCTATTGATATTTATGAAGGTGAACTTGATATTGAAGATGATGAAATTGGTTATTTTGAAAATCATATAAAGGGAATTGGATCCAAACTCATGAATAAAATGGGTTTTGATGGAAAAAAATTAGGCAAGAATGGGCAAGGCATCTAGAATCCCACAAATATATGTATAAGGCCAAGAAATGAAGGCCTTGGTTATGAAGCCAATGCAAGCAATGTTGACATCAAATTGGTAAAAGTTGAAACATCAACAGAATGTGAAATATCAATAGGTAGCAACAACAACAACAAACCAGGAGTAGAAGCAACACCAACAAATCAAGTGCAGCAATCATATAAAAGCAAAAACAATGTTGCAGTCGTTATGGTAGAACATGTCATGTACATGCAAAATGTTGGAATTTGTGTCCTTGCAATATTTTTGGTTTTACCATTCATGATCATCGTAAGTGTTCGAACTGAGAAATACCAATGCCTCGCATATAGGTATAGTGTGGTTGGATTGATGTGCGGGAATGGAAAAAAGTTACTTCTATGTTGAAAAAATTATACAAGTTGAAATATTCTAATTTTCAACAATATCTCTCACATAACAAAAAGGTCCATAAGTTAGTTGGTCTTCAAAAGTCAAGTTGTGATTAAGGAAGTACAAAGAGTCACATGCTTAGAAAAGAGTTGTCAATCTATTCTACTTAAGTCATTTCTTTGAGTAAATCAAATTGTTGAGGAAAAATTGTCACAAGGTGAGTAGTCTTCCATCTTTTTATCCTTGTAGGTTGAAACAAGGAAACAGTTGTTATATGTGGCTTAGTGTTCCATACATAAAATGGAAAAGCAAGACTCAAACAAATAAATAAAAGGAAAAATTAACAAGTGGTAATCCAAAATAAAATAAAGAGGAAGAGTGTGCTAAACCAAATGATATTTTCCCAACGGTAAATTATGTTACAATAGTGTCACCTAGGAGATGGAGGCTTCAATTGTAGCCTTACAAACTCCCTTAGGGAGGGCCACTTTTTGTCCACACAAATGCCTGATAACAAACTTAGAACACTGGAGAAAAACTCTTGCTTCTTGAGGAAGAAGACAAGGGAGCCTTGTTGAGATATTGTAACTTCAAAGAATATTATATTTGTACTTTATTATTCCAGAGATGATTCATTCCTCCGTGAAGATCTTATTGTATATCTGGAGATGTTTATTCCTCCGTCGGAATGTGGTAACTCGGGTTATTAGACTTCCCTAGTGGGGGTCGGCCCTAAATGTGTTATGTGGGTCAAAGGGTTATTAGACCACCCTAGAGGGGTCGGCCCAGTCAGTTATAATGGGTTATTTAACCTAATGGTTAAATACGAGCCTACATGTACTTGTGTAAAATACATATCAGAGTAGTGTATAAATAGAGGAGGTGTGTTCCTCATTATACACACATTCACTCACTTGAGGATAGCGCACTTGTGGAGGAGAGGTCTGCTATTGTGGAGGAGGAGATCATGTCTCAGGGTTTCATCTTTGTATATTTCTGGTCATCTATATTGAGGAAGCTTTGCTGGGTTTTCTACCCCATGAGGGTTTCCCATGATAAATCTTTGTCTCTTGTGTTTATGCTATGCTTGTTGTTTCTTCAGTGATCCTGTATATGCTATTATTGTGAAATGGAATGTAATGCTACTATTTTCTGTCTTAGCATATTGAATTTTAACATGGTATCAGAGCTAACCTGAAGGAAGGCAAAGTATGGCACTTACGACACTTGCTTTACTTACGACAATTTGAAGGTTAGGGTTTTACATAGCAAAAACCAGTCATCATGGCACTTTCGCTATAAATCCATTTCTGCGAAGGTTCAGGGTCTGAAAAGTTTACAGGTCGAAGATAACATCCCCAGGTACCTTGTGTCCAAATGGAACCCTCAGATTCGTTGTACTTTATGAGTTATGATCAGTACACGTTAGGGTTTCTGCCTCTTCCAGATCTCAGTCAAAATCAGGTGACCTTGGAAAAAAGGTCATAACTTGGGCTACGAAGATCCAAATGAAATTTCGTAAAAAGTGACAGGTATTAAACAGACTGTACTATCTCAGGAAACTTTTTCAGAGGCCGAAGGTGAACCAGTGACACGTGGCACGCCGTACAAGTTCGCTCTCTTGTTTTATCCCATAAACAGGTCACGTTGCGACACTTGGCATAACTCTCTCTCAGAGAGTCCAATTGAGGTCAGACCTGTCAGGATGGAAAGATAACAGGTCTAGCTGTCTCAGGAAAAGTTTTTAGAGGCCGAAGTTCAAACAGTGACACGTGGCATGCCGTACAAGTTCGCTCTCCTGTTTTATCCCATAAAAAGGTCACGTTGCGACACTTGGCATAACTCTCTCTCAGAAAATCCAATTGAGGTCAGACCTGTCAGGATGGAAAGATGACAGGTCAGGTTACTGCAGGAAAAAGGTTTCAGACCCTGTGGAGCAAAAATTTCAGAGTTATAGCAGAAACAATCAGGTGCATATTTCTGTCAAAACAGAATTATTTTTGGAGCACCTTTATTCATGGCTTCCGGAATTTAAGGTTTCGGAGAAAGTTAGAATTTTTAGAATCAGAGTCCACGGCTAAATGCTACTCAGGAAAATCGAAATTTAGAGACCAAGATCGAATTTTTTGGTTGGGTAGAAGATCGGGCTTGATCAAACCCTAGTTCGGGATTTTGATCAGAAAGATGGAAAATTAGGGCTTCAGCAAAAGTTGGAATTTTTGAAGTCTGTAACCACGGCTAGAAGCTCCTCAGAAAAATAAGAGTTTAGAGCCTTGGATCGAACCTTTTGATTGGACAGAAGGGTGGGCTTCATCATACCCTAGTTCGGGTTCCTGTCCAGAAGATCCAGAAGTTTCGAAGGCAATTTTGAGGGGTCAAATTTTAGAGATTTAAAAATTGAAGAATGTTAGTTTGATCAACTCAGCAAGACACATTCTTCCATCCATTCAGAAGTGTGAAAGTCAAAGATTGAATTTTTAGGGTTTCTCTAGCAAACCCTAATCAAGCTCCAGATCAAGTTTCAGGGGGAGTTGAGGCTAAGGACTTACATAAGAAGACTACAAGAAGTCTCGACAGGTATGACTTAAGGAGGTTCAGGTATGTCTTGAAATCTGATTCTTGATTAAGTTCATAATGTGTTTGTCTTCATGTTATTTATTAGTACAATCTTGATTAATGTTATTAATTGTCTTATCACCCTAGTAACAGTATGAATGCATGTGAATGATCGAAGACATTCATTGATTAGGGCTATATGATTGTACTTATGCATTATGGTGTTGTGTGAGGTTGATGTTGTCTGCTAACAAGATACAGGTACATCACAAAAGACAAATCAAGTTCCATGACCATGACCACATGGAGACAAAGACTCATCCATAATATTTGTTCTACTTACGAGGTATGTATGACTTTTGTTATATTATGCTTAACCTATGAGACATGCAGGTTCTAGCTCAGGATCTCTAAATCATTGAAGAGATTGTTTAGGTATGTTGTACATAACTAAGCAGGTATACTAATCCAGGTATGTTTTCCTATGTCATGTTAGAATCTTACCTTGTGTTAGGATCCCTTATATAAGTATACTTGGTATGATTGGTTATGCTTATTCATAAAGTTAGTAATCAAGGGTTTATGCATATTATGTCTCTTATCTTGGTTGATGATTTAACTAACTAGATCAAACAAGAATATGCATGAGTAAAAGAAGACTTCCTTGAAACTATGAATACTAATGATCATGACTGTACATATTCAAGATTATTTAGAATTAAAATGTTTTGAGAATATACTAATGAATGTATGTTTGTGTATGAGTTCATGAGGATGACACTAGTGCACACTTGAGCATGCACAGTGGTACAGAATGAATAGAAGTTCAAAAGACATATAGAAGATCAAGCGGGAGGCAACCACACAAACATAAAAGATAAGTATTTGAGTTGTTATTTGAAATAGTAAATGATATTGCTTGTATCCATATTTGTATTCCTAGAATACATCATGCTGAGTGTAAACATTCATAGAGCATTGAACAATATACTACTAATATGCATATGATTGGTAAGTTGGACAAACATTCCATTGTTGCTTGTCCAGAATGAAACCTCTTTGCTGACATGTTGAGAGCTGTGCACACTCTCGACAGTATGTTCTGGTAGAGATGGAAGGCATCTAGATAGCCACTGTATGCATACAGAATATGGAAAAGTGTTGTACCAAAGTATTGGTCAAAATAGTTGCATAACTATGTAAATGATATCTGTATGCATAATAGGTTATCATGTCAATATGATTTGATGATTATGAAGTATTACTAATCCTGTACTTAATTTTGATTTGTAGGAAAGATCATGATGAATGATGAACACTGAACAAGCGATGGATGTTCAACAAAAGATTTACAAATCAAACACACTATAGAAGGCTTGTGGCTAGAAGATTATCTTAGAAAGAGGAAGAGAATCATGATGAGATGTTTTGCTCCAAGTGAATAGATAAAGACCATTCTCTTAATGGTGCAATTAAAGAAGAAGTGTGAATCAGGTTCTGTATGGGTATCCAGGATCGATAATAAATTGATGAGCTTAATGATCACCATGGGTGATGTGGATCTCAACCTTTGCTACAAGGTTGAATATGGTTTCTATACACAGATGACATGGATGCAAGAAGGAACTCACCACAGAGTTCGAATGATATTGAGGTTCATATCAATAGACCCATCTAACGAGAGATGGCACAGATAGATGGCTGCAGAAATGAAAAATGAAAGATCTCATATTGATGCATTGCTTCCTAGATCTGGAAGTATGGCAAGGATCAGAAAGAATCTTTCTCAACCAGGGAAAGTATGTCGAGAAATATTAAAAGGACTTGAGGTGTTGAAATGGCCACTCTTATGGATTCTAACTTGATGCTGTTAGGGGATGACTCATCAGAGTTAGTGGATATAACTCTGTACAGTCAAATTATTGGGTGATTGATGTATCTAACATATATTAGGTTAGATATATGCTTTGTTGTGAACACCTTGAGTCAGTATCTAGTGGAAACTAGATGTGTTCACCTGATAGTTACAAAGCATGTGATGAGGCACCTAAAGGATACGATAGACTTTGATCTATGCTATCTTGGAGATCATGACTTTAGATGGCTAATCAGATGCTGGTTGGGAAGAAAGTGTATCAGACAGGAAGAACACATCAAGAGGATGTTATTGTCTGGGATTAGCCATGATCTCGTGGTTTAGCTGGAAGCAGTCTAGTGTGGCTCTCAACACAAGCAGAATATATGGCTGCTTGCTCTGCTAGTTGTGAAGAAGCTTGGCTTCAGGATTGGTTTGAATTAGAGATAGAACCAACTGTGATCCTATGTGACAAATAGAGTTGTATGAAGATGACAAAGAATCTAGTGTTCCATGATAAGTCAAAGAACATAGGGATCTAATAAGATATGATGCAAAAGGAACTAAAGTTTGAATTTGTAACAGGTTACCGATGTACTAACCAAATCTCTACCTCAAGTGAAGAAGTTACCAACATACTAACCAAACCTCTGTCTCGAGTTAAATTTGAATACTTCCGAGACAAGCTTGGTGTAGCTCAAAAGGACCCTCCTCAAAAGGGGGAGTAGTATAGTCACTGATGATGAGATTGTCTCATCGAACAACAAGGTCGATGATGAGGTAACCTGTTCTCTACACCTAGATACTTAGAAATATTTAGATTTAGGACTCTTATGCTTAGAATACTTTGTTTTACTTATACATGCTTTTGATGTTAGATGTATTAGTAAGAATACATGCTTTTGATGATAGATGTATTGGTGAGAATACATGCTTTTGATGATAAGATGTATTGGTAAGAATACATACTTTTGATGACACATGTATTGATTAATGTACTTGTATGGTTGAGGATACTTGTACTTGTATTGATGAGAATACATGTGGGGATTGTATCATCCTTGAACACTTGTTCTAAAGTGAGCCATAGATAGGTGTCTCCGAGAAAGAAAAGGGATTGTATCATCCCTGGACTTCGGTCCCTGAATTGATCCGTAGACGTATGGTCTCCGAAAATGAAGTCCTTAGTGGACAGTTGAGGGGATTGGATCATCCCTGGACTTTCAGTCCTAAAGAGAGCCGTAGACGTGAGGTCTCCGAGAATGAAGTCCTTAGTGGACAGTTGAGGGATTGGATCATCCCTGGACTTTTAGTCCTAAAGAGAGCCGTAGACGTGAGGTCTCCGAGAATGAAGTCCTTAGTGGACAGTTGAGGGGATTGGATCATCCCTGGACTTTCAGTCCTAAAGAGAGCCGTAGACGTGAGGTCTCCGAGAATGAAGTCCTTAGTGGACAGTTGAGGGGATTGGATCATCCCTGGACTTTCAGTCCTAAAGAGAGCCGTAGACGTGAGGTCTCCGAGAATGAAGTCCTTAGTGGACAGTTGAGGGGATTGGATCATCCCTGGACTTTCAGTCCTAAAGGGAGCCGTAGACTTGAGGTCTCCGAGAATGAAGTCCTTAGTGGACAGTTGAGGGGATTGGATCATCCCTGGACTTTCAGTCCTAAAGAGAGCCATAGACGTATGGTCTCCGAGAAGTGGGGATTGTATCATCCCCGGACTTCGGTCCCTGAATTGATCCGTAGACGTGTGGTCTCCGAGAAGTGGGGATTGTATCATCCCCGGACTTCGGTCCCTGAATTGATCCATAGATGTGTGGCCTCCGAGAAGTGGGGATTGTATCATCCCCGGACTTCGGTCCCTGAATTGATCCGTAGACGTGTGGTCTCCGAGAACTGGGGATTGTATCATCCCTGGACTTCGGTCCCTGAATTGATCCGTAGACGTGTGGTCTCCGATAAGTGGGGATTGTATCATCCCCGGACTTCGGTCCCTGAATTGATCCGTAGACGTGTGGTCTCCAAGAAGTGGGGATTGTATCATCCCCGGACTTCGGTCCCTGAATTGATCCGTAGACGTGTGGTCTCCGAGAAGTGGGGATTGTATCATCCTCGGACTTTGGTCCCTGAATTGATCCGTAGACGAATGGTCTCCGAGAAAGTGATTTTTTATTATGATATGGTTACTTGTATCGGTATGGATACTTGTATTGATGATGTGGTTACTTGTATCGGTATGGATACTTGTATTGATGATGTGGTTAATTGTATCAGTAGGATACTTGTATTGATGATGTGGTTACTTGTATCGGTAGGATACTTGTATTGATGATGTGATTACTTGTATCAGTATGGATACTTGTATTGATGATATGTATACTTGTATTGGCATGAATACTTGTACTAATGATGTGGATACTTGTATTGTTATGGATACCTGTATTGATGACGATGTTGATGATCATGTGATGATGATGTTGATGATCGTGTGATGACGATGCTGATGATCGTGTGATGACGATGCTGATGATCGTGTGATGACGATGCTGATGATCGTGTGATGATGATGTTGATGATCGTGAGATATCGATGCTGATGATCGTGTGATGACGATGCTGATGATCGTGTGATGACGATGTTGATGATCGTGTGATGACGATGCTGATGATCGTGTGATGATGATGCTGATGATCGTGAGATGACGATGCTGATGATCGTGTGATGACGATGCTGATGATCGTGTGATGACGATGTTGATGATCGTGAGATGACGATGCTGATGATCGTGTGATGACGATGCTGATGATCGTGTGATGACGATGCTGATGATCGTGAGATGATGATGCTGATGATCGTGTATCGTGAGGATCCAGATGATGATATTGTTGTAGCTGTTCAAGTGCTACAGAAGATAAAGACTCAATACTGAAGATGTCGATGTTCCAGTATTGAAGATGTTCCAGTAACTGCTTGAGTTACTAATGATGTCGAGAAAGCTTCCAATGATTTATAGATGTATCATGTATGATGTTGATGACTCCTTGCTCGGGAAGATGTTGTTATAATATCCTTCTCGTTAAGGGGGAGCGTTGAGATATTGTAACTTCAAAGAATATTATATTTGTACTTTATTATTCCAGAGATGATTCATTCCTCCATGAAGATCTTATTGTATATCCGGAGATGTTTATTCCTCCGTCGGAATGTGGTAACTCGGGTTATTAGACTTCCCTAGTGGGGGTCGGCCCTAAATGTGTTATGTGGGTCAAAGGGTTATTAGACCACCCTAGAGGGGTCGGCCCAGTCAGTTATAATGGGGTATTTAACCTAATGGTTAAATATGAGCCTACATGTACTTGTGTAAAATACATATCAGAGTAGTGTATAAATAGAGGAGGTGTGTTCCTCATTATACACACATTCACTCACTTGAGGATAGCGCACTTGTGGAGGAGAGGTCTGCTATTGTGGAGGAGGAGATCATGTCTCAGGGTTTCATCTTTGTATATTTTTGGTCATCTATATTGAGGAAGCTTTGCTGGGTTTTCTACCCCATGAGGGTTTCCCAGGATAAATCTCTGTCTCTTGTGTTTATGCTATGCTTGTTGTTTCTTCAGTGATCCTGTATATGCTATTATTGTGAAATGGAATGTAATGCTGCTATTTTCTGTCTTAGCATATTGAATTTTAACAATCCTTGCATGCCAAATTGTGGTAAGAAGTGGGTTGGAAGATGAGCTCTCATACTGATTCTTGTAGCATAACTTTGCTCTATCTTTATCTCTTTAGAATGAATGCCCACAGATTCCCTTTATAGTCCAATGGATGTCTTGAAAAATATAGATCCCAATGTGAATGCTCTTGCTCATGAAGTGGTTTTCCAAGTACATGAAGGGGGCTATTGAATTCTCCCAAGCATGTGAGGAGTCCAATTCAAATTTTGGAGTCAAGAGTGTTGTTATGAGCCTTGAATGTGCCATAGAAGGTAGGTGGTCTCATCATTGGTATAATCACACGAATTTCAGAGAACAAGTCATGTAGATCTGTGTGGGATATTGAATAGAAAGTCGTGTTGAGTCAACATGGGTTCCCGATGTAAAGATCACATGGTTGTCCATAATGAATGACTTTATCGTTCTAAGGTTCAATTTCCATTTTGGATCTGATGAGGATGTCTTTGATGAGCTGCATGATGTATGCTGACGATGTTCTATTGCAATATTAGCCAAAATGTCGTATGTGTGTGAAACTTAAGCATTAACGAATGCCCCTTAATGTATGAGGTTTGGAAGGTACTATATGGATGAAATGCATCATTATTTCTTTCTCTCATGTTCTTGATTGTGATTTATCAAGTATTGTAGGTAAAGGACCTACCCATGGGGGAGGTTGTTGATGATGACCATTGAAGCCAGTAGTTGAAATGGAAATAAATAATGAATGGTTGTTTATACAAACGAGACAAGCATCCCTATGCTCGTGAAAATCTATCAAATTGGATTACAATTAGAGGATACAAAGGGGTTGACTCTACAAACCATTGATACATGGATACAGGCGGCTTCAATCCATGTCTGAGTAAATTTGTATTGGACTGTTGATTCCGAAGAAACAGAAATGTCGATGATTGCGAACAACCCATGGGGGTGGGGGGATTTAATAATGACGAAGTTGTCGGGTGGGTAACTTCTTTATATCGGATGAGTAATCGTTTTTAATCATAAATGTGAAAATTTCTACCATCGAAATGTATGACTCCCCTCGATGTGATAAACTTGGTGTAGAGCATAGGGGAGACCACTAAGTTAGAGAGCAATGATGACTCTCTCTACTCAGTTCGAGGTGATCCCTTATTTTGATGAGAAAGGACCCCCAAGGTACAATCATAGCTATTTAAACTCTCACAATGAGGTGAGCTTACGTCAATGAGATCTTAAGCAAGTGGTAAGATGTGGGTCTTACCATGAGAACCAAGATCATTTTTGTAACCAATTAGGATACTTAAAGGACTGACACAAGACTGGTTGATAAGCATGGGGCTCATGGATTCCCTTGATTGATGTAAACTAGGTGAGTGGATTATGTCAACATACTTTGAGTGGTAAAGTAGGGTGTAACGAAGGGGAACAAACTATGGATGAATGTTTTATCATAGATGTAATTGTTGATGGGGTAAGGTATCTGGATGACAAATTAAAGGTGTTGGGGTTGTATGGAATCAAGTACGTTGATCAAGCGTGACTAGGGTGTGTTTCCAAAAAGAATAATGTGATGGGGTTCCTATGGTTTTGAGTGAGTTGGGGAACCAATTTATAATAAAAAAATTGTTGAGGGTGGACCCCCTTTTTGGTATTCTTGGGGGTTGATGATATGAAGGGAAATTAAGATGGCATCTCTCATGCGGGGGGTGAGAGGCTATATGTGAATCATAATCAGAACATGTGTTGAGGAATGTGAGGGATGTGACTGGAAGAATGCAATGTGATGACATGTGGTTTCAACTTGGAAAACTTGTTGATTTATCATATTCCACGGACTTGGTGGTTTGACATCATGGGTTTCAAAGTGAGAAGGGGTTGTGTGGTGCGCACACCCATAGGGGATCATGTTATCCCACGATAACGACATTGAGATGAGTCTTTATCAGGGAATGGGGTCTTATGGACATCAATGGGTTCATAGGATAAGTGCAATGTAAACAGTGTGAATATGTTTCCTATATGTAAGGTCGAGATGATATACTAGTGGATGGAGCCCATTGTTTGGATGATGAGAGACTTGATTCCTCGTGAAGATCCTACACACATGACACAAATACTGTTGTCAAGATTAATTTTCTTTTTTCAAATCACTAATACATCAATCATTAATATGTCAACTAGGGTAACTCTTTTCATTTAAAGGTTGTTTGCAATGTTTATGTAGGTGTCAAAACTTAATCTAATATAGATTTTTGAAAGACTAACTGTAATAAAGGAAACTCACTCTTAGCAAATTTAAAGACAAATTGCATAAGCTAAGTCGAACCAAATCAATCTCAGTTCTTAATCACTCTAAATGGAATCAAACCATAGTTCTTTGTGCTAATTTGATTATGAGTATTAGTCACACCAATCCAATCTCAATCCCTATTCCTTCCAAGCAGAGTCGAACTTAAACCTCTAAATTCAATAGATTGTGAGAGCATTAGCAATCTAAGCGTTTAAAAGAAAACATGTCACTTAATCATGTGTCAAGGAGCAATATTTGATCTTCTCAAAAGGCATAATACAGATTTTACTCCTCTATCATTGTGAAAGCTATAAGTGTACCACACTTCAAGAAATTAAACATAGTTGCGATATTGAAAATGAACAATCAGCTTAATCATGAAAGAGTTATCTCTGGTATTTAAACATAAATCCCTCACTATGAAAACTTATATTGTTGCATACCATACTTACAGAATTAAAGGACTAATATATTGCCAGTAGTAAAAGAAACTAACTTATATTGCAAGAGTAAAATACTACGTAAAATCAAATTGTAGAAATAAAGAAACACACACATAAAAAATAAATAAAAGCCATTAAATCACACATGCATAAATAAATAGATCATACTTACAAAAAAAAATTAGAATGCACAATATAAACAAAAGAATAATACTTTGCATAATATTGTAATCTCATGGCGCGTGCTCTTTCTCCCGATAAGAGAACAAGAAACTAAAATCTACATCATAACTCGAATCGCACTACATAGAAAATAATATAACTACTATATACATTAACACAAGATCTTGAGAAAAATAATATATTCCATCATGAATTGGATAATTCCTCTAAGAGTCCTCCATTAGAATGGACAAGAAACTCGTATTTATACATGAGTTTTCCATAACAAATAATAAATGAATATCCAAAATGTCCTCAACAAATTGTTAATAATTTGGATCTCAAAACCAATTAAAAGCTAATCCCAAGATCTTTGCTAACCCCCATGCTATTTAGGATGCCTCTGAAGTCAAATTCAAATTTGGGGATGTGAGTCATAACAAGATGCCCAAAACTCATCCCAAATTACTACTAGTAACATTTAACTTCTTAGGTCCATCTTATATTACATGAAGGTCTTCAAATCTTTGTAAATAAACCAAGTATGTAGTCACATACACCACCAACTTGTCCCTTTTATCTTAAAATAATTTAACATCACAATTTGAGACATATAAGAAGGGTAGAACAATGAATTTATAAAAATCCATCACTCCTAATGAATATCTTCCTCTAAAGTGTCTTCATGGTTGGTGGTGGTCGACTCTCACATCTGCAATACATGAATGTAAAGAATTTCCCACATTGAGTTATTATTCAAAGATAAATACAAAGTATACTAATATTTCCTAATGTCAATCAAAATCCAACGAAATACTCAAAAATGCAAATGGAAAACACATTAAACCAAAATCCCGCAAATAGGCATTAAAAACGATTAATAAAATGTCACAAGAAAGTAAAATAGGATTAAGAATAGGGAAGAGAGGATGAAAATATGACATTTATGCAACCCAACATCTCCCCCAAACTGAATATGATGCATGCCCTCATGCAACCCTGTATCAACCAAGTTGAATGAAAGATGTTCCCTTTTTTTGTCAATTCTCGCTAGCTCTTTTGGTTAAGGTGTGGGTCTCGTTAGTAGGGCGACCCGAGTTCAATTCCCCTTAGGGGTGAGCTAGTTGGGAAGAGACACCCAAAAATCCAACCATCATAAGGGTTGGTGTGGCCCAGACCAAGTGCGATCCTCGGGTGACCTTGACAGCTTAGATGCCCCTAGGTTACGGTTCTTAACCAATGGTTCATTGCTACCGACCCCGAGTGACGGGCAATCGAACAAAAAAAAAGAAGAAAGATGTTCCCTTTTTTTTCAATCCATACCCAAAACCACTATCAAGAAGTTGCCATCACTATATATGATCATCAAGAGGTGTGAAGTCTCATACTGAACAATTTTATATCCAATAACCATGTCAAATAATTCATCCACTTTGTTCCATAAATCTCATCTCATGATCACTATCAATACCTTTTTTGTTGATGATCATGCTCCTAAGATACATCAATTATTGCCCAATAGAAATCCCTTCAAATAATGGTTGATCCACTTCTCAAAATCTTCAAAACTAGCATCCTTAAAAATAAATATAGAGCAAACTAGGTCATGCAGTAAACTGTTTATGATCTATAGCAGATAATGCATGATTTGCAACAAACTGGCGATCTGCAACCAAAGTGTTGTAGTTGATTGTTTTGTGGCGGAGTGATAAAACAAATATTTATCAAAAATTATGAATTAGGTTTTTTGAAACTTGGTGAGTTTGTTGGGAATATGTTTATGCTTCTCTCGACCAAAATTTGGAGATACCCACATCACGGATTTGAGAAAAAGACAAAATGGTTGTAGGCGATGGTGCTTAATTTCTCGAGATTTACGAACTGGGTTTTCCTAAAAATTGGTGGGCGTATTCTCCTTACCATAATGCGTCGCTCCTCCAATTTTCGTGAATACACAGTTCGTGGTTTGCAAGATTATGCACTTTTGCAAGATAACATGGATGAATAAAAACGTGAGTTTGATCAAAATTGTCTTGAGGGCCTTCAACAAATTATCAGATAGTGTTTGGCTATGAAATTCACAAAGAATCACAACAACCATTCCCCCAAATTGAATATTCTACCTGTCCTCAAGTAAAAGAAGAGAGTTACAAGCTGGCCTTAATCAATTTCAAGTTTGAGCTCTTGAACATACAGGACACCATAAGGCAAAACAATTTTCTTCTCTTAGCACAACCCTAAAACCCAAAACATTAATCCATTGGATGCTTGCTACAAGATTGTTGTCTATGTTTACCATCTCCCCCAAATTGAAGTGCTGGAAGTAAACATTGCACTTGTCATCATAACATAAATGAAGTATTCTAGGACCAATTTGAAAATCTGTGCCATAATTAATTGTATAAGACCACATGGGTATGAAAAGATGGGCATTGAAGATATTTTTTAATCATCAAAACCTGAACACATGGTTAGTAAATCTGTGTTCCCGTTGTTGTCTTAATATTTCTCCAAAATGCATAATGATTCCATAACACATGCTTGAATGCTTCCCCCTGGATGCCGTAGTCCTACTGATAATTGTTGTTTCTTTCCTGCGGCCACTACAGGAACGTTGAGTGGGGAGCTTCCAAGTGCTGCCGTAACTTAAATCAAACTATTAATAAAAGAATTTCAAGTTGGCTCTTATAGAGGTTTGATTGTTGTTAACATTGTTCACAAATTTCAAATAAAATAAATACTGAAAATAATATATCGTCTGCCCCCATCATTCATAGATCATAGAAGAAACAACAACTCTTTTCATCATTCCAAGCAATTTGTCCTTCAACGTGACAGGTGCAATTATACATCATGAAAATGCCTTTCTTGAATTCAGATACTTGTCTCAACCCTTAATTGTCTCAACAAAATAGAAAGACACAATCCCTAGAGATCAGATTGACCTAACATCTTCGCAACAACGTTCTTCATTTGGCATAACAGAACATTAAGCCTGATTTCCTTCTATACTTGGTAGAACGATCTCAGCCTCCTGGCTAAGTGGATCCATAACATAATATTACTATGAATCCACCAAAACATTGGTTTCAACCTCCACTTCAAATATGTGGATCGCCCAACTATTGGGAAGACATCCTTGTTTAAAATTGGAGGATATGCAGCCCCGTTTTAAATTTTTAGAGGATTTGCAGCTACATTGTTAAAAAACTGATGACATTTATCATTTGTCAAGCACCAAGAGTGTTATATGCATGTTGAAAATGGTTGTGTGGATTTATAAGATCAAATGTAATAAATGGAAAATCTAGGCTAGGAAGGAAAGGGGCTCATAGAACAAATACTTAGAAATTGGATTTCCTGCTTTTTCTTTCACATCACATGTCAAACGCAACACATTAAGATCCGGTCTACCATCCATGCAGTATTGCATCCTGTCGTCATTGTGGTAAAACAGAGGTGAATTGAACACACATCCTGCACCATTCATATACTATTATTCAATACAAAAGAGGGTATTGAGCATATTCACTCCTTTACATTTACAAGGCTATTATGGATATTCAAGAAAGTACAACCAACAAATGTAATATTGCTTTCATTACTGCTTCCATAGTTTACTAAAAACCAACCAATGCTACAGGATTGTTATCAAAACTTTATTTTCTGGTGAAAATGATCATTTTTCCGACTGTTATGTATGGGTAGGACTATTTCAAAATGATTTTAGCCAAAAATCCTACATTCGAATTGGTTAGGAGAGTCTCCAAAATGACTAAAACACTGATATTGCCATGAATTTTGTGATTGATTTAAGTCACATGAGTAAACCATCATCTTTAAGGCATGAAGATCCATTTCCATAAACAATGAATAATATATCATCATGCTTTGTAATTCACAATGGCTTGAAGAGTTCAACCAATATGTACATTAGTGAATCATTGAAATAAATTAAAAGACTCATACTGTTTTCTTTCCACCCTTTGTGTGATAGCATGTGCTTATAAGGAAATGGATTCTATAGCATCATCTTCTACTATAGGTTCTTGTGGCCATCCTATCCTTTTCTTGATTTGTCCATGGAAACTGCTACTTCTCCTCTTACCACCAGTTCTTATGAGACAATAACAAGGCTTTGTGTGCTCCCACTATTGGTTCTTGTGAGGAAAAAACATAGCTTCTTTTTCTTGTCCATGTCAGGTATTCCCCCCCTTTTTACTACTAGTTCTTGTGTGACAACAACAAGACTTCCTATTGTTGGTTCTTATGTGACACCAATAGAGCTCCTTGATGTTGGTTCTTGTGTAGTAGCACCAATGTCTTTCTTAAGGAACTCCTGCAACTTGGTGATTATGATGTTAGCACGGGCTATGGTAGTAGAGATGAGGGTGATGGTGTGGTCCTGTTAAAATATAAAAATGATGATGTTCCTCTTCCCCCGAACTGAAAGATTTTACTACCCTTGGAAATATGGCAAATAAGGAGGAAGTGGGGAAAAAGGCTCAAGTGATTTTCCAAATACAAATCCATAACATTCAATGAACTTGATTAACGAAAAGGAAAAAGAAGCATACCTGCACCTACCTAATAATTTCAAGAAATTTGCAGCAAGATCCTGAAAAGCACAATATCTAATATGGTCCACAATGATGCAAAATTTTTGCAAGAGAGAGTAGTGTGGAACTTGGAACATGTAACATGAAGAGTTGCAATTGAGATTTGGAGCTAAGAGCATGTAGCCTAAGGAGATTAGGTGCAAGATTTTGATGTAGCAATAAATCTTGAAAATAGTTATTTAAAGAGTAACATTGAAATCTTTATTCAAAGAGAAACTTGGATGGAATGGTTTATTTCTCATTTTATCTGCAAACCTTCTCCACCAACACATTGGTTTTCAAACAAGGTTTGTTTGACTACACCCAAAGGATTTTCATAGTAATAATTTGTTTATTCCCAAGCAATTCCTGCCAGCAAGCTAGTTTTCAAGCATACCAAGGTCTTATGGCACCTAATATAGGTTTTCACCATCAAATTTAATCTAGAAATTGGGTAGGACAATGAGGGGGCTTGGCATTGTAAGTGGGCCAAGCTGACTTTATTATATGGATTAGGGGTGGGTGGAGCAGAAATTCATGGAAGTGATGGAGTGGTGGAGGATGAAATTAATCTGATGATATTTGTGACATAAATAATTTTCATAGGCAAAGGTTATTTGCTTTCAAGATCAACCGCATAAGAAAATGAATGCTTTATTAACTTCAACTTGCATGTATATCGAGATGAAAAGAAGGAAATGCATAGGCATACCAGGGCACTAGTGAATGAGCATGATGAACCTTAGGTTTTCTAGAAGGATTCTTTTGTAGCAATGTAATAGTAGATGTAGAAATGGGGAATGTGGAAATGGCACCTTACTTTTGAAACATTGATCTTCAAATTCTTCAAATCAATTCTTCACGTGTCTTGTTCTAGATCCATCTGAAATTTTGATGAACAAGTCTTCTTGTTGAGACACCATTGGGCCAAACTCCTGAAAACTTGAGCTTAAAACATGGAACAACATCACATGAAGTTTCATATTCATTGTTGTATTTCTAGAGAGAATTCCTATTTGGCATGAAATTTTGTCTTCAAGAATTACTGGTGCATGGATTGAACTTCTTTGACCTCCCCGGTACTTGCAAATTTTTTCAGCACTTACGGGAAATAAAACATGAGATCGTGGAAGAAGAGAGGTGCACAGTCTCTCTTCGTCCAAGAAATATATAAAAAATAACAAATAATACTTATAAAACAAGTCCAATGAAGATAAACAAAACAAAATTCATTTGTTACCAGCGGGAGAGAGGTGGCCACCTAGACTACCCAACAATGTTTCATTGATAACTTTTTCATTTTGCATCCAATTTGAGTGATTCCAATTCCAAGTGAAATTATATTCAAATATATATTTCCAATAGATATAGGTTTTGAAAATTCGTTAATATGATATGTCAAATCTATTAAAGAACATCATGCATGATAGAGGAGTTTGCAAATTCTCGCATAGACCAACAGTTACTCATTTGCACATAAATTTTTCATTTGATCACAGATTGACTTGATTCAAATTGGAGGTGAAATTAGATTTGCGTATTTATTTCCAATAGAAACGTTTTTTAATTCCAAGAATAATTGATAGGTCAAATATACCAAGGAACATCCTAGGGGACAGAGTTCTAGGAGTGATGGTTTAGGATATGTAGTTAGTATTTTTCGAATAACTTTCTCGTATGATATCGAAATTGAGTGATTCAAATTGTGTTGAAAACTAGATTCATAGGATAACATGAATTAGAAATATATTTTCAAGATATATCCATTTAGGCACCCAAAAAGTGACTATCCCAACTCAGTTCCTGAGCTACCTACTCTGCACCTAGGCAATGTTTTGGTCATAACTTTTTCGTTTGAGACCCAAATTGGTGATTCAAATTAGGTTAGGAACTAAATTTAAAGGGATATTTTGGATAGAAAAAGGTTTTCAAAATATGACCAATATAGGATCTCTCAAAACAACCCTCTCCCGACTATGCTTGTAGTAAATCCAACAAGCCAAAATGCCACAACAACCAATTTCTTAAAAAATTGATGATCTATATGTGAGTGAATGTTTGTAAGGGTATAAGTTCAATGTAAGGCATCCAAATAAAAAAAAATCAAGCATTAAATTCCTAATTTGACCTACACAAATGCTCCACAACCGATCTCAAAATTGAGCTGCAAATCCCCAAAAAGTGAAGAGTTTACAAGATATGAATAGATCGTTGTAGGCCAACTTAAAAAAATGTATTTCAATGCTAAAAGATGTATTTTTATGAATAATGTAATATCTACCTCTTTTGGAATTTTGTATTCTTGTGTATTGATGACTATCTTCAATGGCTTCCCCTTGGATGATCTTGAATCCTTCAATAGAATCTCCATTCACCAAGCCTTCTTCCTCTTGCCAAGATTTTTGCCAAAGAAAGATTAGTAGTATGGGTGGCTCTTACTGCACCACATAATTTTACTTTTTGTGATTCATACATTCTACATGCCTTCACTATAGTGGTGTGAGGACTCACCTCTAATATTTAAGAGTGAATGCACTAGTTACATCTCATTTTACTGTCCCTTTTTACCCCGTACTCAATTCACATTATGAATGCAATCAATGCAGAAAATACTATAAAAATCAATACTAAATTACGCTATTGCACCCTTGACAACCTCCTTGGAAACGATGCCAAACTGTTGGTGAGATTAACTGTCCCTTTTTAGAGAACTAATCCATCAATCATTAATATGTTAGCCATGGTAACTCTTTTCATTTAAAGGTTGTCTGCAATGTCTATGCAAGTGTCAAAGCTTAGTCTAATATAGAGTTTTGAAATACTAATTGTAATAAAGGAAACTCACTCTTAGCAAATTTAAAGACAAATTGCATATGCACAGCCACACCAAAACAATATCAATTCTTAATCTCTCTAAATGGAATCAAAACATAGTTCTCTGTGCTAAATTGATTATGAGAATTAGTCATACCAATCCAATCTCAGTCCCTATTCCTTCCAAGAAGAGTCAAACTTAAGCCTCTGAATTCAATTGATTGTGAGAGTTTTAGAAATCTAAGCATTTAGAAAACAAATCACATAATCATATGTCGAGGAGTAATCTCTGATATTCTCAAACATGCATAATACATATTTTACTCCTCTATCACTGTGAAAGCTATATGTGTACCACAATTAAGGAAATTAAACACAGTTGCGAAATTCAAAATGAACAATCAACTTAATCATGTAAGAGTTATCTTTGGTCTTTAAACACAAAGCCCTCACTATGAAAACTTATGCTCTTGCACACCATACTTGAATAATTAAATGAATAATCTATTGCCAGTAGTAAAAGAAATTAACTTATATTGCAAGAGAAAAACTACATAAAATCAATCTGTAGAAATAAAGAAACACACACATAAAAAATAAATAAAAGCCATAAAATCACACATGCATAACTAAATAGATCATACTTACAAAAATAAATTAGAACACACAATATAAACAAAAGAATAATGCTTTGCGTAATGCTCTAATCTCATGGAGCGAGCACTTTCTCCCAAGAATAGAACAACAAACTAAAACCTACAACATCATAACTTGAATCACACTACATAAAAAATAATAGAACTACAATCTACATCAACGCAAGATCTTGAGAAAAATAATCTTTCCATAATGAATTGGATAATTTATCTAAGAGTCCTTCATTAGAATGGAGAAGGAACTCTTATTTATACATGAGTTTTCTATAACAAATAATAAATGAATATCCAAAATATCCTCAACAAATTGCTAATAATTTGGATCTCAAAACCAATTCAAAGCTAATCCCAAGATCGTTGCTAACTCCCATGCTATTTAGGATGCCTTTGAAGTCAAATTCGAATTTGGGGATGTGAGTCATAACAAGATGCCCAAAACTTATCCCAAATGACTCCTAGTAACATTAACTTATCAGGTCCATCATATATTACATGGAGTTCTTCAAATCTTTGTAAATAAACCAAATATGTACTCACATCCACCACCAACTTGTCCCTTTTATCTTCAAATAATTTGACATCATAATTTGAGACATATAAGAAGGGTAAAATAATGGATTTATAAAAATCCATCACTCCTAATGAATATCTTACTCCAAAATGGCTTCATGGTTGGTGGTGGTCGAATCTCGCATCTACAATACATGAATCTAAAGAAGCTCCCACATCGAGTTATTATTCAAAGATAAATACAAAGTATACTAATATTTCCTAATATCGATCAAAAGTCAACGAAATACTTAAAAATGCAAATAGAAACACTTTAAACCAAAATCTCACAAAGAAGCATTAAAAAGGATTAATAAAGTGTCATAGGCAAGTAAAATATGATTAAAAATAGTGAAGAGAGGATGTGGAAATATGACATTTATGCGACGCAACAAATACCCAAGCATAATAATGATCATGACAAGAATATTGACAATGTAGAAGGATTTGACAAGAAAATTAATTTACCTGGAGAAATGGCCATTAGTTGTATGGGAAGAACTTCTTCATGTACAACCCATTGATAGGGATATTTAGCAGGACGCCTTTAGGATTACTCAATGCATATGCTACTTTGGGAAATCATTGCTTTACGATGTAGGGTCCTTTCCACATGGGGATGAATTTACTAGGTTCCAGCTTCTTGTCTTTTTTAGAATAAAAAATGAGGATGAGATCACCTTTGTTAAATGTGCAAGGGAAAACATCATGATCGTAATGGGATTTGGTGCGAAGTTTCATGGCTTGATTTTGCTGCATCGAATCACGATGCTCCTCATCAAGGTGTTTCAAAGTGAAAAATCGTTGTTCTAATGCTAGCGTGTCTAGTAATAGCTCTACAGTCGATTGGAGTGTAGGGATTTGGCATTCAATGGGTAAAATTGCTTCTATTTTGTGAACAAGGTGAAAGGGGGTAAATCATGTTGTATTTTTAACCGATGTTCTATATGCTCATAGTGTTGGGAATAATTTGTGATGTCAATTATTTTTACTCTTGTTAATTATTTGTTGGAGCATGGTTTTGAGAACTTTATTGAATGCCTCAACCTACCCATTGGCTTGCGGATAATAAGAAGTAGAAAAATCATGTTTGAATCCTACCAAGTATGATAATTCTTCGAAAGTATCATTCCAAAAATAAGTTTCATTGTGGAATACCAACTATTTAGGTACACCAAATCCTAAAATGACGTGGTTAAAGAAGAATCGAGTTGTTGTCATGCTAGTGCAGTCGAAAGTAGGCATTGTTTCATCCCATTTGGTGAAGTAATCAACGACGATGACAATATAGTTGAGGTATTGGGATGAAGCAGGGTGACATTCCATGGATTCAATTCACAACTTACAGCATGGGCCAGCTGTGATGACGGGATGTAGAGGTGTCAGTGGAGCCTTAGTTTTGCAAGAAAATATTTGACAATTTTCACATCTTTTGACGGCATGAACACGATCCTTCAAGAGCGAAGGCCAAAAGTAGTTGGCACGAAGGATTTTTTGGGTGGTGTCCAATCCTGATAAGTGGCCATCGCATGCTCCTTTGTAGCAATCATTGAGGACTTGCTTAGCCTCTTCATAAGATAGACATTGTCGAAGTATGGTATCAGTCCCATGCCTATAGAGAATTTGTCTAAGGAGGAGATAATGCAAGGCTTGGTGATGAATGCGGCAACAATCATCATGTGAGAGATGGGAGGCAAATTTATATGTACGGAGGTATGTCAGGACATTTCAGTACCATGGGTCTTCACTAGACAATATGAATAGGTGTTAATATGGAAATTGATGATGATGATATATAAAGTATATCAACATGGTCAATTGTATTGCACATAGGAGGTAGTATCTCTTCTTGGGGAACAAATGATGAGCTTTCCATGGGAGGAGAATGGCTCTCCGATAACGACATTTGTTCTAGGAGGACGGCTTGTTCAACATGAAAAATGGGGCACTAAAACAAGTAGTGAGTCAATATCCCACATGATTGACATGTACGAGTAGTACATGACCGAATGGGTGTATGGGCCGAGCTTGGTGACCAAAAAGTGCGGTTAGGTGGAACCATGCTCATGTTGGCCAATATAATGTGAGTATGATTCCCACATGATGAGCACCCTGCGCGATGCTCCTCCTTCACCTTTGACGTAGTGATAAAGTTGATAGAGTCGGTCTTCTGGGAGATTGGTTGAGATCTGTCAATGACGAGGTACGTGAGACAATTTTTTTCCAATGCATCCCAAAATCGAGGGAGTTTGGAACAATGATGTGTACGGTGACCAAATTGGGAACAAATTGTGCATGCATGGTTAGTGCACAATGTTTTTTTCTTTGGTTTCGAGGTAGCCACCAAAGGGGTACCTAGTTTGCCCCCTGCTAAAGAATTGGTTGCATGGGTGGCACTAACGAGCATGTTGAGCAAATTCCTAAGTTCCAGTAATGTGGGGCAAAGGATTGTTGCGTGCCCTAATCTACCACACAAATCACAAGGTTGGTTGATTCTGGGGGTAGGGGTATTGATTGGGATGATGGGGGCATTCAACTTTGGTTGCTTGCTGCCACCAATATTGGGTTTGTGTGTAACCGGTGATGTTGTTGTCATGGGTGGGACTGATCCTAGAATTGCTACTATTGATGCGCCTGAAGGTGAAATCAAAGTGAAATTCAAATGGGTGTATGGATTTGGTACTATCTCTGGGTATGTGGTGTTAAATACCAAATCAGTATTCCCAAAGTGAGCCTAGGAAATGTGACTGTAGCCATAACCTGGGTTCCTTGCACTCTTGGGGGGCAAGAGGGGGATTTGAACCACAGGTGGCACTAAAGGAGGTGAAGGGGAGATGAATGCTTCAACAAGGTGATTCTATTCAAGTTGAGATATTGGTGTTGATGTGGCTTGTGTCTTATATTATGATGTGAAGATGTTGCACATGAGACTGTCTGTGGATGTTGGGGTAACTAGTGGAGGGCCACAATATGCCCCTAAAAAAGTGAATTCTTTGTAAATTCTAGGACCAATATCTTAATATGATGAATGGTTTTTTAATCCAATAGTGGGTAGAATATTATCAGGGTTTGAATTAGGATGAGGCTCATAGTAATTGTGTTGGTAGAGATGACTATATTCCCATTGCGGGGAAACATCATGATGTGGAAAATCGATGAGGCCATAGCCTTCATGGCATACATATAGCTACATCCCAAAAGGATATATTAATCAAGTTGATTATCAACTACTTCGATATCTAGGAGAACCATTTTTCCTCCCAGTTCAACGAGGACATTTTGGTATAACCCTTATGGTTTTGATAGTTTCCCATCATAAGCACAAAGGGTGATAGATGAGGGGACCAAATATGGTGAGCTAAGATGCTTCCAAACATGTGTTGACATCACACAAGTAGATGCTCCTTCATCGACTATACATTGATGAATGATGATACTCTTAATAATGACTGGGATTTGGAAAGCGAAAAATGAAGATAACTACAATTCGCCATTGTTGAGGTCGAAGATCATTAAGAGAAAATCAAATGGGTCAATTGCACATAAGGCTGGTAGTAATGCCTTCTTTTGGGAAGAGCAAGACTAAATCATTTATAAATTCAATATGGTAGTGAGGGATTGGGCCAAATCATCCATGATGTTGTAATTGTGAGCAAATTCCGTGTATGGGCAACTCGTCGAAGTGGTGGATTTGGGATCTGAGTGATCTGGTCATTACTAGGACATGGTATCTGCAAAGTCCTACCAGTGGTAGCAAGGACATCCTCCCTCTTAAGAGGGTTAGGCATTCCATAACCATTGTTATGGGTCTGAAGATTGATGTCAAACGTGTTCATGTATATTTTTTGGAAGGTTCCATCACTAGAGGGGGGGTTCTTACTAATGAGAAATTGTTCCCTGATTGGGAAATGGTTGTTGTAACACAACTTGTTGGGGATGTGGTGTGTTTATTGGTTGAGTAGGGTTGGCGGTATCCTTTTTCCAAACCTCTATCAACTATTGCCACTCCGGTATCAACAAGAAATGATGTGTGTAATTTCCATATTCTTTGCACATTATGTAAGGCAAGTTTGTACTTAGGTTGTCATTCTTCCCTTAATTGGGAGGATTATTGGTCCCCTCAGTTTGATTTCCTACATTCTAATTTTGTTGGGGAGGGGGATTTCCTCCCTGCCCTTGTTGTTGGTTATGCCTATTCTTTCCTTTCTTCTTCCCCTAATTATGTGAATTAGGAGGATTAGTTGCATTCAACCGCTCAAACTATTGATCCTTTTGTGTGGGAGAAGGTTGTACTAGATTAACCCTAGCATGAGTCATGGGGTGAGATCCAAGTATACCATGGAATGGAAAGTATGGATTGCAGATTGGGGTGGGAAGATATGGGTTGGGTTCTCCATAAGACGTGGATGTAGGAGCTTGCATCGTTAATAGAGGTGGTGAAGCAAGTTGCACCTGACTTGTATTGGGGAACGTGGGATGGTATGGTCCATACATCATATTTCCAAATGGAGGATTTAGAACGGTTTGAGGGACCATCAATGCTTGACGTGTCGACAGGTATTGCTGCACCATATTGTATGGTGTAGAGGTTTGTGGTTGGGGAACTTTTACTTGATGGTAAACAACTCCGGTAAGCCCATCGACAGAGTGTGATGTCCCTCGAGGAGCTTGGTTCAGAGAATGATGTCGAGTTGCATTATGAATGATTATATACAATACCATGACTATGCATAGATTAAATCAAAATGTTGTGCCTTGGGAATGGTGTCTTATTTTGTTTTGGGCATTACGGTTTCCACATTCTCGACGATCATAGGGAGGAGCGATTTGAGGAACCAATCAAACAAGAATTTTGGTTGGATGTCTATTTTTTATATTTTTCAATGCCTATGCCATTCATGGATGTTATACGCAATGTTGGTAGAGGTATTTTGCCTAAATTCTATGAGAATTTCTATCCCTAGATCATGGCACATGGGTAATTGAAAATACATGATAAAGGTGGTGGTAATGGAATAAGTCCCAGATAGTAAATTTGAATACCATTTGGTTGTCGTACTTGTAAGGGTTCTCTAAAAAATTCAAAAGAAAATGGTGTCCTTGACTATATTGTTGGATGAACACCAAAGGTGAAATGACATCATGTGGTTTGTTGGATCATCACCTTGTTTTCCCTCAAATTTTGGAATATTCAAGGGGAGCTTGGGGGGAATTCCTGGCCAATCCATGTCATGTAATATGGATTCATTTATTAGCTTGGATAAATCTAGTAGATTTAGACTCCCCATAAATGGAAGTGATGAACCCACCATTTTCTTATGTGTGTTAACTCCTCCAAGAGGTGGAGGGGGTGGGGATGGGCATGGGGGTGGTGGAGGTTGTGGGGGGGTGTAGTTGATCTGGGAGGTGATATAGTTAAGGTATGTCCAAGAAAAGTCTTCATTATCACAGTTTCTCGAGTATGCTCCCAACCTGATGGTCTTCGGGGAGGTAGTGTGGGAACTCTTCCTTGAACTGGAGGACAACCTTGAAGTCTGAGAGATTGCCTCATGGTTATTTATTCCACAATAGTTGTTTGATCCAATGAGAGTGAGGATGAAGGGAATTAAACACAATTGAACAGATGCAAAAATATGATAACCACAATAATAGATGCAATATGGTGTAGGTGTATGGGTATGGTTCAAGTTTTTATGCAAGTGATACTGAGAGTTGGTTCTTTTTAATTACGTTTAGATGGTCTTGTGTAGTAAAAGGAAAAAATGTATATTCTCTTATTGACTTAATGTCCTTCCTATCAAATAGTCATTGGGCCTTCCAATAGCTCTATTTTCGATGGTTATGAACCCATCGAAAACGACTAGTGAAGGTATGAAAGAATCGGTTATAACGAGGGGTATTGGGGCTATGTTTTGAAAGGACTAACAACATTTCCAATAGCCAATGAAATTTGAATCATGTGAAAATTCATCCCACAAATGCCACCTAGTGATAATCCTAGGTTTCAGCCACTAAGATACCTACGCCAAGTGTGGATAAGGGGTTAGGCCTCGAGCAGTAAATTGTAGCCTCCACAAAGATTTTGGTGGCTCGATGTGGTAAACAAAAGCAACTATACCTAGGATTTTGCATCCTTGGGAACCATGCTTCCTTATCCGAGTTTGATCACATTTTCTTATAGCGGGATTTGATAAGTCCCTTAAAAGTTAGCAACCAGTATGTTTAAAAAATGTAGAAGATTGGTGGGCATTATTTGGATGCCTAGCCCATTCAATCCTAAACTAACTAAAACATTGTTTTGTGAGCTCCTTAATGGTGGATTTTAGTTGGTTGATAATTACAATGCGATGTTGATTTTATGAGGTCCAAATTTGAATTAAAGGTGTGACAAGGGAGGTATTTAAAACCTTCTAATATTTCTTATTCATCTAGATCACTTGTGAGTGCAAGATGAAGATCATACTTGATTAGAAAGAGTACTTAGGTCCCTTGGTGTATGCTTCAAGTGGGACATACACACATGTGTTTTGGAAGCAAAGTAGAGTGAAATTTGCAATTAATTTGAGAGAATAATAAATAAAAGATATGTCATGAACATTAATAATTAATTACTCCTAATTAAACTCATAAGTGTGAATTGATGGTTTGCATAAGACAAAAAATACAAGCTTATGCAATGAAAAATGTGAGAAGGGTGGTATTTCAAATCTTTCACCCCATTCTGATTTGCCAAGATCAATTATGAGTGCAAGGAAAAGAGCATACTTGAGCAAGAGGAGTATTTAGGTCCCTTGTTTGTGTGAAGAAGTGAGCTAATCTAGCTTTGGTTGAAATCAAGAAATACGCAAGAAGCAATGAGAATTAAACTAATGTAAGTTATACCAATTGCCTAGAGTAATAATTTCTATGAGTAGGAAGCATGTGATGATGTAGTCAACTTCTAGTGAGAGCTAAGAGGTCTCTTTAAAACCTCAAAGCCTTTAGACTATTACCATGTAAAAAATGACTTTTTACTCCCTATTTCGAGCTATGTGATTTAATTACTGGAGAAATACAAACAACTTATGAGTTTGTTATTAATTTCTTGTTCATTGATCAACCCTTAAAACTACTTTTGTGATGAAAATAATCTAAAAAGACGAAAAAGATGCACAATCGCGCAGGTTTTTGACCCACAGACACGCAGTCACGTGAGAAAACAATTACACAAGCCGCTAGATTTACCACGTGCATAAATCAATGGGATGCCATGCAAAAGTGCGATTGTCAAAGGGAAAGTCGCGTGAAAAGATCACGGAATAAACATCAAGAATCGCAATGTCCAAAAAATTGGTGGAAATGCGCCTTGAGCCTGCAAATATTGAGTGTTGAAGGGATGAACAACAAGTGTATGAGCCTGCAAGACACCCCAAATAATTTATCAAGCAAATGACAACCTTTATATGATCAAATAAACTAAAAGAGTAGTGCAGTTACCAAAATATTGTTGAGGGAAAATTGTCACAAGGGTGACTAGTCTTCCCTCTTTTTATCCTCGTAGGTTGCAACAAGGAAACAATATTTAGATGTGGGTTAGTCTTCCATACATCAAATGGAAAAGCAAGACTCAAACAAAGAAATAAAAGGAAAAAATAACAAGTGTTAAGCCAAAATAAAAGAAGAGGAAAAGTGTACTAAACCAAACGATATTTGCCCAATGGTAAAGCTTGTTACAATAGTGTCACCTAGAAGATGGAGGCTTCAATGAAAGCCAACAAAATACCTTAAGGAGAGTCCCTTTTTTTCCACACAAATACTTGATAACAAACTTATAAATATGGAGAAACATTCTTGATTCTTGAGGAAGAAGACAAGGGATCCTTACATACCAAATTGTGGTAAGAAGTGGGTTGAAAGATGAGCTCTTGCAACATAAATTTGCTCTAGATTTCTCTCTTTAGAATGCATTACCATGGCTTCCTTTTATAGGCCGTTGGAGGCATTAAAACATCTATATCCCAATGTGAATGCTCTTTCTCTTGAAGTTGTTTTCCAAGTACATGAAGGGGGCTATTGAATGCTCCCAATTGTGTGAGGATTCCTATTCGAATTTTGGAGCCAAGAGTGTTGTTATGAGCCTTGAATGTACTACGGAAGGTAGGTGGTCCCATTGCAATTAGAACCACATGAATTTTGAAGAAAAAGTTGCGCATATCCGCACGAGTTGTTGAACATAAAGTTGTGCTATTAGCGTGGGTTCTCGATTCAAAGGTCGCACGATTTTCTGTAATGAATGAATTTATCATTCTAATGTTCAATTTTTATTGTGTATTTGATGAGGATGTCTTTCATGAGTTGTATGTTGTATATTGATGATGTTATCCTGCAATATTAGCCGAAATGTCCCATGTGTGCGAAATTTAGGCATTAACACAAATCATGAGCTATTTTCTTATATCGTTCGTGGTGATCCAAAAACTACTTGTAAAGGTTAAGGGTAAACCAAAACACTAGATGTGTTGTAATGGTTAAGGGTGAACCAAAACCCTAGATATGATGTATTGGTTGCAGGAAAGCCGAAGAAAACCCTTGAGATGGTTGAGGGTTAGCCAAAGAAAGCCTTGAAATGAAGATGAGGCAGTTCAAATGATTGACTCAAGATCTAGAGTTATCAAAGAATGATGCAAATCATACATGATACAAGAGGGAAATGACAATTGAAGAAGTATATGAATATTACCAAACATGAAAAAGAAGTAGATTGAAGACAAAAAGTGAATATTGGACAAATTCAAGAGACAGAGGATGGTGACTGAAAACTAAAATCACAAGTATTCATTAAGGGGGAGTATGAAGGAATAATTCATTCTTGTGATATAATGGTGATAATGTAACGATTCATATAATTCACAAAGTCTACTTGTGATTCAAATATGAAGACAACGAGAGAAGTTAGGGATTAGGATTTCATGGAGATCACTTGAGAGATTCAAGGAGATATTGTTGGAGATAGTTATGTATATGGTTTAACAATAAATCCCATTGAGGGATGGTTGTTATGGTAACCTAATCTTATATAAGAGAGCAATAACATCATCAAAATGTCGGACACAATTTCTTCAATCTTCTTGGAGCTAATATTGAAAAACAAATTGATCAAGATTCAGTGAAGTAACAATAAATTTTATACAGAAAATATCTTCACGTTGGGGTTTTCGCTAAGTTTTTGCAGTCTCAGCTGTTGATCTGTGCCTCCCATGGAATCCGGTGATGTCATCTCGATTATGCCCTTCTCTATTTCACCCGAAGTGGAAGCTTTTTCTCGTCTGGTTTCCTCGCAAGGCAAGAAGGCTGCAGGGAGCGCATCGCCGAAGTTCATCAAGAGGTTGGAAGACATCCCAGTGGTGGCCCTTTCGTCGGAAGACACCATTGGGGTCGCACTATCTCTTGCAGAACGAGCTCTAATTGGCCAGTTTACCGGTCTGTGGCCCTCCAAGAAAACCACCAAAAATGGATTCAAAGAAATTGGAGATCGTTGATATCTCAGAATGTGGATTCCTATTCAATGGGAAGAGGGTATTTATTGTTTGATTTCAAGTCTAAAATATAACGAGATCTAATATTTAGGAATGGACCATATTTCATGGGGCCGCAAGGTCTCTATTTGAACCGATGGACTCCAGATTTTGACCTTGCAATAGACATTCCTAAAGCCGTCCCAATCTGGGTCCGTTTTCCAAACCTGCCAATGCATTGTTGGAATCCTGAAACCCTGAATTCAATAGGAAATTCCCTAGGCTGATTTAACGACATGGCGAGCCCTAAGGACCAACATGCTTGTGCACGTATTTGTGTGGAGGTAGACCCGGAAGCCGACCTACCAGAAGCGATTAAGCTCACTATAGGAACTTGGTCTCATTTTCAAAAACTGGATTATGAGCAATTACCTTTCAAATGCAGAGGATGTCATGAATACGGCCATTTCCACGATAATTTCCCTCAGAACCAGGAAGTTCACCCAGAAAAGGAAAAGAATGAAGGTTGGAAATCAACAAAGAATCCCAAAGATGCGCAGGGGCCAAGAAAAGAAATAAAAAAATCCTCTCCCTCCAAACCCACTCCAGTCTCTTCCCCAAAAAAATCAGCTGACGAAAACAGTTTTGGTCTTCTTGAGAACAATGAGGAGAATGATGGAAAAGAGGCTACGGAGGTAGTAACTAAGACTACCCCTGTCGCCCAACCAAATACAGTAGTGTAAGACATAGAAGAAACCGAAAACCAAGAGAAATCCGTTGATCAATCTGAAATCAAAGATTCTGATGAAGAAGAAGGGGAAATAGAGAAGACCATGTCCGACAAGAATAAATCCACACACGGAAGGAAATCAACAAAAGAGCAGAGGGAGAAAGCTACCTACAAAGATAATCTACAAGGATCCCAAAAAACGCTAGAAAGACTCCTCCAGAACCCAAGGAATTCCAGGCAACAACGACAACCCCACAAAGGGGTCCCTTCCTCAAACAAAGACAAGTAATGAAGGTCCTCTCCTGGAATTGTAGGGGACTGGGTAGCAGAAATAAAGAAGAAGCTATGAAATATTTGATTTAAATTTCCCAGCCTGATCTTCTACTAATCCAGGAGGCAAAGATGGAGGAAAGGACATTCCTTCATACAAGTTTGCATTTTTGGAAAAAAGGCGGAGGCATCGCAGTTAGTTCTAGAAGAGCCTCTGGAGGAATAGGCACCTTATGGGATAGTACTAAGTTTGAGTTAGTCGAAAATAAATCATGTACCCATTGGATCTTCACGCGGCTGCTTCACAAATTTACGGGAGTTTAGATATGTCTCTTTAATATCTATGTTCCTGCCCTTTTGTCTGGAAAAAAAAATGTTGGAATCTCTTCCGGGAAGTAAGCAATGGTATTAGACTGGATAATACCATCTTAATAGGAGATGTTAATGTTATTTTGAACCAATTTGAAAAAAGAGGAGGCTCATTGGTTAGAGATCCCATTCTTAAGTAGGTAGATGAGCTCATTTTAGATTGGGACCTGACAGATATTGTTCCCTCCAAAGGAAATTTCACTTGGACCAATAAGCGTTTTGGCCCTGGGCATATAGCAGCAAGATTAGACCAGTTCCTAGTCCAGGATTCTCTTCTCTTGTTAGGAATGAACCCCTCTTCTAGGATCTTATCTTTCGGAGGATCAGACCATAAACCAATACTCCTCGATCTAAAGAAAGACTCAAATTTGGGTCCTATCCCCTTTCGATTCATTCCACTTTGGACTTCCCAAAAGGATTTTTTAGAGGTTGTCAAAAAAGCTTGGTCAGTACCAGTCTCTGGGTCTGCCTTCTTTGTTTGGGAAGAGAAGCCTCGAAGAGTTAAAAAGGATCTCAAGAGTTGGGATAAATTCATAGTCTCCCCCTCTCAACTCAGACTGGAAGCCCAACAAAAGTTGGAATATCATCAGCATATAATGGAATCAGCTCCTATCACCACGGCTCTCCTAGACAAAGAAGTATACTTACACCAAACCTTGCACTCAGCTTATCGGCAAGAAGAATAATTTTGGAGACAAAAGTCTAGAAGCCTTTGGCTTCAAGATGGAGATCGAAACACAACCTACTTTCACAAGCAAGCTGAAGCCAGAAATCAATTCAAAGAAGTTCGAGAGATTCAAGCACAAGGCCAGTTGATCATTGAGTTTGATAAGATTAAAGATGAGGCAACCTGGAACTTCAGTTCCATATACACTGAGGAATACAAAGATAAGCCCCCAGATACTCAAGTCATTCTGGACTTAGTCCCAAATATGTTGCAAATAAAGGATAATTTGAAACTCATCAATCCTATAACCATAAAAGAACTAAAGGCTGCGGTGGAGGATATGGAGGAGGACAAACCTCCAGGACCCGTTGGTTTCACTGCAAGGTTTATCAAAGCTTGTTGGGATATTGTTTACAAAGACCTTCGGAAAATTGTGACGAAGTCTCAAAACTGTGGCAAGATTGGGGGAAGCACCAACTCAGCGTTCCTAGCTCTTATCCCAAAGGAAAAATATGCTTCCTCTTTTGATATATTTCGTCCTATCTCATTATGCAATATTGGTTATAAGATCATCACCAAAATAATGGCCAAACGACTAAAATACATCCTCCCCAATCTCATTCCAGAAAATCAAGGAAGCTTCATTAAAGGAAGGAAAATTTGGGACAACATCATTTTGGTTCAGGAGGCAATCCACTCAAGCACAAGAAATCGAGATCAAGGTATGGTGGTGAAAATTGATTTAGCTAACGCTATTGATAGAGTTCATCACTCTTTCCTTTTCCAGGTAATGAGGTGTTACGTTTTCAATCCTACTTTCATTCGTTGGTTTAAAGCTTGAATTAGTGAACCTTGGATTGCCCCTCTTATCAACAATAGAGTGGCCTCCTTTTTTAAAGCCTCTAGAGGACTACGCAAGGGATGTCCTCTTTCATCGTTGCTCTATGCAATTCAAGCAGCGGTGTTGAGCTTTCAACTGGAATGAGCTAGGCAAGTTCAAGATCTAATTGGTATTCGAATGGATCGTGGGACCAAGAACATCAATCATGCTCAGTTTGTTGATGACATTATCCTCCTGGGAGGCACCAGCGCAATCACGGCCAAAATTTTTAAATCTGAACTAGACTCCTATTGCAAAGCCCGAGGAAGTAAAATAAATCTGAGGAAAAGTCAGGTTTACAGCTGGAATATCAATCCGAGAGCCTGAATTGTCTGATATTTCTCGAATACTCAGGATTGTGGGTGTCACCCATTGGGAATCCTTCAAATATCTCAGTGTCCCTATTTTTAGAGCCTCTCAAAAAGCAACAGACTAGAGTCCGTTGGTGGAAAAATAAAAAAAAATAAAATTATTTCTTGGGGAGCAGTCTGGCTCAACTTGGCAGGGAAAGTGACGTTAATCAAATCTATTTTGAGTAGCCTTCTAATATATCAAATCTCCATCCTGTTAGCACCTGCCGAAATTATCTCCTTAATAGACAGCCTACTTCGAAATTTTATGTGGCAAGGAAGGAAAATCAATGGGGGAAAAAAATTTGCGCTAGTCAGCTAGAAAAAGATCAAAAAACCTATCCAGGAGGGGGGGTTGCAAATCCATGACCTTAAATTCCATAACTTGGCCTTGGGAGCCAAAATTCTCTAGAACTTGATAGGAAATACGACCTCCTGGAGCAGCCAGGTTCTCAGGATAAAATACTTTTCAGGCACTCGAATGCGTTGTTTGGACAATGATCCTATTGTCATAAAAGGCTCATATATCTTTACTCTTTGTCAAAAAGCACTCCCTCTATTTAGAACAGATTTGACCTGGATCCCAGGTAATGGAAATCAAATCAACATTTGGAAGGATTCTATTATGGGAAACCCTCCCCTAGCCTCGAATTCGGAATTTTGGGGCATGGATGGAAACTCAAGGCCTCGATACCTTATGGGTTATCTCGAGTTGGAATACTGAACCACCATTCACTTGGGAAAATTGGAATATTCCTGATTTCCCTCCCCATTTGGCAGAAGAAAAAGCTCAGTTTCTCTCCTATCTGCAAGGTTTAGTGCCCATTTCAAAATCAACAAAATACAAAAGAGGATGGGGTACTAATTCAGGCTCTTACACCTTTGCTCAAGGTTACAACCGCTTCTCTGCATTCCAAAATGTCCTAGAAAATCATGTTGTTTGGAAACAAATATGGAACTACAGAAATCTACCCAAAGTGGATATGTTCGTATGGACTCTAGCTCACAGAAGCATACTCACCAGAGACAATTTGGAAAAATGGGTGTTTGTCGGTCCTTTCCATTGTCCACTCTTCCGAGAGAGCAAAGAAACCATTGCACATTTGTTTCTAAAATGCCCCTTCACTATGGAAGTTTGGGATTGGCTAACAGCACCCTGGTTTGGCATAGTAACACTCCTGGATAGTATCCCACTGCTTCTCAATAGTTGGGATCAAATTAACCCGGGATATTTTTCACACAAGTCTGGTTTCAAACACATTTGGTTAACTCTGCCAAAATTTATAGTTTGGGAAATCTAGCTGGAGTGGAACAAAAGAATATTTAGAGAAATTTCTCACACTCCACCGCAAATGGCATCCAAATTTTAGGCCCTTGTGGGAGATTGTCTTCAGGTGCTATCCCTTCCTAAAAACAATCTCCCTCTACGATCAGAAGAATCAGACTGGTTATCATCATTTAAAGTTTCAACAACTAGCATTGCTCCTGCAATCCGACAACATGAAGTCTGGGAGATAAGGCTTGATCAATCTGAGTTCAACAATTGGAGGAAGGAAAGGAAACTTTACAAGTTGTTCTTTGATGGAGCTTCGAAAGGGAACCCTGGGGCGGCAGGAGGGGGAGGGGTTATCTACAATCCGGAGGAAAACACTGAAATAAATTATTCCTGGAGCATTGGAACCAATATAAACAATATGGTAGAAGCCCATGGCTTGTGGCAAGGATTGAAACAATTGAAATTTCTTAACGTGGATGAAGCTCTAGTTTTCAGAGATTCTTAATTAATAATTCAATTCATGAATGTAACTATCCAAATCAAAAATTTGAAATTAGGTAGACTCCTACAGAGAATCAAAGCTATCTCTTGCTCTTTTCGGAATCTTAAGTTCTTTCATATTCTACGCGAACTGAATTATAAGGCAGATCTTGCCGCTAACGAGGCAACCCATCTCAACACAAATGAGCTATATGTTAATCACGTCGCACA
The DNA here is from genome assembly GCA_027924585.1 of Larix kaempferi. Classification (NCBI taxonomy): domain Eukaryota; kingdom Viridiplantae; phylum Streptophyta; class Pinopsida; order Pinales; family Pinaceae; genus Larix; species Larix kaempferi. Next base: position 2,838,244 of record BSBM01000153.1, read on the forward strand.
AGGGTCCCATCTCCATTGAGATGGATGACCATATGAAGGATTGCAAGTATGAAAATGGCTATTAACTTGAGCCTGTAGGAAAGTACAGATGGTCATCTATGGTTATCTTGTTGGCATGGACGCGTCCAATGCACGAATATCTGTAGTCTGATGCCATCTATGCAAATTATCTCCACCATTCTGATGGATTGTAGACGTGATGTTTCAGACATGGCGTTTGTGAGTTTAAGGTTCTTAAATCAACATGTAGTCTTTGGCAGCTCCTACAGGTGGTTATTCATTCTCTGGGTAATTCGTGAAGGAAGTTCCTTTGTCTGTGAGACGACGAATTGGAATTCTGCTCTGGCCCGACTTTATGTTGCTCTAGCCGTCATATTATGGCTCCCGATGGTGGTGTTGGTTTGGAAAGGGACATGATGATTTGAAGCCTACAAAGGTGATTATCCTCCTATGTATCTAGTTATCTGAATATGGTACTTTTGAACTTTGGAAACTCATAACTGACTGGAATTTATATAAGCCAGAATTTTGTATCTGTACCAGTGATCCAATCATTGTTTTCTTAATATAACGCCATAATCGTTTCTATCTAAAAAAAAACTAATCTTATATAAGAGACCTCATTTTACTCTATTATAACATGGTAGAAATTTTAAATCTATACATGTAAGTTTTCAGGTAATATTTGTGTTCTTATATGTGTGATTGTGTAATGGTTGTGTTGCTCTCAAGCCCAACAAAGGCATTAGTAGTAGGCACAATAGGAGTAGAGGCTCTAGAAACATATACCTGTCTACTACTCCAAATTCCTATGGCATCTCTTGTCAAGAAGGGATATAGACAACTCTATGCCAGGCACTTGAATTCATAAAAAATAATATTTCTTATTCATTAAAGCAATTGCATCCAATTTCAAAAATTACATACGTTGAACTATTATATTCTTGAAATCAATAATTCTATTCTATGATTTCTTTCTGGAGTGACTTCAACGACCATCGAACCCCTAAGTTCAAAAACCCATTAATTAACCTATTTGCGAATAGAACAAAGGGGGTTGGGAAAATAAGCCTGAACTATCACGACAAAGCGATGTGGGAGCCTACAAATAATCAAAACACATAACATTGATAAACAACAATAACCATTGAATTAGGACATCAATAAACATTGATCATAAATAACATATAGATGGATGAATATTATTCGACCTACCCGTGGTCACTACCTTTCCCACAACCAACTTGTAACATAAACAATTGTATGTTAACCAAATAAAAGTTGGATGTATTCAAACGTAGATAACAAATTTCAATTCCCTTAATTCCCATTATGTAAACTACATTTCAACACAAACATTAGATAAAAAACTTGGCTACATAACAAGACAAGAGTTACATTTGAGCCTTGTGCTTTCAACAATAAATAGAGAAGAAAGAGCTTATGCTTCCAACAAAAAAATCGAGTTGAAAGAGACTGGTCAAATCATTCTAGTTGAGGAAATCGATAATGTACTTTATTAATTGTATATGAGACGATCTTCCCCATTGTTTCACCCTAGTGGCCTATCACTTGATCATCATTCGACCATGCAATAGATGACTAAGCCATTTCTAGTTTTAGTTGAGTGTTCAAACTAAAATGATGGCATGGGGAGCCTATGGTTCTTTTTGCCACAAATATTTCATTTCCAAGCATGTTCTTCTGGTCATAGTTGATAAGGAATTAGGTGTCAAGGAAGCTAGTAAGAATTCTATTAGTGTACGTGAGAGATCTGGCAATGATGAATGTATACATGCATGGTACATTCAAAATCACATTTGCAATCATTATGATTTTGTTCCCATTTTCCATGGTTGATTTGAGTGGCGAGAAGAGGTCTTCAATCAACATAAATATCATAAGACAAACAATCTACATAATAGGACTTTGGTTAGAATTCATTCATGATGGCTCTACAAATTTATTCCTTTCTTCTAATGCATAAAGAAGAAATCTTTGCAAATCTTGTTCAATACAAAAAAAAAACATTTTCTATATGCAATATATAGAATGAGGGTATGCTAATTATATAGAAGATACTTAAGATAAAACTATTGAAAATAATCAAATTCAAACATTCTTCAATAAATAATGAATACAAGTGGTAAATCACAATTACATGATTCATTAGTTTATTCCAATTGTAATTGATCAACAACTCTTTCCTTGGAGATATTGGTTTTATTGCACAAACCACAACTCTATTTCCATCATGTTCCTCAAACACACAAATAGGTAGTTTGTTCGTGCTTCCAAGACTTGAATTGTTTAAAACCCGACAACATTTCTCAAAGATTTTGGCCTTCCATCAACATATATATAATACCCTTTATGTTGATTATTTTCTTTCATTGTGTTATAACTTGCACAAATTCCACATGTGTGCATACTTAGTAGATATTGGGCTAGCCATACCCAATGTTGATAATCATACATTGATCCAACATAGTCCATCAATTCAACTTCATATTTGAATGGAACATTCAAAGCATCCATTGAAAAGATCCCCACCCCATGTAAACTAGATGGAGTAATTCAATATGCTCTCCCATCGATACAAAAATCGGTCTCCAAATTAAGAAGTGGGTTTTATTCCTAGTTATTCACATAATGGTTGTATTTCAATGACACTATCTTCTCTCCATCTGATTGTCTAAGAACATGCCCCTCCTTTAGTAAGAAATAAATCCATATGTTTTTTAAATTTTCTTCTGCCATTACCACCTCTAGCGGTTCTTGAAATTTCCCCTTCTATTTTTTTTCAAGAACTACCATTGCTATCTAAATCAATATCTGACAAATATCTATTTGGTTGTCCCTACCCATTCAAAATTTTGAATTAGTGTCGAATTACAACAATCTAGTCTTCTAAATGTGGTTGCATGAAATTTGATGGTCCAAGTGGCACTTATGCACTACCATAAATGGGCATATTTTTATATATATACTAATTGTATAAGTTTACAGTAGAAGGAGACCGCATTTCCAGGAATTTTTATCTCAACGTTTCAAGCCGCATTGTTGGGCTCATATTCAGGAGAAAGTATCTCGGGTAAAGGAAAGGAGTGGCCATCATAATAAATATAATGATCTTAGTTTTTATCTTGGGAAATAGTCAACGCATCATTATTCTTAATTAGATTAATTATTGGGTGCCTTCAAAAAATAGAGAATCCATTGAAATAGAAAAGGTCCCGGAAAATTTGATCAGAGATGATGGACTAAAGATTAACAGTTATTGGTGCCCAGTAATTAATTTGATTAACAATAATGATGCTTTGGATATTTTCTAGGATGGAAACTAAGATCATTTATATTTATTATGACAACCACCCCTTTCCTTTACCCAAGATACTTTCTCCTTAGTATGATCCCAACATTGCGGCTCAAAACATCGAGATAAAAATTCATGGAAACACAATCTCCTTCTATTGTAATATACCCTACGTATCACCGTGAACATCCTAATTGTATAAGATATTAAGTGACAAGTGTCACATGCACTAGTAGCACTAAATTATCTTTTATAGCATGCACTACACACCTCTTATGCACTTATCCACTGCCAACGTAATGCATATTGTTATATATACTAATTATATAAGATGTTAAGTGACAAGTGTTGTGTATCACTAGTAGCACTAAAGCATATTCTAGTGCATATGAGTCAATATGTTTGCATATGAAGATATGCATAGGAAAGAACCTACTTTCCATCATAAAGAGATTGCATTGTGCATGTATAACATGAGAAAAATGGGTGCTCTCTTGGAGTCTGGAGAAATTCCTTTTGAACTTGAATAAAGTTATGCTTTTCCATAGAGTTATTTGATCCACAGATGATGTTCTCTAAGCACCAATTTAGTTCAACACTAAGATAATGTCAAAGAACTGTTAGGATATTCCTATACTCCATCCTAGTCCCACCAGTATTTTGATCATTTACATTTTCAGTCATGCATGCACCTTTTAGGGTTTGCATGCATTCTAGGGTTTGCATGCATTTTGCATGCATCCCAGTCATCAGTCCAGCACCTAGCCCTCAGTTAGCCAGCCCCCAGGAGCTTCTCATTATTCAGTTTTAGCCCTCCAGTTGCTTAGTGCGCCCTTCTTCCTTGATTTTAGGGAGCAACTCGCCCTTCTTCACCTACCAGTTCAGTTACACTCAGTTACAGTCAGTTACAGTCAGTTACACTCAGTTACACTCAGTTACAGTCAGTTACACTCAGTTACACTCAGTTACATTGAGTTACACTTAGTTACACTCAGTTACATTCAGTTACTCTTAGTTACATTGAGTTACACTTAATTACATTGAGTTACACTCAGTTACACTCAGTTACACTTAGTTACACTGAGTTACACCTACCAGAGTTAGTTTGACTGATGGTTGATAGTTACTTGAGCATTGATGACTCCACTGATGATGATGAAGACTTCCAGTTGCGCTCCGATGATCATGAGGACACCTAGTTGTGCTCCGATGACACTCCAGTGATCCTTTGATCACTCCATGAAGGCTAATTCGAATTGCCACCTTAGGCATTCGAATTCCTCATGCATTGTATTATTTATATGTCCATTTGTGATTAATAATGTAGTATGACCGAAGTATTATTGCTTCTATCTGAGTTCTACTGTACCATATTATTCTATTGCTCATTATACTGCATGTATCACTCTTCTTCTATTTTCTTGCTTAATCATAATTATTCTCTTGTGAGATACATCATCTCTTAGATCTGCTGTGAGGATTTTCACATGGTATCAGAGCCTGTTGAGAGTATTGTTTATCTCCATTCTTGAGAGTTTTTTGCAGGTTATTACCAAGATTTCGAGTGCAGCAGTTGTAGCAGAATCTGCATTTTTGCAGCAGTAGCAGTTGCAGTTATTCTATATTTTTTTTGCAGGTCTTCTACAACTTCAATGAATTTAGAAGAAATTACTCCTCTTTCTCCATTCAACTATGATGAATGGAAACCAAGAATGATAGCATATTTGAAGAGCCATGATCTCTTTGATTGCTATTTTGAAAGAGAGTTCGAATCCTCTACAAAGAAGATTAAATGGTTGAATAAAGGTGACATGCACATTGGAAGAATGATGCTTGCTATGACCGATTACATATTGTACCCGACCATCATTGATATTGAAACTCCAAAAGAGTTATGGGCTCATCTAGATGAAAGATTCGGCAAAAAGAATGATGGTTTTGGTCCAAATCCCTTCAAAAGCAAGCAAGTTGATGCATTCGCTCCACTTGATGGTCTCTCAGATCATGATGCATTCGCTCCTCCTGATGGTCTCTCAGATCATGTTGCATTCGCTCCCCTTGATGATCTCTCAGATCATGAACCAGTATCATCTCATATTGAAGTTGTTGACAAAGAACTTGCAGATTCTCCGCTCATGCTCAAACTTTCTTCTCTTTCTGTGCCAGCTCACACTCTAGATATTGCAGAAGGTCCTAAATCCTGTCTTGCACCAGAGTTTGTTGGTTTGCATCATGATCACATGATTATTTCGGAGGTAACATCAGCTATTGGAGGTAATGCATTCGCTCCTCTTCAGCAAACATCTCTTATTTACTACTATATGATCATTAGCACATGCTTTCAGAAGGTTATTGAAGAATATGGCCATTGCCACCCGCTTGAGATAATTTCTCATGCATCATATGATAGTTTTGATCTCACCCCTGCTGGTTCAAAGGAGATCTCAAGAAACTGTTTTGAAAGTCTTAAATCTGATTTTGATTTCAAGAAAACATGTAATAGTTCTTTTTGGCATAATCTCACCCATGGTGGTTCGAAGGAGAAGACAAAGGACTATATGCACATTCAAAAATTTGATCCTACCTCAGCTGATTCGAATCACAGGTTCAAGGATCATTCTAATACTGTTGGATTTGTTCTCATCACATTCGATCTGAAGAGCAAGTACAAGCACATGCTTTTTGAGCATGATCCACTTCTTCCCAAGAAGAAGATACCTCCAGACATATGACCAAGCATCACACATGCTTGAGTTTGGAGCTTTTATTTTTTATGTGTGCCTTACAGTCTATTTTTTGAGGAGGGGGTATGTTTCCCATGAAATTTTCCCACCTCCTTGGTTTATTGATTGTTATTATTCATTGTATTGGGTGACCTTTGGTCTTAGTTACCAGGGCCCAGGATGGATTAAGGGGGGGTGTTAGGATATTCCTATACTCCATCCTAGTCCCACCAGTATTTTGATCATTTACATTTTCAGTCATGCATGCACCTTTTAGGGTTTGCATGCATTCTAGGGTTTGCATGCATTTTGCATGCATCCCAGTCATCAGTCCAGCACCTAGCCCTCAGTTAGCCAGCCCCCAGGAGCTTCTCATTATTCAGTTTTAGCCCTCCAGTTGCTTAGTGCGCCCTTCTTCCTTGATTTTAGGGAGCAACTCGCCCTTCTTCACCTACCAGTTCAGTTACACTCAGTTACAGTCAGTTACAGTCAGTTACACTCAGTTACATTGAGTTACACTCAGTTACACTCAGTTACAGTCAGTTACACTCAGTTACATTGAGTTACACTCAGTTACATTCAGTTACTCTTAGTTACATTGAGTTACACTTAGTTACATTGAGTTACACTCAGTTACACTTAGTTACACTGAGTTACACCTACCAGAGTTAGTTTGACTGATGGTTGATAGTTACTTGAGCATTGATGACTCCACTGATGATGATGAAGACTTCCAGTTGCGCTCCGATGATCATGAGGACACCTAGTTGTGCTCCGATGACACTCCAGTGATCCTTTGATCACTCCATGGAGGCTAATTCGAATTGCCACCTTAGGCATTCGAATTCCTCATGCATTGTATTATTTATATGTCCATTTGTGATTAATAATGTAGTATGACCGAAGTATTATTGCTTCTATCTGAGTTCTACTGTACCATATTATTCTGTTGCTCATTATACTGCATGTATCACTCTTCTTCTATTTTCTTGCTTAATCATAATTATTCTCTTGTGAGATACATCATCTCTTAGATCTGCTGTGAGGATTTTCACAAGAACACCAACGTTGAAGAGGATGATATTGGAAGCAAATTGTCTCTTTTGAGTTTGTTTAAGCAAGGTGAAGCAGTATGAGACATTATTTTTCTACTTTAAAGTGATAGGAAACAAAATATGACAAAAAGTAGTGCAAAAACCTAGAAAATGTAGGGCCTTCAATAGCCCAAATTGACTTCACTAGTATGATTACAAGTTAAAAATCCTTGCATTCTACAATGGGGGTAGTATGTTTAAATTTCAAACAAAAGAGGAACTGAAGTTTATTATTGTATATCATGCACCACATACCTCTTATGAACTACCACTTATGTACTTGTGCTTAGTTCATTACCATCCCATAGGCAGTCATGGGTTCAATGTAACCATAAACTTCTCAATTTTGTTATCTATGCCATAAGATCCAGATTGTATTGAATCATTTAACTCAACTTGGGTAATTTAAACAATTTGCTTCCCAATATAGCATTATCCTTATTTAGAGCTTGGGGTGATTATTGTCTTGTCCCCTGCTTGAGGATATTTATGTGATTCACGATAAATTGTCAAAGTGGCATCTGTTTTAGGGATACCCTAAGTGTGCTCAGCTATCCTTTGTTTGGTGTAGGCAATTTTTTTACTTGTTAAACAAGGGTTCATTCTTGGTATTCACCTTGATTATTCCATCATGATTGTTCTATGATTTATTCCTTCATGATTGTCATGAAAGGACATATGACTAAATAGTGGATGGATACTGTAAGGATTGTTGCTACATGTTTTCTACTTAGGCCGCAACTTGGCGCAATAAAATAGTAATAGTTATAGTAGGACTTTGAGTAGGATGTATAGTTGATGGTGGAATAAAAGATGTACACGAGACTGCTTAAATGGTAGTTTAGTAGGGAATGTACCTAATGGTATAAGCTGGAGTAGCAATTGTAGGAGTAATACTAGTATACTAATGAGAAGGAACATGGATTTATGTAGATGAATTAAGCAAGGTAGGTTGGTTGGCTTATTGCAAAGGAATAGTTACTTGAGTATTAAGAGAACCATTGAGGATTATAGATAATTGTTAGCTTATAAAAGGTATGTTACCTTGATCTAGTTAAATAGAGGGAAAAGAGTCACATATTAAAAATGGTTTTCATAAGTGACTTAAGTCAATATGACTGAACATGTATTAGACAAGACCTAATTAATTTACTATCTTAAGTTCTATGACCTCCTTAAAAGTTTAATCATCCAAACACTAGGTATCTTAGTCATAAGATGGAAAACTTTGGTCAAGGATTTGGGTTCATGCAATACCTCCACTCTTATAAGATAATTTGAGGAATAAAACCTCATATCAAATGTTAGGGTTTGGAATATTGTGTGCAAGTTGTAGGGTACTTAGTTCGTAGTGTAAGTTAAGTCTTTTAGACTACCCTTTTAAAGAGGTTTAAGTAACGTATTATATTTTAAAGAGGTTGAAGTAGACCTAAAAGGTATGGATAAATCCTAGAAGAGATGATGAGATGATTGAATAAAAGGAGATAAAAGAGTTCTCAAATATATTCAAACTAACAATAAAAAAATGTATGTAAGAGAACTACTAATTAGCTAATCAAGATAGAAGTAGAACAAGAAAGGAAAGCAAGAATGGAAATGAGAGAATTAAGCTACAATGAACTAGGATTAAAGGATATGTTAGTTAAGAACTCAAAATACAAGGCAAAGAACTAGTGAACGAAGGTGAACTTATAAAAATATCAATGACCTATTCATATTAGGGCTTTCATGGACCTATATTTCTAATTAGGAAAATGTGAGGATGTAGTTATGGATCCACAAAAGGAACTTACAAGTTCACATTCTAACAAGGGGTACCTTAGGGCGATATAACATCAGTTTTAGGCCCTTTTATGGTTAGAACATAAAAAAAAAAGATGGAATGTTTATTAAGTGATTATTGCATATGATCACCAAAATACTAGAGGTAGTAAGAACCGACTAAAGTATATATATATAATATATTAGAACCATTATCATTTAGGTTTTTTTATATAAATAAAGATTAAACAACAAGCCCTGAAGACCTAAAGACATGTAAGATGACCAAGAATTTAAACCCCAAGAAATATGAAACTAAAGATGATTCAAAATTAGGGTTTAATAAAAGGGTCAAGGTTAAATAAAGTCCAATGACAAAAAAAATAGTCTAATAGGATAAAGATCCAATATTACATTCCAAAAAATCAGATTGAAGATTTAGACAAGGCTGAAGACATAAAGACTCAAGAGTTAAATTAATCTTTCAATGAAATAGGATAAAATGGTAAGTGGATGCTAAGAATGATTGATTGGTGAGTGAGTGACCCATAAGAGATCAAGATAACTAATATCATAATACCATGGAATGTCTTTCCCTTAATAACTTATTTGAAGTGAGGCATTGCTCACCTCTCTATAATAGATGGGATACTCCTAAAGGTGCCAATGATGTAGTTAGATAAGTTTAGGTGTTTGAGAGCTCAAGCAATATACAATACATTTTGAAGATGCTACATACTATAGTGAAATTTCAGTAATGCCGTTGATGCCACTATAACTGATTACACAAAAATGTTATAGGAGTGTAAAACACGTAACATAGGGGAACCATGTAAATACATAAGAGTTTATCACCAAAAGGATGCAAATATTTATGTAATAAGATCTCACACTGTGGCACACACTTGTTTAAGAAACTTCTCTATCCCCAAAGATATCTCTAACTCCCTAACAAGACTTAAAGAAAATTATCCTTACATACTTCCCCAACACACACATTTAACAAAAAGAAAATGAGTTGCAATTGAAATCATTCATTACACACCAAACCCTTAGAGTGAATCTATCTTAAATTGTCTTCATGGACATTTAATTTAGCTAAACATGGACATTTAACAATTAATATTGTATTTGTTCCAACACTCATTAATTTGCTAGATATTGTGGGGTCGATTTGTGTCCTTGGGGTCATCACTGTCTCCTTTAGGTCACTTTGTCTCCTCCTCTGGTTAGACTATTCTCATGGGATTGAAAAAGACAAGCTAGGTTGTTGTCTCCATAAAAAAGACAAGGGCGGGCTCAAAAAAGACAAAGGATTTGTTCTTATGGGTGATTATGGTATCGGGAGGGCATGGGATATGTTCCTCTGGGAGCGTGTGGGATCTCTTTTAGGAAATATTTAATAATGAACTGTGAAGTGACTGGGCTCTATTCATGTGGGCATGCACGGGCTCTAGTGGTTGCAGGATATGTGAAATGGGCACACAAGATCAACTGGTTTTTGCAATGTATATAATGGGTACATGGTCTAACACTTAAAATGTGTAGACCCTATAACCCCTACAATGTGTAACCCCCAACACTTATATCCACCAACTCAAAAACTCTATTAACCTTTAATATTAACTTTATAGTTGCATGGATCCCTATCCCATCACACGTAACCCTTATCATCATCATCATCAATGGCATCATCATTGTCATCATCAACATTGTAATCATCATCATCATCGTCGTCATTGTCACCATTATAGTCATCATCATCATCTTCCACATCATCATACTCATTTTCATTATCATCCTCACGGTCATCATCAACATCGTCATCGTCGTGATCATCATCACCTTCATCATCACCATCATCATCATCACCACCATAATCATCATCATTGTCATGATCTTCATCATCACCATCATCATCTTCGTCATCACCATCATCATCATGGTAATCCTTATCATCGACATCATCATCATAATCATCATCATCGTGTCATCATATTCCTCTTCATATTCATTAGCATCATAATCATCGTTATCATCCTCTTCATAATAATCATTGTCATTGTTGTCTTCATCATCATCATCATCGTCATCATCATCGTCATCATCATCGTTATCGTCATTGTCATCATCATCGTTATCGTCATCGTCATCATCATTGTTATTGTCATCATCATCGTCATCATCCCCTATAGCCCCTAAAACATGTAACCCCCAACACTTATACCCTCCACACAAAAAATTTATTAACCCTTAATCCTATCCTTTGTAAGTGCATGAATGCCTAACCCCTCACACATAGCCTTTATCATCATCATCATTATTGTGTTCATCCTCATCATCATTATTGTGCTCATCCTCATCATCAACATCATCAAGATCATCGCCATCATCAACATCATCAAGATCATCGCCATCATCAACATCATCAAGATCATCGCCATCATCATCGTCACCAACATCAACATTGCCATCGTCATCATAATGTTCATTGTCATTTTCAGAGCCATCATCATCATCATCAACGCCATTGTCATTTTCATCATCACCATCATCAACATCATCATCGTCATCATCATCATCATCACCATAATAATCATCATCTTTGTCACCCCCCTATCATCATCATCATCATCATCCTCACCATCTTCATTGTCATCACCATCATCATCATCTTCGTAATCATCGTCATCATCATTATCCGAGTCATCATAATTATCCTCTTCATCGTCATCGTCATCATCTCCTATATCCCTTAAAATGTGTAACCCCGACACTTATATCCACCAACCCAAAAAAATTATTCACACTTAATCATATCCTCTATAAATGCATGAATGCTTAACCCCTCACACATAACCCTTATCAACGTCATCATCATCATTGTCATCATCACTATCATGATCATCCTCATAATTAATGTCATCCTCATTGTCATCATTGGCATCATCAACATTGTCATCATCATTATCGTCATCGTCATCGTCATCATCATCACCCATTTCATCATCCATGCCATCATCCTCATCATCAACGTCATCATCATTGTCATCATCGCCATTATCAACATTGTCATCTTCATCATCATCATCATCATCATCATCATCACCATCACCATAATCATCATATTTGTCATCCCCATCATCTGCATCATCCCCATCATCATCATCATCAATATTCATCATCATGTTCAACATCGTTATCGTCGTCGTCATTATCATGGTCATCATCATCATCCTCTTCATTATCATCATCATCATCCTCATCATCATCATCATCATTGTCATCATCCCCTATAGCCCCTAAAACATGTAACCCCCAACACTTATATCCACCAACCCAAATTTTTTATTAACCCTTTATCCTAACCTTCATAATTGCATGAATGTCTAACCCTTCACACATAACCCTTATCATCCTCATCCTCATTATCATGGTCATTGTCATCATCGATGTCATCGTCATTGTCATCATCGTCATCATCATAATCATCATCTTCATCATCCATGTCATCATCCTCTTAATCAACATCATCATCATTGTCATCATCCTCTTAATCAACATCATCATCATTGTCATCATCACCATCGTAATCATGAACATCGTCATCGTCATCATCATAATCATCACCATCATATTCATCATCCCAATCATCGTCGTCATCATCTTCATCATCGTCATCATCTTCATCATCGTCATCATCATAATCATCATCATTCTCATTCTCAACATCCTCATCATAATCTACACCATCATCATCATCATCATCACCATTATCGTCGTCATCATGGTCATCATCGTCATTCTCTTCATCGTCACTATCATCACCATTGTAATCATCATCATCATCCCCTATAGCCCCTAAAACGTGTAACCCCCAACACTTATATCCACTAACCCACAAACTTTATTAACCCTTAATCCTACCCTTTATAACTACATGAATGCCTAACTCCTCACACATAACCCTCGTCATCATCATCATCATCATCATCGTTAACCATATAACCTCTCTAAATTCTCACACTTATAATCCATAATTATTTAAACAACTGACATTAATGATATAATCCATGTCCTTTATAACACTTTGTTACAACCCTTAAATATCTTAGCCCCTAAGTCATATAACCCAAAAACCCAAAAACCACTAACCCAAAATCTTAAAATCTTTTACCACTATGACCATTATCACCATGCTTAATGTTTAAATTTATAATGCACACCATGTAACCCCTATAAACCTTATTATTGCTCCCTTGAAGTCCATATAACCCCCAAAAAACTAACCCCTCGATCCCATAATTGCTAACAAGCATCCCCCAACTAATACAATTCTTAACACCTAACCTTTTTCAACACCAATACAGATAACCCTTAATTTGTAGCTCTTGTAACTCTTAAGCCTTAATCCTATAGAATATAAACCAAATGAGAAACACTTAAAATCCAATTAGAACTAACTCCATTACTCTTAATTAATAGCCCACCTAAATTCTTAAGTGCAATAGGACATAGACCCTATATCATAACTCCTAATGACTCCAAACATAACTTGTATCATGAAGAACTTTGATAAACCCGTGTAAAGAAAAACAATACCAAAAATAATCTAAAACATAACAATTAACAATGGCTCACACACACACATTACACAAAGATTTACCCTAGAAACCCAAAACCTGGAAAACCAACATTCCCAAGAGTTTATCTACTCTTTATTTCCATGTATTGTATTTTATGTTTACAACAATATTATGGAATCCAAAACCCTAATCCATTAAATTGGATTATATTACAACTCCAATCCCTTGAGCATAATTAGTTTACAATGGGCCACAAAACCATAGGCCAAAAACAACCCAAAACAATTATTTTGCAGGCTTTGGCCCCTCGTGCCTCCCTAATGTGGGGACCTAATTAGCACCCCTAAACTCTCCTTACTCCAGGAGTCTACAAATACTACAACACATGTCCAACATTCTCACACTTATTGTATTATTTGAAATAGGGGGTCAAAAGGGAAGCATCAATGAAATCAACTTCTAAGGGCAACAATGCCCATTGATCCTCTACACCAAGAGAAATTTTCAGTACTAACAAACTTTGTTAATGAATCTACAACATTCTTCAAGGTATCAACCTTCTCCAATGACTCTTTGTTCTTCTCAACCAAATCTCTAAGAAAATGGTATTGAACATCAATATGCTTTGTCTTGGAATGATAAGCAAGGTTCTTTGCGAGAAAATTTGCACTTGAGCTATCACAACCTATTCTCATTGCTTTCTCAATAGAACCAATACCTAAACATTGAAACCATATGGATTCCTTACTTCCATGAGTGGGTGCCATGTATTATGCTTTTAATGTTGACAATGCAACTACACCCCACCTCTTACTCATCCAATTGATTAGTCCTCCAAATAAGTTAAAAACACAATCACTTGTAGGATCTTTTGTGGTCAATATCTCCAACCTAGTTTGCATCAACAAAACCTTGTATATTTATCTCCCTATGAGGTGCAGACCTTCCTTGATGGCATAATGCATAATTTGAAGTGCCATGCACAATTTGAAGACCCTCTTTACTGTTGTCCAATGTTCCTTCCCTAGTTTTGACATATATTTGCTCAAAACTCCCACTGCATGGGCAATGTTTGGTCTAGTACAAACCATAGCATACATCAAACTTCTAACAACACTAGCATAGGGAACACATGGCATGTCTTCTACCTCTTTTTGAGTCTTGGGACACTATTGTACAAATAACTTTACACCTACAAGAATAAGGACATTTATTGGTTTGCATTCCTACATATTAAACCTCTGCAATATTGTTTCAACATATTTCCTCTTAGTCAATCATAATCTTCTATTGGTCCAATCTCTTTTTATTTCTATGCCTAAAATAAAATTTGCAGCGCCAAACCTTTCATATCAAACTTCAAAGACAACTAGGCTTGACATCCTTGATGATTTTCTTGTTGTTTCCAATCAACAACATATCATCAACATATAAGACCAAATAAATAAAATCATCATCAACTTGCTTGGAATACACATAGTGATCAACTTTGCTTCTTGGGAAACCAAGTCCCAATATATAAGTATCAAACTTTCGATATCACATTATTCTTGATTGTTTTAATCCTTACAAGGACCTCTTCAGCTTGCAAACCGACTCCTTCTTTCCCTTTACTCTAAAACCCTATGCTTGTTTCATGTAGATTTCTTCTTCCAAATCACCATGCATAAATGTTGTCTTCACATCCATCTGTTCTACTTCAAGATCAAAAGCAACAACAATAGTCAAAAGAAATATAATATAAGTTAATTTAGAAATACGAGAAAAAATCTCACCAAAATCAATTCCCTCCATGTGGGAAACAACCCTTAGCTACTAGGCAAGCTTTGTACTTCTCCACCTAACCTTCAATATTCAACTTCTTAAACACCCATTTGATACCAATAGGTTTTGTTTAACCTTCTTGCAAATTTCCTCTTCAAGTCTTTTGGTATTCCTCTAGTCCAAGATCCTTGTTTTTTCTTTATTTTATGCTTATTTTCTTATTTCTACTAAAAACTAAACTATGAGTCCCTATGCAATCATAAAGTCCTAGATCACCTCTTATATGATGTTGTTATTCTTATAACTTTATGAATTGTCATACCTATCCATTGATGAATTGTTCATGATATCTAGATCTAGAGGTGACTATGATCCATGACTATATAATACCATCATCGGTATGAAGAACAAAGTTGAAGATGGCTTATGCCTTTTCCATTACTTCGTGTCTTGTGCTTACTTGCTCTATAGTTTAACATGGTATTAGAGCATCTTTAGTCTCTAGGGCCCGATAAATCCTCCATGTTAGTGGTCCATAAGGGGTTGAGTGAAGATCCAATGACGAAGCGTTGGTGATGCTACAAATATGCTCCATGGTAATGATCCATGAGAGAGATCTACATCTTTTTAAACTTGCAATGACAAAGACAAGGTCATAGATTTCTAAACTTCAAGATGCAAATGTTTTTTTTTTAATATTTTGGGGAAGGTTTCATCCTATGTCACATATGAGATTATAGCAAAAGAAGCCAAGGATTTCTTTGTTGAGTTTTTTTATTTGAAGGTGGTTGTGTTTTAAGTAAGGAAAGGAAGTTTGTATGATCTCTTTGAGTTTACCATGAGCTGTTATGCTTCACATCGAGAACTTTTTCATAATTTATTAAGTTATATTAATTTCGATTTATGTTCAAATCATATATTTCTAAGTGACGACTTATATATAATTTCCCTGCACCAAAGATCTGTGGATAGCAATCTAAGTCATTCAATAAGTTGAAAGAAGAGGTAAAGGCATCCAAACAAAAGGAGGTAAAGGAGGTATTTATTTTGTTTTTCTCAGCCTAAAGAAGATCTTTTAGATCTGTCAAAAAATCTGCGACACTCATCAAAAATCGCAACATTCAATTTAAAGAAAAAGACTCTATGCATTTGGTATGTGATTTTGCAAACCAACTATCGGAATCACTAGGAGTTATGGGAATCATGAGGAACAAATCATTGATGAATAAAGGTGTACATACCCTACTTCATATAATATTAATCGTCTCACTGTGTAACACAAACCTTATCACTGTATATCACACAGACTCTATCAATCCCATAATTAAAAGGAAACACATAATCTTAACCATCTCACTATACAACATTTTCACTACACAACACTGACTCTATCAATCCAAGATTTAAAAAGAAACACATATCTCACTGACTCCATCAATCCGTCGTGTGCCACTGCCTCTATCAATCCAAGATTTAAAAAGAAACACATATCTTAACCGTCTCACTGTGTGCCACTGCCTCTATCAATCCAAGATTTAGAAAGAAACACATATCTTAACCGTCTCATTGTGTGCCACTGCCTCTATCAATCCAAGATTTATTTGATACCTATACAAGTGATAAAGCAATGATCCCAGCGTAATTTCACAGCCCACGAACGGTCTCTCCGCCATAGGATGTCAATCGGACAACGCCTTTACAAAATGAGCTCGTGAACGTTTTTTATCCATAACCGTTGAATATTCTTATGTGAAGTTTGAATGCTTTACTTGTTGGAGTGACATGTCATAAAAAGCATTCTGAAGTTGTTAAACCATTCTATCCAATACTTTGTATTGCCATTGAAAAGAAAGAAAAAATGCACTAGTTTGGAAATGTCAATTTTTAACGACACTTAAATCAAAAGCATTTGCTTAAGATTTCAAAGTTTGTTTTTTTTGGGCATATATTAAAAAGAGGAAGGAAAAAGACACTCTTTGAAAGTACTTTTAAACTTTTTCGAAGGGAGTTATATTAAAAAGGACGAAGTAAAAAGACACTTTTTAAAAGTGTTTTTAAACTTTTTCAAAGCTAGTTGTAAGGGTTTATGTATTAAAAGTGTTTTGAAACTCTATGACACGGGCATTTATAAGGGTATATTATTTGATTGAAATTGGAATAAATTGGAAGTTTTTTCAAGTTCAAGGGATATACTTTTTTAAGATAGGTCTTAGGCATTCGATATACTTGTCATGTTACTTGAGGAGAGTGAGGGGAGCATCGTTGGATATTTTATTTGATTGTTTCAATGATATTCTTCTCATTTATCTGGGGAAGTTTGTTGAGTGCAAAATGTTCACATTTTTTGAATTTAAGTTTTTTGATTGAATATCGTAATTCAAGGATTGAACATGTTGTTTATTTCAAGGGGAAATATTTACAATGAGAGTGATTGGAAACTTTAGTGAAAAAAGAGAATGTGAGTCTAATTGAAGGCTTTGTGTACCATATATTTAAATAAAATTCTTCATTTTGAGGTGGTAATTATGTCCTTGATTTGCCCAAAATTTGAATAAGGTGATCTAAGGTAGATGTGGTGTTTATGGGTGATGATGCAAGTTTTTGGATGCTTTGTGTACTTATGTATAGCATTTGACACTCACATTTAATTTGACACACAAAAATACTCATACGCTCATGAAGTGCCAATGGTGACTGCGACATTGAAATAGTTAAAGACTACATTGATTTAAAATATTTGTAAATTGGTAAAAGTTATGTGTCATTTCCAATATTTGACACTAAGTGGGAAATTATAAATCCATTAAAAACAACATTTCTTTGAATCATAGCTTGTTGAGTAGCTGAAATTGAAGCATAAGGTTGATTCATTGAGTGGTTGAATTGGAAACCTATTGTAAAGGTGATCCTTCCTAAAATTGGAATAAGGAGGTTACTATTGTAGTCTTCAAGTCAATCAAAGTCAAAATCATGTAAAATCACACTTTGGGGTGCATGATCAATAGTACCTGACAGCATAAAGCTGACATAAAAGCAAGTGAGCATGATATCAAAGCAAGCGAGTGAGTACAAGTGAGTGCAATATAATTAAAAAATGGGTAAAGGTGGAAAACATTTGCAAAATGCCAACCAAGAAATCAAAGAATTACAGTACTCCTTACATGCATTAGCTAATTAGGTTATTGATCTTCACAAATAGATTGATATCAAGGATAAATAGATTGAAGCACTTAACTAAAATTGATTGAAAATGAATTGGAAATGGTAGCCATACATATGGTTGATGCAATTTTTGACACAGATGATCGTAGACAATTATGCTACATGCGATACAAGTGACCTAGTACAACTTGTTTATGCAAATGCAAAAAATAATATGATTAAGGATTCATTAACTAGTTGTGAGAAAGAATCATTCAATGAATTAGTAAGTTTTAAAGATGAGTCACAAGCCAAAGCAAAGAGTGACATCAACATCAGCGAATGTGAACTTGAATTGGAAGAAAACATTATTGAAGGACTTCATCAAGTACAACATGACATTTCCAAGACGATGATCAGACCTTGGGAAGAATTACAATCAAACAAAATTTGATATGTCTTGGGATATGAAAAATACATCTTTCATATTCCAGATTACTCCAAACTAGTTCAGTCTGTGAGTGCAGGATTATTGATGAAAATTTGAAGGATCCAAAAGCTAACGAAGAAGTTATTCAAGTAGTTAATGATCAACCCACAAAAGAAATTCTTAAATGCGAACATTGTCATAGAATTGGCCATTTGGAGACAACATGTTTTGATCTCCATCCTTGTCTTCATTGTGGGAAGACAAATCATCACTTTATATAAATGTCAAAAGCAGAAGAAGGTTCAGAAACAAACAATTCATTACAAATAGATAAGCTCTTGGTGATGGAACCAAGAAGTTAAGAAGTTGTACAATTCTTACTATCTAGTTCAAACACAAGTAAAGACACATTTGATTGATGAAATTCAAGCAACAAACAGATTTCAATCAATTATCGCATAAGATAATTTTGGGCATGATTATGGCCCACTCTAAAATGGTACTCCCTTGTATCTTAAAAGGGGGTAAGTACAAACATGAAAGATGAAACTACTCTCTTGCACCTCAAGGGGGGAGCACATAGTAGAAACAAGATCAAGTTAAAGGTTAGTGGTCAACCAAAACCACCACGTCCATTGATGACATTGTTTAGTGGTCATCCAAAACCACTAGATACTTGGCATCAAAATCAGCTATTGCAAAATAATCCAAACCTAAAGCTTTGGTCCCTTCCATATTCTTTTCACCTTACACTTGATAGGGGGGAACATTAATGGTGATAGTCATGCTTCTAGGTTCAAATCAATCAACAATTCAATTAAACAATTGGTTATCAACTATCTACAAATCAAATCAAGGAAGTTCAACATGGCATCTAATATCCTCTTCAAATCCTCTTCAAATCATCAAATAGCATTTGTGAATTCCAGCATGTAAATTGGTCTCCTCAACAAACTATTCAACTATTCATGGGATGTTAGACACCGAATTATGTATATATTCAGAAAGTGCTTGATGATCCTATTTGTTCACTGAAAGTGGAAGGGTGAGCCTATTTGTTCACCAAATTAACAAAAGACACCAACTTCTTCTAGCAAAATGAGGGAATGTTTAGACATGGCAACTATCCACTTCCAAAATTTAAGCTCTCATTCAAATTTCAACATCTATATTGGCAATTGTTTAGGCATATCTTCATTGAAGCTCAGTTCAAAAGTTTTAGATTGAAGATGATACCAGTTGTTGTTACTTTATTGATATAATTATTCAAACTTGTGATTGAGGGGGGAAATGTTAGACTACGAGTCCCTATGCAATCACAAAGTCCTAGATCACCTCTTATATGAGTTGTTATTCTTATCACTTTATGAGTTATCATACCTATCCACTAATGAATTGCTAGTGAGATCTAGATCTAAATGTGACTATGATTCATGTACTATATAATACCATCATCGGTATGAAGATCAAAGTTGAAGATGGCTAAATCCTTTTCCGCCACTCTATGTCTTATGCTTGCTTGCTCTATAGTCTAACACTTTCAATCTCTTGAACTCATCAATTTTATTTATTTATTATGGTTTCATAATCTATACATTTCTTTATCATTCTTTTAAATTCTTCCCTTGACTCATCCTTTTCCAACTTTCCTTTGTTATCCTTTTCTTGCTTCAATTTATGAACATCCTTAATGAGTGCTTCATTAAGGGATTGTATCTTGAACAACTCCTCATATTTCTTTTTGAGTTCATATTTTTCTTATTTCAATTCATCTTGAATTTTATTCATCTCTTTCATTTTTGAGTCCTTGATCCATCTTTTTAAGAAGACTTCTCCAAATACTTCCCATGTGGTGCATGCTTGAGTATTTATATCATGACTTGTCCACCACTTATGAGCTTCATCACCAAAATAAATACTTGCTAAGTAAGGTTTTTCAACCTTTCCTTCACAATCATTAACCATTCCATAAGATCAATTCCATCTTCCTCTCCTTTAAATATATGTATTTCTATTGATTCTTAATCGAGGTTTAATAAAAAACCTCAAATTATAGCCTGGATATATTAAAGATAGTTATCCAAAATATGCATATTCTCTCTCTAATATATTCTCATGTTTTTCCTCTTTCCATCAGCTTTTGAATCACCTCAATTGGACATCCCTATTGAAAGTTATGCTCAATTTAAGTTAACATATTTTTTAAAACCCTGGTTTGGAGACTGTCTTGTTGACTAACCAACCTTCCACCTAACCTAACTCTAAAATTTTGACCCTTTGAATTTTTTGTCTATAGTATCCTAATAAGTATTCTATGCAACGCCATAGGTTTGACCAAATTACGATGAAACAAGAGAAGTTTGTGGTAACTTTCTCAATTTTTTTCGTTTTTTGTCCCTTTCAATAGAGGGAACTTGTATGACTTGCCACATGTCCAATTTTTTTCGATATGCTTCTAAATCTTTTACTAGGAACACTATGCTTTGTCTTATTTTGGATACAACTAGTGGCACACAATTTGGATCTCGTAATATTTAAATACAATAGCTTTACCCAATACACATGTTTCTGGCTACTTTTTGGACTAATCACAAACCCTAACTTTCATAGATTATAACTCTATACATATAGTGAACTAAAACTTGAAAAATTTACCACATGTACTTCAATATGTTTTTTAAGTCTCCCCAAAATTATATTGTCTAAAACATCCCCCAAAAAAATTACAGTGAAGATGGAACAATGACTTGTTTTGAGGGAGCTAAGCTAAGGACCATGGTATGCTCTGATACCAAATGTCATGTAACAATATCATAGCACCCCAACAAAGTGCTTAAGTTAAATTGCAAGGGCCTATGCCCCAAGCATAATAAGCAAACTAAATGGTGACATCCTAGCCATAGGAGGAGGTAGCTCATGGTTGTTAGGGGTCCTCCCTCATCCTATGGTCGAAGTGTCATCAATAATGGGCTTAACAGGCACCCACTCAATCAATGGGGGGCTCAAGGGGCTTGGGACCCTATGAAATCCCTAATGCCAGTATATAGAGCTATTGATCTACTTGTGGGGGTCCAAGGATCTTGCTAAGTGCACACTCGTGTTGCTCCTAGACTCATCGACTCACCTTATGTTGATGTTGGTTGCGGGCATGGCTAGCTGAACCAACAAATCGAGATCCTATTGACCTTGGTCGAGAGAGAGGCTTCATTAGACCCAACAAAATGAAGACTCTAGGAGGGTACATGCCAAGTGGGTTTGAAGGCACCATGATCTTGGTGCAAAGGGATCTGTACAAATAAGCCAATCATTGCTAGAGATGCTCCATCTCCAGTGTCACCCTGTGGGTCTGTACTTCAACTTGCATGTATAAATGCAACACCATACCAAGAGCACCGGTGAGACACTCCATCAACATTAAACAAGGGGTGATTGTATCATTTCTAAATATATAAGAACACTAGAACTCTAAAATGCATCAAAGTCCAGCTTGAAACTTCATCACTTAGGGAAGGCGATCACGTAGTAAGGTAGCTTGCCATAAAGAGATCGATACAAAAGATTGACACATAGCTTCTACTTAGGCCTAAGTTTTCTTAGTTAGTGAATAAAACCAAAAGAGATGTTTCAAGCTTTCAATACAACCACATTTATGACACTAGAGGTTGTACTCCTCCAATTAAGCTAATCTTATGTTAATTGGGAAACCCCCTTATCACAAAATTCCTATGCAAAGATTGTCTTGTTAGGTTCAATCACTAGTTTCTAGACAGTTCTAAGGAAAAATAATCAAATTTGTTGCTATGAATGTAGGAGACAAATTATATTAAGTCAACATTCAAGGCAAGGATTGTGATAGAGTCACTTGTAATGCTGGAAAGTTGTGGCCTTTCCCCAATTCCAATTGTGCCACTAGTTGTGAGGTGTTGCGAGACCAAGCTTAGAGTTGAATGCAATTTCGGATAAGACATTATATGCGATTCACAATAATCTTGTCAGTGTTTTTAAGCATAAACTTTTGCCTTAGGTTAGGCCATGGAATTCATTCATTGGAGGCATTGTCAACTAAATCATTAGCAAACTTAATGCCTCTTCAAATAAGCTTTAGGGTTTAGAGCAATGGGAATTTGGTGAATGGTTTCCCTTTAAACAAAATCAATGAGGACCACCATCATTTGTGCTCATTAAAAGACAACCCTTCACCATCAATTTTCATCTTCAATCACAATTATCCTTAAACTTCTCACACATATAATGTTACCACATTCACAATCTCTCTAATTAATGTTCCTTGTAACATATGAGTGAAATGCAAGTTAGACATGCCTATTTGAATTGATGTTGAAAGTGTTGGAGCCGTCTTACCTTGTAGCAAACTTTTCATCCATTGTTGGAGTTCAACGATATAAGCAATCAAAATTCCCATTGGTCTAAAACCCTAATTGAAGTTTTGACGATCTTGGTTGATTCATATTTGGACAAAGTACATGTCATCCTTTCACCATGCACAAAACTTCAATCACAATGGAACTCCAATCATCCTTGAAATCTTTGTTAGATTTGTGGCTTTGCTACAATATTTGCTCATTTTTTAAAGTGTCGAGCAATTCTTTAAGCACAAGACACAAGACAATTAGGTCATACTCTCATATGATATTCACATAAGTCTTATTTTTTGGATAAGTTCCCCAAAAAGTATTGTTTTCCAAATTCTTTGACCAATGATAAAAATATGAATGTCAATATTAAAACACACACCCAAATAAAAAGTATAAGAACAATTGCATATAACAACATGCACGTTTTTAGGTATTCACCAGATTTAATTATATTGTAAGTAGACCTAAAGATTAAAAACATTTTTTTTTCCTTGGTAGTCATAAAAATTCAAAAATGAATAGGAGATGTACACCAAACATCTTGAGACTGTTTGGTGGCATAATACTATTTGAAAACTGGCACTTCCAATAAAAAAAAATATTTTATTTGGTTGGCTCTCTGCAATAAAATTCTTACATGGGACAATTTATGTCATCGGGGTTTCAATGGTCCTGGATGGTGTCCTCTATGCTGCATTCAAGAGGAATCAGTGGACCATCTCTTCTCCTCCTGTTCTTTCATTCAGGGCCTTTGGAATCAAATTACATCTCTGACTGGTATACTGACCGTCTGGAGATCTTCCACTCTTTGTGATAGTCTTGATTCATGGTTTCGTCTTTCAAATTTGTGTTTTGAACTCCCATGCTACATGATATGGGAGGTATGGAAGGCTCAAAATTCTTGAATCTTTGAGGATACTGTACCTTTCCGGGAGTGGATATGCTGTCGAACTATGGCTGCTTATAAGGAATATACTTCTATCCATGGACTAAAAGAGGGCAGAAAAGGTTTGAACAAGAGTAGACGTTTGGTGCCTCCGGTCTTGATATACCCCTGTGGGTTCTTTGATGGAGCAGCGGTCGGGGGACCTGGCATGAGTGGGGCAGGTGTTTTATTACATCTTACCACCGCTTGTTTTTTCCGCATCCGACTAAATTGTGGAATTGGCTCCAACACTCGTAGTGAATTATGCGCCCTTTGGCTTCTGCTACATTTTGCTCGCTCCCAGTAGATTACTTCACTCCTGGTACTGGGTGATTCATTGACTATCATTACATGGGCAATGGGCACCTCTTCTCTCAATGCTCTACTACTTACACATTGGATGGCTGCGGCTCGAAAGTTAATCCTTGAATTTGAACATCACATTTCTCCCACATTTACAGAGAGGTGAATATTGAGGCAGATCTTCTATCCAAACTGGCATTGAACTCTCCGGCTGGGCTCATTATGTGGGAGGAGTGGCGGGATGATCTACTCTTTTCCCATGGTTCCTATCCCTTGCTTTGGACATGATACTTTACATTTCTTTTTT
Source organism: Larix kaempferi (assembly GCA_027924585.1). NCBI lineage: Eukaryota > Viridiplantae > Streptophyta > Pinopsida > Pinales > Pinaceae > Larix > Larix kaempferi. Next base: position 2,862,970 of record BSBM01000153.1, read on the forward strand.
GATGGATGTTCGGATTTACTAGTTATTTCTGCGATTATACCTTATGCACTTTGCCACTGTATTATTATGTGCAGGATCTTAAGAGTTTTCAGCTACCAACTCCTTGTTGGTCTACTTGGTATTATCCTTTTTGCGGCATTTATTTATATGTTTTTATCTTTGCGGTCTGTTCATGGACATGGACTGGTTTGATCTCGACGCACATGTGGATGACATGCTTGGAGGGATCACTGTATCCAGTTGTTCGTTTTTTGGATATTTGCTGGGACTCTATTTATCTGGCCGGAAGGTCTTTAGTTTGACATTATATTTTTGTTTATATATACTTTGTTATATGTGGGGACACTAACATATAGTCCTCTGTGGATCTTTTGGGACTATATGTGACTTGTGTTGAACAGTTGTATTGGCAAGAATTGGCCATTAGTTTTGACAGTTATGTTTGGACATGTATCTGCTGTCCATGTGGCGGGAACACTGGATGATGTACTTGATAGGAACATTCTAGTATTTGCTCACTTGTGACAGTTGGACCTATTTTACTATTTCGCATTATTAATCGTAAGTTAAATTTTTCTATGGAAAAAAGAAGAAGACTAAAATCAGTACAAAAATGAATAGGAGATGTACACCTTCATAGACTAAAATCATTACAAAAAAAATCCCTTGTCCACAAACAAGGAAGCCTCCTACCTCCCTTGTCCCACAAATAAAAATTTATTGAACATCCAATTTTTAATAAAGTTATTAATATTATATTATATAATAAATATAACCATTTTCTTCTTTATTTTTTTTTTTAAAACAAAACGTGATAATTAAACTTCTTCTCAACCATTGAATTTCACCATACATTACAAAATCAAAATATTCTCAACCATTGAATTTCACCATACATCACAAAATCAAAATATAAAAAATTCCAAAAAGCACCAAAAAGTCGGTTTTTTCTTCAACGAGCAATCCATTAACATATTCTTTAAAGAAAAAAAACAACCACAGGTATCTCTTGATCGGGTATTCGGGCAATAAGCATTATTAAACCCTAATAAAATAAAAAACTTAAATTAATATCGGCTTAAATTCCGGAAGAAGGTCAAACCATCGGGAATTGGGATATATACAGCGCCTTCAACATTAAGAGCGATAATAATATGCGTATATTCACTGCATATATCCTTACGCGGGCAATCTTCTACTTCTGAACTTGTCTAACACCACCGGGACTCTGCTGGGATTGGGCGCTAGAGGATTCAGCGGACAGTTACATGAAGTGAAGGTAGTCATACATATGTCACTGCCCACGATTCCTCCTCCGACCCTCCTCAATCTCACCATCGATTCTGCCGTCTCCCGCATTCATCGCATCACCAATCTCAATTCCATTCCCGATGAGATCGTCCTCGATCTCTTCCGGGTACGTGTGTATGTATTTACTTTTGCTTAATGTTGAAACAATTTTCAAAGGTTTTACTTGGATCACTTGCAATTTCCGGGCCCAGTGTTCGATTTTTTTTAGATGCTTATGCAATTCTGAAGACTTATATGTCATGTACTACCAATTTGGATATGAAGATTTTGTTTCATAATTTTTATGCAATTCTGAAGATTTATATGCGATGTACTTCCAATTTGGATATGAAGATGTGTTCTCCTTTTTTTTTTTTCTTTCATAAGTAAGCAGATATATCTTTATAATACAGTAACAATACATATTTATATTCCAAGCGAAAAATTTCAGCAGAGAAGCCATACTGGAACCATTGTTTAGGCTACTGTGGCTCAAGACCGGTATTGTTCTAGTCATCAAAACATGAAGTTCATGACTGCATACCGACAAGCCCCGGCCTTAATAACAGAAGTACAAATATTATGTTTATGACCTAGTCTGTGGCCTTTGACTTAATAACAGAAGTACAAATTCTATGCTTATGACCTGGCCTGTGGCCTTTGACTTAATATCAGAAATACAATTATTATGCTTATGACCTGGCCTGTGTCCTTGGACTTCAGGACTATACCAAAAAATAGTTTTTTGCAGATATCCCAATCTAGGACCTGTAGACATACTAGTAAAAGACACAGTACATAAATAACAAGTGGAAGGGTGAACCCAAGTCTAGAGCTACTCAGGCTTCATCATCATCTAGAGCAATAGGGCAGAGGGGGTCTGTACCCGTCGGCTGTTCTGCTCCTTCCTCCATGATTTCTTTTGCAGAAACCCTCTCTTAGTGTTGAATTGCTTGGACAAGAAAACGATAGTTTGTATTCAGCTGCCTGGCTTCCTCCTGTTACAAAAAAATCCAGCACCCCCAATGATGTAAAGTCCCAAACATTAAGTAGTTAGTCTCCTGCAACTTCAGGAAGGCTACCCACTGTCACCTCAGTAGCTCTTCCTCTCTCTTCAGGTTGGCTCTCCTCCAACTCAAGTGGGGTATCCCTAAGCAATATTGCTAAGGCTATGGAATGGAGGGACCAGGTGATATTGCGAGAGAATGCCTTAACAGAATGTGTGATAATTGTAGCATAGGAAATGGGGAAGGGATGTGAAAAAATAAGAAAATGAAGGGAGAGGGGAACAAGGGAATAAGGTGATGTAATCAATGCCCATCAACTTAAGGGCTAATGGATTCACAAGACATTGTGTAAATGAAAGGACTAGTGTGTCACAATCAGCACTTGATGTAGGCTTATGGAAGGGACTAGTGTGTCACAATCAGCACTTGATGTAGGCTTATGGAAAGGACTATTGTGTCACATTCAACCTACTTAGATGAAAGGACCAGTTTGAAACCTCCATCATTTACTTGAGTACCTAAGGTTAAAATAACTATTTTGATGCTTAAAACCTTAAGATGTTTCTTGGAAATTTAGATGCAGAAATTTACTCATGGAGGGCCAAATTTGCCACTCATCAAACTATTTAAAGATGCTGTTATATTAGGTTGAATTTTTAATCCATTTCAACAACTAATGTGTTAGAAGGGAAATAAAACAGAACTATAACAGCAAATAGATCAAGATGGAGAAACTCCTCACATTGACTATTGCAAAAATAAATAAATTTTCTTTTTCGGCCTTCATATAAGTGTGATAACATGAGACATCCACAAATAATTGACCACAAAAGTGAGAAGCATAAACATAACATAACCAAACAACAAGACAACAATACCTCATTTCTTCGTTAGTCTTCAAGTATTTGATATACAAAGGAGCACCATCCTCCTCTTCAAGCTTTTACTCTAACTCCTCCATTTCACTCTCTTCTCAATTCTCTAACCAACCACAAACGAAATGGAGAGAAAACTCCTTTATATAGAGTAAGCTAAGTCTCTCTTACAACTAACTCTGTGACATGTCCAACAATAATAAAAAATTGTAGTTAGATCCTATCCCCATCACACTAGGTCAAATGGTCTTCATCCCCTCTAAGAGAATTCGCTTCACTTGGAAAATGATAAAATAAGCAAGGGGAATCTCCAAGAGAGCGGGTGCATCACTATAATAAGACTTATTGACCAAGTAAGGGTGCTAAAGGTCCACAAAGAGTTCGCCTTGCAAGATGCTTTCATGCAAAATATAATAAAAATGTCTTCAACATAGGAGGATGTCCAATTTAGAGCTCCTCCAAAGTGCACCCTCCAAGATACATGAGTTAAAGAACAATAAAATATTCTCCCCCTAGGAGAGTGTTCCATTACAAACTCCTCAAAATAGTAAGTATAACCACCTCACATGTGTGCGAGAAGAAGGGTGCTCCAACAAACTCCTCAAAATAGTAAGTGGTCAGCCAAAAGGAAAATGTAACCACCCACACATGTGAGAGAAGAAGGGTGCTCCAACAAACTCCATGGATAAATGTGTAAGATGCCAACTAGATGGAGCGTTCCACAAGAAAGAATTGGTCAACTTCTCAAAATAGCAAGGCTCCCTATCTAATGTGCAACCATCTCAATTAATTTTATAAATAAATTCCAAGTTAGCTACAACTCCCCAATGAAATATTCCATCTTTAACCAACTCCTCATGAGTGCGCCCCAGGGAAGTGGGCCAACCTCCCCACACATGTGAACGAAGCTAAGGTGCTCCAATAGAGAGAGTAATGCCAAATGTAGGTTTGACCATGCGACATGAAGAAGAGGTCACCTAGCAGAGGTGCACCCGAGAAGAATGTGTCATTTAAATACCTCAAACCACCAACAAATAATAAAATATTGAATGCATGTGCCAAGGTCCACAACCATGTGTTGTTTTTCAAAATCATTAATTGATTTTCCCCAAACCAAGTGCAAAAGAGAAGAGTGTCATAAAGAATTGTGCAAAGGTTGTTACACTCATCCATGAATAATAAAATACTCCTCACATGCCTTGGAATTTGTGCCAAAGAAGACTGCTCCATCAAAAATCAATATATAACTTTCAAATTACCTCATTCAAGTGCAAAAAGAGGCCAATGAAGGAGGGTGCTCAAGTACTAGGCTTCAAATAGATCAAATTAACCATTAAATGGTTAAATTAACTAACATGTGTGCACTGAGGCTAATATTTTAATCAAACCATAGTCCAACCTTCAATTTGTCACCAAACGATTAAATCAACATGAACATGTGTGCCAATGAAGGGGTAGGTGGGTGGGGGTGCTCCATTAAGTGTTGTACCATGTGTATAACTTGTTCTCCCTAGCAAAACCCCTCCTGATATCAACATAATGATGAATTAGAAGCTTTACTTAGGCTTGAACCTAGGGTGCACCACCAAAGGACTATTACATGATTATTACTCCATCAAACCTTAAAGAAAGATAGGATCACCAAAAACACATGTACCCCCCTTTTTTGATTGAAACTTAGGAAATACACAACAATAAAGGTACTAACACCATATATTAGACATTCCACGTATGCAATATCTAGCAAATATCACAATATAAAGTCATATCACCTAGGGAATACCACTAAGGAAAAGTTCACCACCACAACACATCAAAACCAACATCCATCCACATCAAGCATGTCCCCAACATACATCCAACCAAGGGAATCGTCAAGAACATCATCTCCTAGTGACATCAACAACATAACATCACCATACAAACTATCACTAGAAATCATCCATATGTCAAAGCAAATGAAGCAAGTGCACAAAGGAACCATCCAACCCTATGTTGTTGGGAGCGGGGAGCGGGAGTAGAGCAAAAAGCGAAATTTTCAAAAGCTCCCGTTTTGGGAGTGTTTTTTATATAGTATATATTTTAATAAATTTTGATGGATTTATATTTAAAAAACATGTAGGATGTTCAATTAGTTATAGAAAACATGGATTAAACCATATAACATCAATCATCTAGTAGTTATAACGTATACCTTATAACATTATCATCAAATGGTTAACCATAACAACTTTTATAGGAGCTTGGCAAAAAAGGGAGGTACCATAACATTGTCATCAGATGATCAACCTAGTAAAGGAGCTTTTAATATAGGAGAGGTAGGGAGCGCCTCGGGAGCGTGCTCCCAAAACTGGGAGCGTTTTGGGAGCGAGCTTCCAGAGGAAGTGAGCTTGGGGAGCGGGAGCAAGGGGGTAGGGGGCGCTCCCACGCAGCAGAGATCCAACCATAAGAAAATCATCAACCTAGACCATCCACCATAGAGAAGTGACCAACGTCTACCAAAAATCTTCATCAGATACACCACCATGCAGAAGAGAAGAAGCTCCATGAATATGTAGACACCCCCAAATCCATCCAAAGCTCCAAGCTACTAGCTGAAACCACCCCCACAATGCGAAACCTCAACAATAAGAGGTTTTAGTTTTACATTAGGCTCCAACTAGGGACATGTACTCTTCTTGGGAGTACATGAGAACCTCATAAATCTCAGGTTGACTTGTCAAAGAAAACTCACAAAGAAACTAAAGGAAGCAAGACAATGTGGCAGGATGGCTCAATTCACATCCCTAAACACCACACACTTATTACATATTTATTTACATCAATGAGAGCTCAAAAACTTGGCTTTAACAATGCCAAAAACAAATCAATGCTCACATGTGTTGAGCTTATTCATCCTACACTACTCTACTATAGGAAAATACATATGCTAGGTGAAATCAAATAACTAATGTAACCATCCTAGCATCTCCTCAAGGCCATGAAATCTTCCCTTGTGTTTGGTGATGAACCAAAACAATGATACATTTACAACTAGGCCAATACATGATGGAATATTTTTTACAGTGTAGCTGCAAAATAGAATTACATTACATACATGGCAATCAATACAAAATTTTGAAATAAAAAAACGTGTTCCGACATATGCTAATTCAATACATTGTTAAAGAGGGCTAAAATAAGGTTTTGAAAATAAACATGGCAGCCCTTCATCAATCTGAAAATATTCTTCTAAGTGCCTTTCCAAAGTCTAATCTGTGTGACAAACGTGATTTACACCTTCAAGAAGTAAAGGTGTAAGTTGCTCCAATAGTTAAACGTCTTCAAGTTCAAATAAGTATGAGGATGAAGTATAGGATGAATTTTTAAATCTGGAAATTAATTTCTGTTCATAATTTAATGGCTGGAAATGCATGTGATAGATTTTGAATTCAATACCTTGTTGTTCCATACAATTTCCAGCAAATAAAATATAACCTCCAATTGAAAAATCACATGCAATTATAGAAAAATATGAAAAAAATGATGTCTGAAATTTCCTTCAGTGCATGCCAAACTGAAAACCAAGCTGGCCCATACAATTTCTAGTGACAAAAACAAACTTTTCAACCGAAAATTCACATGGAAATGCACCAAAATTTGAAGATATTGGTGACTGGAAAATTCCTATACATTTACTATCAACAACATGCCCTATACATTTTTTTGAATAACCCATAGGAGAACATGCCTGGAAATTAAATTTAGAAATTTCTGCACATGAATTCAAAAAATATGGCTGTTCAAAGGACACAAAATCTGCAATTTCTTCATTCTTGTTGGTGCTCTCAAAGCTCAAACAACTTTAAACATTCCTCATCCTCCAAGGGTTTGTCTTCAAAATTAGTTCTTTCTAAATCATTTACATGTGCATCATTAACTTAAGAAATTTGCAAAGAAAAAATTCTCACCAAACCCTTGTCTTCTTCAACATTAGAAACTTCTACACATGCAGCTGCAATAAGATCTTCTTTGTCTTCTTCATCCTTTTCCTTCTCAGGATCTGAAAAAGATGTACCTTTCCAAAGCTTGACCATCCAAGGTACATGGAAACATCATCACCATAACATCCTCATGAACAATATCAAGATCTGAAATAACCTTCATGAAGGATGGAAAATGTCTATTAGTTGAATGTTTATTCCCATGAAATTTTGCAATAAGATCAAGCCTATTCAAATATGGGTACTCATTTGGAAATCCTAGGATACCCAAGATGTCAAATGGAGCATAAAACTCAACTGACCATGAAGGCAATGCCATGCTTCTCTACTTCAAATCTTCATTATAAAATGCTAAAACGAATCTGAAAATGAAGAACTGTTATACCTCATACCAAAGCTACAAAGTGGAGTCGCGTTCTTCAAGTATTTGCTGGCTGCCCTCACCTTTAAAACAACAAGCCTTCCAATGCCAAAAGGACAAAATAAATTTCAGACAGAAAGAATCATAACATAATGTATCTGATCTACAAATTTCTGGAAAGAAAGGACTTTATTCCCGAGAACGACACCAAAATATTACAACTCTAGCACACCCAATGATGTAAAGTCCCAAACATCTAGGAGTTAGTTTTGTGCAACTTTAGGAAGGCTACCCACTGTCACCTTAATAGATCTTCCTTTCTCTTCATGTTGGTTCTCCTCAAACTCAAGGGGGTATATCTCTTAGTAAGATTGCTAAGGCTATGGAGTGGAAGCTCTAGGTGATATAGGAAGAGTAAGCGTTAACAAAATGTGTGATAATTGTATAAGAATTGGGGAAAGGGATGTGGAAAAGAAAGAAATGAAGGGAGAGGGGAAAACAAGGGAATAAGGTGATGTGACCAATACTTTTCAACTTAGGGGCTAATGGAGTCATAAGACATTGTGTGAATGAAAGGATTAGTGTGGCACAATCAACACTTGATGTAGACTTATGAGGTGGAAAGGACTAGTGTGTCACAGTTAACCTACTTAGATGAAATGATTAGTTTGAAACCTCTATCATTTACTTGAGTATCCAAGTTTAAAATAAATATTTTGATGGTTAAAACCTTAAGATGTTTGCTGGAAATTAATTGCAAAAATTTAGTCTTGGAGGGATGAAATTGCCACTCATCAAACTATATAGAGGTGTTGTTATATTAGGCTGTATTAATAATCCATTTTAACAACTAATGTGTTAGAAGAAGGGAGATAAAATAGAATTATAACATTAAATAGATTAGAGGGAGAACCTCCTCGCTTTGACTATTCCAAAAAATAAATTAACTTTATTATTTGGCCTTTATATAAGTCTGATAACAAGAGAAATCTACAATTAATTAACAACAAAAGAGATAAGCATAAACATAACCAAACAACAAGACAACAATACTTCATTTCTTCATTAGTCTTCAAGCATTTGATATACAAAGGAGCACCATCCTCATCTCATAGCTCCTACTCTAACTCCTTCACTTCACTTCTCAATTCTCTAACACCCAGCCCACTGATCAAGGGAAATCCTCCAAGAGAGAGGGTGCATCATTAAAATAAGCCTTATTGACGAAATAAAGATGCTAAAGGTCTCCACATAGAATTTGGCTTCCAAGATGCTTTCATGCAAAATATAAAAAAAATGTCTTCAACATAAGAGGATGTCCACATAGAAAAGCTCCAAAGAGCACCCTCCAAGATGCTTGAGTTAAATAAAAATAAAATATTCATGCACAAGCTCAAAATCCTCGGTTTTCTTTCTGAGTTTGAGTTTTTTATTCTTGAGAGAGGGTTTCTTCCTAGCGTTTTTACTTTTTAACCTCCCAGATGCAGATCTCTTTCAGAGTTATTTTTTCCCTTCTACTTTATAAACAAAGAAAACCTAAAAGTTACATCAACATCAAACTCTTATTTGTGTTCCCTCTCATCCTGAACAATGCCATCTTTTCTAATGACAGCTTTGGTCTGTGTTTCCCTCATCTTGAAAATATGGTTATTATCTTCTTGGTCAGCCTCCTTTCCCTTGCATGAACTTCTGGGTCAGCTACTTTCCCTTCCTTTCTGCAAGTGATGTCTTTGGACTGCATTTTGGTCAGTCTCATTTCTTGTCTTCCTAGTGAGGGCGTTTTTTTGGCCATGATGCTTTTATTTTTCTTTGATATTTCTGGGCTGCAATTGTTTTATTTGCTTTGACTTCCTTTCACTAGGCTTTGCCAAATATTAGGTTATTTCTTCTTAGATTTTTATGTTGTTGGTCAGTCAGTATTCTCCTCAGCATGGTGCAGCTGTGATGCAGATCTATACAGCAGTAACTCTCTTCAGCAGAGATCATCTTGGGTTCTGTGACCTGGTGGGAGCACTAGTTTGCAGTGTGGAGAAGGTGCAGTTATGCAAGGCTAGAGTAGAGGGCACATGCATGTGCCACTCTAAGCATTTTTATGTTTAGATAGCAGTTTCCTTTTTTAATTTTTCCAGGATTAGTCCAGCGCATTATTTTAGGAGTGGTTCCTTATTTAAATAGGGCTCAGATATCCCTAGGAGACTATTGCTTGTGTCCATGTATGCTTTACTGGAGGGCACTCCAATCTAGAAAAGTATCTACGCAGTTCTGGGCACTTTTCTCTAGAACAAATTTAGGTTTAGGTTTTGGGTTTTGCTTACCTAACCTGGATGCTTTACTGAGATGGGGTTCATTGTTATTAACCCTAGTGTCTTCCTTGTTTATAAAAGAGGTAGAGGGTGGTCCATTGGAAAAGACATATATACACAATTGGGTTTTGTAGCGAATGCAATGTACAGTTTTATCTACCGTTCAATAGAAGAAAAACACATGTGATTTTGTGTGCTGCAAATTTCTACTGTTTGCTGTTCATGCTCTTCAGTTGGCTGTGTTTGTCAGCATACAAAGTTACAAACAATAGTTTTGACAGTTCATTGAGTTTACAGCATTCCAGGGTTTGTGGTTTGCAAGTCTCGTTACTATGTATTGAACTTTTAACATGGTATTAAAGCTATGCTTCTGAGACTAAGTTGCACGAAACTTGGAAACTGGTACATGTTTTGGAATTTTGAAGTTGAACATTGTGGAAATGTGAACCCCCCCAAATGGGAACACTGGGGGAACACAGTATATCTATGTGTGTATGTATGTATATATAGTTTTTTTAAATAACACATTTTCTTCCAAGCTATGTTGCAGGAAATGCCTGGAATGGTGCCATACTAGTCCTCGAAACTCCTGGACATGTGGAAATGGGTACGAAATGCCTTGGAAATGTCCTTGGACGTACTGTATGACGTTTCCAAATCTGGAAACGCCGTACGGTATGGCCAAGGACGTTTCCAAGGCATTTCGTCCATTTTCAGTGACATTTCGGGCATGCTTTTTAAAGTTTCTGCCATCTGGGGCCATCCAAGTGTCTACGAGGGATGTGGGACTCATAGAAAAATATCAGATCATCACGATAGGGGATTGGGTTTTGAGGATTTTGTCATCTTGTAATTAATGGTATCATTAAATTCTTAAAGTAAAAGGATAGAAAACTTTTCTATCATTTTAACATTACCATTAATTGTTTAAGGCTATTTGAGAGTGGTTCCAACCTCATCAGACTTCATATTGAGAAAGTAGAATTTCATATCCCATTCAAAATTCAGCAGGCTTAACAGTTTTCGGGATTTCAGGATTGGTAGGATTGTAGCATTTCCATTGGATTCTATCATGTATGAGTGTATGGGATTGGCATTAGTCAAGACCAGCAAGCTATAGGATTTTGCATCATGTAATCATCTATGGGAGTTATTCCTTCTAAAGTGTGATTTATGTGTATCATTCTTATTTTTGTTGATTATTTTCTTGCAAGATGATGAGTTATTTAAAAAAAACTATATATCTATATTTTTGTATTTTTTATATATTGCATTTCCTTGGACATACACATTTTGGGGGGTCATGTTTCTAGATGTTCCCGTTTCGGAAACTTGGAAACGTTTCCAAGTTTTGTGCAACTTAGATTCCAAGAAAATAAGATTGATACACATACATAAAGGACACTTTAGAAGGAAACCCATAGATAATCATTGATTAAATTTTGAAAATCCAAAAGTCCACATCGAAAAAGCCAACAAACTTGCTGAAATGTGCCCTACTAGCCAAAATGTGTTTTAACTTTTTGTGCTTTGGTATGTCTAAAAAACGTTTCAAATGTGTATGGTACATGTATTGCACTTGTACTTGTGTTTTTGTACGTTTTTGGGCTTGCTAGGGGGGAGTGGCATTTTCTGCAACTTAGCTCTAAGATCTTCCAGGATTTGTGTATTGATAGATTTTATCTCCGTGAGCGGGTGTTGTTGGAGGGTTTCAGTGGGTGTGATGCCGAAGAGCCTTTATTGATTGAAGAGATACATACCTGTGAGTGTTTGTAGGGTGTGATGCCCTAAGTGCTCCAATGATTGGAGTATTGTATCTGATTTATTTTTCAACAGATTTCTTGGTTTTAGCATGTTCTAGGAATTGTAGGTTTGACCAGTGTCGATCTTAGAAAGTGTGACCTTTTGGTGGGTGCTTCGAACTTCACACCATGGAAGTGTTGACTGCAGATGTTATTGGATGAGGTTGATCTTTAAAGTTATGTGGATAAAGAGGTTCCTATGGATATTGCTTTGTTGGCTGAACATAATAAAAACCATGCAAGGTGAAGCAAATCACCTTGATTTGATGAAGTACCACTTGATCCCTCACTTTGTTGGGAAGAGAACCAAGGAGATGTATGATGCCTTAGTCACTCTATATTAGATTGTTGTGAATATTAACTGCAAGTCGCTGTTGAAGAACAAGCTCATTGCCACATGCATAGGTGATATAGACACAATGGCTAGTTATCTTCTAAAGATCACCCAACTTCCGGATTAACTTGTTGTTATCAGGGTGAAGGTGGAGAATGAGGAGTTGGTGCCCATTGTTTTAAATGCCCATTGAAGAGTCTGCCTTTGGATGTAGGGTGGTATGTGGAAAGTGGAGCATCTAGGCACATGACTTTCAACAAGAAGGCGTCCAACACTCTAGGAGGAGGATGACATGGAGGTGGAGTTAGGACAGGATGTGATTTATCCAATTACAAGAATGGGTTTAGTCTCATTTCACATGACATCAAGTGATGTTCTTGAGCTTGATGATGTTTTATATGTTCTTGATTGAATAAAGAATCTTCTTTTAGTGTTAGTCATGACAGGTTAGAGATGTGTAGCTAAGTTTGATGATCAAAAAGATATTTTCAGAGGTCGCAACAAAGATGTTGGTCAAATATTGGCCAGAGGTATGCAAGAAGGTAGCCTTTACAGGCAAGGAACAACACCTCTTACAAGGGGATTTGTCTCAGACGCAAAACTCAACTAACTTCCAGATTGAGCTACACAAGTTACTCAATATCTACAGTTTTATGGTAGAAGTCTTGCAACATTTTCCTACAATTCTAACCTCTTCCCAAACTCAAGGAGGTCTATTCTATTTATAGACTAAAGAAGACACGCCACATATAAATCATGCAAAAAATCAAAATTTATAATTTATTGATTTCCAAATAATTCCCTGCCAATGGGTCAGCCTCTCTCTTTCATTTTGTTTTCAATCTAATATTCCTATATTATTCATCCTCCCCTGTTACTGCTCAAACTAGTAGTCCTTTCAAAGCAGGGTTATGTGGACCAAAGGGCTAGTTACGATAAGCAGGGAGGACTTAGGTCCAATGTCACCACAACCTAACTCCTCAACTTCTTCGGGTAACTCCTAAACCCAGGGGAGAGTCCCTAATGGAGGAAGAACACTTACAGGCACCAACACACCTGCAAATACCCTTCTACAAGCCTTATGGCTAAGATCAGTGCCTTATATAGAGTCAACAATAGATAATAAAGACACACAAATAAGAGTTAATTCAATCTACTAGCCAATATCAATAAATAACACGACTTCAATACATTTCACAAATCCCAAGGTAGGGGTTTCACGCTTCCCAAGGCACCACCCCAAAAAAGTGCACTCCAAAGAGGAGATGATCAAGTGGCCTAGGGTGCACTTGATGGTCCAATTAGAACTGCAGGAACCTTGCAAAAACTCTAATTTAAATAATTTCACGATTCCCAATGCACTAGGTCAAAGTGGGATGCCCTAACAAATTTGTCGATAAATCCACTAGGGTGAATTTGATGGGTGGACCAAAATTATCAAATTGCAAATATTTTTGTTTTTTTTAATTATTAGATTTTTAGGGTTTTTCTAGCAATATGGTATTTTTAGGGTTTTTCTATATATATAAATGCATGTAAAATAAAAAACATGTAAATTGATAAAAGAGATAGATTTGTTGGAAAGATAGGGCATATGATTCTTGTCTCAATCCCTAGGACATTAAGAGATCGATACCAACGTCCCTCTCTTAGAATGGCTTTCAACACTTGCAATTAGGGCATCAACTAGCAACCTCTAGGGTTAGGTAGAAGAGCCTAATTAGGGCAAGAGAAGAAGTCCAAGGCCCAATAACAATGGAGAGCTCCAATGAAGGGAAGGTCTCCTCATGCAAGGTTAACAAAATACGAGTACGAAACCCTAACAATTTAGAATAATGCACCATAAAAGCACCATTAGACTATGTTATAAGTATAACTTACCAACATTTAACAAAGATGAGCAAGATAGCGCCTTAGGTCACCTTTGTGCCTGAGTTATTACAACCATTCATCAGCATCAACCAATAGCATGTGTAAAAGAAACCCTAGAACTTCACCAACTCAACCTTCAAGAGAGAAAGATCATCCCAAAAGAGGTGTGCATAACATTAAGAGCTCCAATAAACCGAGAGAAATAGAAAAGATCTCATAATGAACCCATATCTTGTTATGTTTTTACAATGAGAGGGAGGCGCTATTTATATGAGACTAGCCTCACCTAATTTTAAGTTATGAGCCTACAAGATATTGTAAAAATATAACATTTGGCTTGCTCACCCACAACTTGCTAAACCACTCAAAATAACAATAAAATATCTCTAAATGACATAAATGTAGTAATAAAAATGCAATTAGGATACACCAAGTGTTAGGTGTGCCCAAAGGAGGACATCATGCCCCAACTAACCCCAATAGATGTGTGCCCTCAACATCCTTCTTCATTATCCTTGTAGGCTTCTTCAATAAGGAAGTACAATTTGCGGGTAGCACAACCCAGAGGAGGGGTAAAATAGGTCCAAGTGAGCAAATAAGGTGTGCTAGATAGGGTACAAATCCCTTTACAAAGTGCTATGACCTTTTACATGGAAAAAAAATGAGTGTGGTCATCTGTCCAAGTGATTGGCCCCCCAGGGGCACCAACCCCTATAGGCGAGCACCTCCTGGAGGTGGAAATCAAGTGGACCATCCGTGACATGATTAGGGGTATTTAGCCCCAAATCAACACTTTACATATAAAAATGCTCTAATACTTGGCCTTTACAGAGCAAAAAATAACCCCTCACTTTGGTGGTTCTGTAGGGAGCGCTGCAGATACTTTGAGGCGTAACGCCCCCCATGTGCATCTTAAGCATTTTCATATTTATCTTTTTTTAATAAATTACTTAATTATAATTTTCATTAAAATAATCTTACAACCGGAGCCCCCTAGATTAGGAATTTTATCTCTCAATTCCACTATCGGGTTACTTGGGTTTACGTTGGTTCAAATCCGAATCTGGAAGTTATAGTTGTTGGGGAGTAAGGACTTCACTCCTTAGTCCTTACTATGCGCTCCCCTGATCATAACCATGAGGAATGTCACTTCCAATGGCAGAAGTACTTAGAGTAGGTAATCTAATGCTCCTCTACTCCTACATAGGTCGGTTTACCAACTAGCCGACTTCCTTGTCCCACATGTCTGCAAATAAACTCTCGTTCCAATCTAGAACTGAGCAGGTAAGTTGAAGCACCTATTCTTATCCCAATGTAGCCTCCTAGTCATGCTCCACACCCATATGTTTGTGAGCTAGCAATGCATTCCCTGTATCCTGTATCTTGATTCTCAGCTGGTATTACTGCCCAACTGCCAACCTAGAGTTCTTCCAGTAAATCATCACCAAGGTTAGTGATAACATCCAACACATGCATATCTATAATCATATATATGAAATGATTCTCATACAATTGTTCATGCTTTCACAACAGCACATCAAAGTCTCATACTATTATTGTTCTTAGTCTTCAATAGCCCTTTGAGCTCATGTACCATTGAATCAGGAGTAAAGACTCCTAAGTCATCAAGCTTGTTGGCCTTTATCCAAGTTTAACTCCATACTTTTCCATTACAGTCTTGCAGGTATAGTGATCCTGCCATATTCACGTTTGCTAATAGCAGTCACAATTATACCATCAATATTAGATATTCAGCTCACTAATTCAAGAAAGAAACCATGATCCATTATAACAATCAGATCATCAATTCACTCGTCCTATAAATATCATGGCATCCACAAAAAGTAGCATACATAAATATATCTATCCTTATATGAAAGTTTGTACAACAATCACTCACATTAATAACCCAACTATAGGCAGCACTAGCCACTTCATGGACTGAAGTTTAATATCATACCACAATATGAAAATATTAGGCAAACTGGGGCATTGCATAGGATGGATGCACCGATATTCTATGCTTATGCAAGCAAACATAGGCAGCAAAAACACATGTATAAATTGTTACTCATTAGCAGGTCAAATGCATAAGTTGCTTTTCAAAAGGTTTGATATTTATATGGAGACTGTCAAGACAATTCTTTTTCCTGGTATAGGCATGTCAAAATTGTTCAGGAATACACAATTTTGCCCCATTTTTATAGGAACATACATTAAATGCAAATTTTGAGAGCATGCATAAATAAGTTGGAATCGATTCTTTGGGTTTTATACTTTTCTCTAAAATTGCCCTGTTGCACTTGTCCACTGGAGAAAGATGGGAGCAAAGAGTCATCCATTCACATTGGCTTGGTTACAAATGGGAAATGTGTGTGCTTGTTAAGTTCTTAGAGAGGAAGAATGTTTGTCAATTGTCACAAGTTGCTGATAAGGTATCCAGTGAATCCCATGATTAAGCAACCATCAATACAATTCAAAGCAAGTGTAGTTCATGCACTAATTCAAGCTTTGTCATTCTAGAATCCAGCTCAAAGAAACCCCATGCAGAGAAAGTAGGGACCAATAAGAACCATATCGACACATCAATCTCATGAAACCAACGACCATTAATAGGGTGCACCAAATTCAAATGTAAAATAAAAAAGAGAAAGGTTGAAGTTTTAAACAAACTCCTTTTCTTGCCTCGTCCTCTCCCACAATAGTGATGCCCTTTGTAATGTGTCTTTGTGTCATTCTATTTTGTGAAGAATTAAAGTTAGAAATGGAAACAAATACTTGTGCTCTACAGCAAAGAATTTCTTGAAGAACTCGGTGATGTTGGAGCAATTATACATTCTGGTATTCCAAGGAACATGTTAGTGGCAATGATGTTGCAGTTCTTGTTCAAGAACTACTTCTAAAATCTCTATATTTGCAAGGGTCTTGCCCTTCCACTGCCTCACCACAAAAGTTATCAAGAATCTAATAGAAGCACTTTCTCATACCCTTGTTTACTTTTGAGAAATCACCTTCTAAACTCCTATGCTATATTGTTTAAAGAATTTTTTGACTCTTTCTTGATATTTTATTTTTCTGCAGGGCATGCCAATCTTCTATGCCATGTTCAACATTTAGTGAATGCCTCTGAATGTGTTTCTATTCTCATCTGCATTTTGTAGAGAAATTGCATTGAAATTTGAGTATAGTTAAAAGTGAGTTTAACCTTTCAATTTGTTTGATGGATGAGTCTGTTATCTGACTTATTAATGTTGACAAATTGTGGGCATTACCAAGCAAAGTCCATTTATGACTTAAGCAAATGGGTATAAGTTGGCGTGGCATTGGAAATCCATGAAGCTCGGTCTAGAAGTTATTGTATATTCAGAGTAGACAATATTGAAATTTTTCCCAAGACTTTGTTAAGTTTTGTTTTTTTATCATATTAACAATCTAGTAGGTGTTTAACAGAAAACATTGCAGGCTGGAAAGTTGACTGAAAGAATCTTGATGGTTTTCATGGCAACGGGCAATGAGCAGGTTCAGGCCTTTGTGAAGGAGAACAAAATTCGAACTGTTTTAAGGCCAATCCTACCTACACGTAAACATGAAAGTTTACAACATATCTATCTGTTAAAATTTTAGCCTTAAATTTATTTTCTACCACTGCTACATCTATATTAGTGCTCTATTGATCTGTACAATTCTTCTTTGCAGGATGTTCAGGGAAATTTTAAGTGTTAAGCTGATGATGGTTTTCAGACCTCAGTTAATGGTGATCTGTAACCTTCTCATTGATTTGAATATTGGTGCATTATGATTCCATTAAGCACATCTATGACTGATGTGCATTGGTCGACCACTACTTTCGTTTGTCTTTAACCTGTGCGAATCTTTCCATTAGTGATCACTATATATGCTAGTCTTTTACTAGTGTGAGTTCTAATACTTTGCAGTTCTCAACGTAAGCAAGGGAAACTTATATCTATGATAATGTTTTAGCTAGATGAATCACTAGCAGTGTATATAGTAAATACAGGACAATCCAATGAAAATCTAAACCTGAGGAGACATATGTCACATTTCACAGGAAAAGTAAATTCATGTGTGTTTACCTAGATAGAACAAGGATGCATCAATGCCTTCTTCTTTGACTCCAGTAAGCAGTGTATTTTGTGTGTTTCTTTCTTATAGAATTACCTGTTTCCATGAAATAAGCAATTGGTTTGTTGGCAGATGGATAGTTTTCCAGGTTTCAGTTGTGTGCTGTATCAATTCCTGTGGACAACAGTCAAGCCAGGCCATCTACCATGTTTAGGAGTGCATCAGCAGTTATGCCCTGGAGTCTACGCTGTCTACTCATTCTGTACTAATATCATACATTGTACCCAGCATTATAAATGCCAAATTAGAGAGAGTGAGAAATGCATTAAGTTGTCTTTTTACAAATTTCCAGTGATTGTCAACTATAGCTGATCTTCTTTATATTTTAGTATTTTACGTTTTGTTTGTAGTCCTTTGGAACAATCTACAGAAAAGCATTACAGTGCTATAGTTTGAGATTCGTTACTTACAATATCTATTATCCCACATGATATTTAGCATGATTGGTCAGTCTCTCTTGAAATCATCAGGCTTTAGGAACGGCTTCATTTTCACTAGCTGTTACAGAGTCCCTGGGCCCTTAGTATATACAAATCACGTAATCACTCTTGGTTCGTGGGCCTTAACATATATAAAGTAGATTTGCTACAGTTGCATTGTATTTATTTAGTAAAGCAAAGGACAGTGTTTCCAGTAATGTTGTCACGTTGTTGGGTTTTATTTGTCTCGTGTGGAGATTGTGGTTCGGTAAACTGTTATTTGGTTTTTGGCTATCCTCCATTGTAAATCTTCCGTGCTACGTTTTCTTTGATTTCTCAATATTTCTTTCTGTAATTTCATATGCTTGTCCCCAGAATTAAGCTTCGCTTGCCTTATTCATTGTTGTTTGGTACTGCTTGTGCTTACACTCATGCCATGTATAAAAACTTGAATGAACGCCATTTTGGCACTTGGCACTTGACTGAGTTACAAGTGCAAATCTCCTCGTACTTATGTTTCTTTCGCAGAATGGCTACTTTTGCACTTGGTCAAGTTTAATGGAATGGCACTGGAATTTATGTTTTAACCTTTCGTACCATTATATAGCTCTGTAATAGAAACAGAAGCAAGGGGATTTGCACTTGCAACTGACAAAGGACAAAAGTGAGAGCCTAGGTAAGACCTAGCAACTTACAACTGACAAAGGTGAGAGCCTAGGTAAGACCTAGCAAGACTAACCCTTCTAATCAAGGTAAAGGACATTGCTTGAGCTTGTAACTCACATTTTTTCAGATCTCACCAGTATGTAGAAATTGTGATTGCCAAAAGGAAGGTGAGAGCTTAGGTGAGATGTAGAAAGACCAACCTCATTAGAAGGTAAAGGACCTTGTTTGAGCTTTACTTGAACTTGTAACTCCCCACATTTTTTTTTATCTCACCAGTATGTAGAAATTACAATTGCCAGAAGGAAGACGAAAGCTTAGGTAGACCCTAGCAAGATCAACCCTTCTACTGAAGGAAAAGGACCTTGCTTGAGATTTTCTCTAGTGCTGAATGATTGCCCATTGGCAATCTTTGAAATTTAAATATTTGTTTTGGAGATTCATCAAAATGAACTTACATATAATTTAGCCTTAACTAAATTTAAAATATAATATTATTTGTTGGATCATATCAACAAATAGAGGATATTTTACCCCATCCATCGAACCTCAAGATAGAAATCAAATTATGCAACAATGCAAATCCTGCAATAAATGTGTTCGACATATTATCATTAATGAATTCCTATGTATGGACTATGATTGATTACCCCTATTAGATAGTTTGGCGGGGTTAGATTTGGAGTTGAAGCACTATTGTCTTTACAACTCAATGATAATGTTTTGTTCATTATTCTCAGAGGACTGATATTGAGTGGGATTGATACAATGGCTGAATTGGAGGTCGTATTTGACAACAATGTTACTGAAAATTGCATCCAAGGGGGGTTGTCTTTTGCAGAAATCTGCCTCAAAACTGAAACCATACCAGAAACTTGTTTTTGGGATCTGTTTCCTATTTGAATGGTAAACCATTTCTTGAGAAATGGTTAGCAGTTATACTGGTTGTTTCTCATAGGCCTTTCGTTTGCAAAACATGAGCATGAGCAATAGAAAATGCTTTAGTTCAAGTTTCTGTTATTAAAATTTAAACCACACCATTCCATTTAGCTACATTTTTGACCAGCTCATTGGCATGTGTGTGAATTGAGTGAGTATTCTTTCATCCATTCTATGAAGAAGACTTGGCCAACCTAACAAAAGGCTCAAAATTTGGTGTGAATTTACTCAAATCTTTGCCTTGTATCATGCCAAAAAGAAGAGTACCTTGTTGTACCCACCAGGATGTGGGATTAGGTGGTTTTTAGAATGATGATAATGAGCTACCTTCAAAGATGTTGCAGGGGAATGAAAAAGAGATGTTAGAAGCCCATAGTCATAACTGCTAATCTTGGTCAAAATAGCCTTTGGCTTATTCACTCTAGAAGAACCAACAGATGATGGGTGTTGATAGTGTTAATGTAATTGTAACTTCGGAAGATATTCACTTGTATATTTTATATTGTATTTGTATTTTATTATTGTACCTCCGACAGAGATGTTTATTTCTCCGATCGGGAGAGTCATTATTGTACTTGAGTCATGTAAAGTCAGTGAGGTTAACCCTCCATTGTATGACGAGGCATTAGACTCCGGAGTTGAGTCATCATGGGTTTTTAGACTCTCTTAGAGAAGTTGGCCCAGTTAGTTACACTTAGGGGCCGACCTGTTTGGGGTTAAGGCTAAGTGAAAGGGAAAGTATAAATAGAGAGGGTGCTCCTCTCTATTTGATCATTTACTCACTCACTCAATTTGCATTAGTGAGAGAGAGGAGGAGTTCGCACAAGTGGAGAAGAGAGAAGCTGCTGGAGACCATTTCTACTTTTGGGGTTTATTGTATTGTTGCTCATTCTATCTTTGAGGAAGTTGTGAGGTTTTCTCCTTTATGGTTTCCCCGATGAAACTCTTTGTGTTTCGTCTCTTGTGTTTGATTTGCTATGCATGTTATTCTCTCAGATAAGATCCTAGATCATATTGAATTAAATGATGAAAATCTAACATGGTATTAGAGCTAACCTGAGAAGAAGACATTGTGCAGCTTCAGAAGCCAGGGCTTCTTAATTTTTGGGTATCTCTCCATGGATTATCAGCAAAAGGAGGCTAGGATAACTCACCTAAGGAAGGTGTGTCTTTTTGTCGAAGCAGAATTGGATTCTGAGCATTTTCATTTTTTGGCCTATCACTATTGCGGGAAATTAGGGCTTTTCACAGAAAAAGAATTTTGGAGTGCAATCAGCACATGATTGTTTGCAAAATCAAAATTTTGAGACCAAGACCGAAGTTTTTGGTTGGGTAGAACCTCGGGATAAGTCAAACCCTAATTTGAATTTGGACCAGAAAAACCAGAAAACCAGAAAAAGCCAGAAATTGTAGATCCGAAATTCGCAAGTCAATTTTCAAGGGTGAATTTTTGGAATCTTCAGAAACCAAGTGCACCAACAGACTCGCCTCATCTAGGAGAATCTTCTTGTGAAAGCAGAGTTCAATTCCGAGAATTTTCATTTTTCGGCTCATCACTGTTGTCGGAGGAAAACTAGGGCATCAGATATTTTGGGTTTCTGTTCATTGATTTATGGAAGTGAATACATTGGACAACTCTCCTTGAGGAGGCACATCTATCTGCCCAACTAGAAGTTCCAAATTCCAACTTTGGAAAATTAGGGTTTCTCTGACAAACCCTAGGCCAACCAGCTCCAGGTCCAGTTTCAGCAAATCAAGTGGTAAGACCTAAAGCTTTTTTATTTCCATTTGAGTTTCTCATTAAAGATGTCTCACCACACCAAGCTTGAGGATAAGCTTGAAAGGGTTGATAATTTCCGAGCATGGAAGTATAGGATTGGGCTTGTCTTAGAAGAGAATGAATTGGACACCTATGTGAATGAAGATGTTCCAGCTCCAGAGGGAGATGAGGCTAAGGCCTTACATAAGAAGAACTTGGTCAAGGCCAAGAGGATTATTGCAGATTCTATCAAGGACCATCTCATACCACGTGTCATCTCTAAAGACACCCAAGGAGATGTTTGATTCCTTGACCAAGCTATTTGATGGAAATAATATAAATCGGAAGATGATATTGCAGAACCAGTTGAAGAATGTGAAGATACAAAATGCAGAGACCATGCAGTCCTACTTTACAAGGGTCTCTCAGATAAAAGAACAACTTGAAGCGGTGGGAGAAGACATAGAAAATGGAGAAATAGTGATGACCACCTTGAATGGTCTCCCCAGGTCATGGGATTCCTTCATTCAAGGAATTTGTGCTAGGAAGAATCTCATCACATTCAGTAGGTTGTGGGAGGAATGCTCACAAGAAGAAGCTCGACTTGTAGCTTGAGAAGAGAAGATGGGTAATGAAGACCAACCTCTCACAACACACTCCAAGAGGAATGATAACAAGAAGGTGCACCACAGTAAGAAAGAAAAACACCACCACCAAAATTGGAGGGGTAACTTTAGATCTCGAAGAGATGTATCCACCATTCGATGCTATACATGTGATGAGAAGGGGCACTATTCCAGAGATTGTCCCAGGAACAAAAGCAGCTCCCACGAGAAGAAGAACAACAAGAAAAGACATCATGCTCACACTACAGAGGATGATGAACCTCCAAGGAAGAGAACCAAAGAACACAATGGCGATTCTTCAAGTGATGAAGAATATGTATTGTAATGAAGGTAACCAGCTACAAGGGTTTATTTAGAAGGTTCCACCTCACAAGGTGAAGCTAGAGATGATTTTCAGTATTACATGAAAGGAGTAGAAGAAGCTACTGCAGAGTTGGACTCCGGAAAACAAATAAAGATCAATAACCTATGGAAGAACCTCTCATCTATTTTCAACATTGGTTAAGATGCACACTATCAGAGACTCCAGTAGTTCCTTCAAGGAAGCAAAGATCAAGAGGGAGCACACTCCAGTAGTTCCTACAAGGAATCAAAGATTGAGAGGGAGTCCACCCAACAACCAAAGAAAGATAAGTATTTAAATTGTCATTTCTTGTATAGTTGATTACTTAAATGATGTTGTTTAATCATGTACATACTTATGTTCCTAGATTTAGGATGTATATCATGCATGCTAGAAAAGTTGCATTAATGAACAAGATACTACTAATATGCAAGTAATGCGTAAGTGGCCTATGGTACTGTACAACACTCTATTGGTACTTATCTAGATTGAAACCTCTTTGCTAACAAGTTGGAGTAGTGCACAATCTTAACAATGTTCTGGTAGAGATGGAAGGCATCTAGAAAGTTACGAGATATGGATAAATGTTGTATTGAAGCATTGGCTAAGATAATTGCATGATTGTATGACCTATGTCTTTATGCGTAAGAATTTGTTCTGAAAACTATGAGATGTTTCTAATCATGCAATTGAACTTGACTTGTAGGAAAGATCGTATACCATCACCTACAAGAGAGACTTGTTTCGAAGAATAAGCGACGAAGAATCAACATACATCAGAAAACTGCCTATTGAAGATATTGATGAACCTAAAGTTCCCAGGATCAGAAATACAATAATGGAAGAAGCGATTCCAGAAGAATATGAAGAACGCGAGATGGAAGACCCACAGGAACATGTAGATCCACCACGTGAGAAGAATTCTCACAAGAGGAAACCAACATGGGTATGAGAAGCAATTCAAGATGCATAGAGATATGGTGCTCCAGAAGGAATGCATAGAGAAAGCAAGAGACCGAGACCATTCTTCAGTTATGTAGCCCTGCTGTGTGACATCATTGACAAAGAACCTTCCAACTATGAGGAAGCAGCTGAGAAGAAAGAATGGAAGGATGCCATGATCGAGGAGTAACAGTCGATCATGAAGAATGATGATTGGGATGTGGTCCCGAGACCAGTAGGGAAGTCTGTTGTGACTTCCAAGTGGATCTACAAGATCAAGCATGCTGCAGATGGCAACATAGAGAAACACAAGGCGAGGTTTGTGGCACATGGCTTCTCCTAGAAGGAAGGGATAGACTATCAGGAGACATTTGCACCTGTAGCTAGATACACTTCCATCAGATCAGTACTTGCTCTGGAAGCAGTGATGAAGTGGAAGGTACACCAGATGGATGTCAAGACAGTGTTCTTGAATGGTGTAGTAGAGGAGGAAGTGTATGTGGAGCAGCTACTCGGATTTGAGACACATGACTGGGAGACTCATGTGTTCAAATTGAAGAAAGCCTTGTATGGATTGAAACAGGCACCTAGGACGTGGTACGGCAGGATAGACAACTTCCTGACTAGTTTGGGATTTATCAAGAGTAAAACGGATTCCAACCTTTACTATAAGGTTGAGGAAGGGAACCCAGTGATACTTCTACTTTATGTAGATGACCTGTTTTTGACAGGTGAGGATGGGTTGATTGTTGACACGAAGAGGAAGCTTGTTGCCGAGTTCAAGATGAAGGACTTGGGTATGATGCACTACTTTCTAGGCATGGAGGTGTGGCAGAATGCGGATGGAATCTTTCTTGGACAAGGGAAGTATGCAGTAGAGATCCTGAAGCAGTTCAGGATGATGGACTTTAAGGCCATGGCCACACCTATGGCATCGAACCTGAAGCGATTGATTGATGCTTCATCAGAGTCTGTTGATGCCACGATGTATCGTCAGATGATTGGATCTTTGATGTACCGGACGAATACGGAACCAGATATTTGCTTTGCTGTGAACACATTGAGTCAGTTCCTGACGGATCCGAGACATGTTCACTTCATTACTACAAATCATATTCTGAGGTACTTAAAAGGTACGGTTGATTATGGGCTCAAGTATGATGCGAATCAGAAGATTAACTTGAAGGGTTATGTTGATTCAGATTGGGCAGGAAGGGCCATTGATAGGAAGAGCACTTCGGGGTGATACTTCAGTATGGGATTAGGTGTGATCTCTTGGTTTAGTAGGAAGCAGTCCTGTGTGGCACTGAGTACATCCGAAGCAGAGTATGCCGCAGCTTGTCCGGTTAGTTGTGAGGCAGTATGGCTAAGGAAGCTACTGTCTGATTTGTTTGATCTCCAGTTAGATGCTACTATATATTGCGACAACCAAAATTGTGTGAAGTTGTCTGAGAACCCTGTGTTCCATGACAAGTCAAAGCACATCGAGATCAAGTATCACTATATCAGGGATATGGTGCAGAGAGGAGTAGTGAAGCTCTAGTATGTTGCGACAGACGAGCAGATAGTCGATGTGTTGACCAAGCCGCTAGCTAGAGTGAAGTTTGAATACTTCAGAGAGAAGCTTGGTGTATTTCAGATCGAGGTTCCTTCCAAGGGGAAGCGATGAGTTCAGAAGACGCAAATGCACATGGGCTTTTTCGACATGGTGGTAGGTTGGTTCTCCCATGGTCGTTGATGTAATTGCCGAGCTTTTCCGACATGGTGGTAAGTTGGTCCTTCCATGGTCGTTGATGTAATTGTTGAGCTTTTCCGAAATGGTGGTAGGTTGGTCCTCCCATGGTCGTTGATGTAATTGCTGAGCCTTTCCCGAATGGTGGTAGGAAAGTCCTCCCATGTCGGTTGATGTAAGTGCAATGTCTCACATGCTGGTAGGAAAGTCCTCGCATGTTGGTAGACGTGTGATGTGCATCCGGGCTGTGCTCCGTGTGACGATGAGATGATCTGAAGATGATGAGGTGACAGTAGGGTACACAGGCTTTGCAGAGGCATATAATCAGTCCTGGGATGCTCCTTCAGGTTTTGCAGTGGCATATAATTAGTCCTGGGAGATTCTACAGGTTTTGCAGAGGCATATAATCAATCCTGGGATGCTCCTTTCGGTTTTGCAGTGGCATATAATCAGTTCTGGGAGATCCTGCAGGTTTTGCAGAGGCATATAATCAGTCCTGGGATGCTCCTTCAGGTTTTGCAGTGGCATATAATCAGTCTTGGGAGATCCTGTAGGTTTTGCAGAGGCATATAATCAGTCCTGGGATGATCTTTCAGGTTTTGCAGTGGCTTATAATCAGTCCTGGGAGATCTTGTAGATTTTGCAGTGGCATATAAAAAGCTTTGAGATGTACCTACTTGATGGCTTGCTCGCAGAGATGATGAAGACCTACATGGAGGTTAGGCTAATCCCACATAAAAAAAGGCTGGCTCTGTAGAACTTCCTATGACGAGTAGATTGGAGACTGATGGTCGAGATAACAACAACAGTGTTGATGATGATCCAACTTTGATTATGATCTAGTGACGAAGACTTGTGCTGATGACTGTGTCAAGAGAATACCTTCTGTTATCTCTAGGATTGTGACCTAGATTATTTTTCTTTACCTAGTTACCATTCCTAATTTCATCCAAGTTTTCCTTTCTCATTTTCTCATTTTCTTTATTTTTCTTTGTCCCAGGTTTTACCCTAGTTGATTTTTATTAAATTTTTCATTATTAAAACAAAAGTAAGGCTCATATTTCATATTGATATTAAAAAATGAATGGCTCATATTTGATATTGATTAGTTGAATTCCATTTCAAATAAAGTTTGATGCTTAGGACATGGATGTTATTCATATG
The DNA here is from genome assembly GCA_027924585.1 of Larix kaempferi. Taxonomy (NCBI): domain Eukaryota; kingdom Viridiplantae; phylum Streptophyta; class Pinopsida; order Pinales; family Pinaceae; genus Larix; species Larix kaempferi. The sequence continues at coordinate 2,889,527 of BSBM01000153.1, forward strand.
ATTGATGAATTAAAGCCTGGCAGCTGATATTAAAGTTTTAAATGTAATAATGCTGCCAGTGATATGAAATGCATATTCATTGATGATACGGGTGGCAAGACCTTGTATAATGATTTTCATGCACCATAACTATTCATTAAGGCATGAACAGTACATTCATGCACTATGGGAATCGTGGCAGTCTCCAAGCATTAAGTGGTCATTTCAAACTCATAACCACAGCCATCGAAATTACCATACATGATGGACATAAATGGTATAGTTGATTTTTAATGTAATCCTGAAACACGCTGTTTAACCTTGTTTTAAGTTTGCATTCTGTGGAGTTTTTAGGCTAAGTATGGATGAAGGTTCACAAAGCATGGCGAAGAAGAAACCTGGAGGGTTGATTTGCAGGATTGAGCCGGATAACATACAGTGGATCACCCAGTTTCCCAGGTCAGCACATCTAATGAGAGATGCTGGATGGTTTTCATTTTGTGAAAGGTTGTAGGGTTATAACATTCAGGTGACTAGAGCTTTTATAAAGAATTACAGAGATGGAATGGTAGATTTTGAAAGCTTAAAGGTTGTGGTTGATGAGGAATCGATTTCAGAAGCTATCGGTGTCCCTGCATAGGGAGAAAAATGGTTTAAACAGCAGGAGTTTGAAGGTGATTATGGTGAGTTTCTTTTACCAGGTTTTGAGAAATTAAAATGGAAAAATGGTATACACATCAACAAGGTTAAACCAAATTGGCGAATTCCATTGGAAATGGTTCAAAACTATATCACCTGTGAAGGGCGATATGACAGGGTTTTAAGGTGCCATCTATGACTATTAATGCATCTCAGTGGAAGTTTGAAGCTAAGTTTACCATATTATTTGTTAAAGAGTTTGCAAAGAATGATTTCATGGATTCATACTCATCCTGAACATACAACCCGCTCCATTTTCCATCAGGGTTTGATTAAGTCGCTGGTAACTTCTCATTTGAATAGGAGTGGGCGAGATTGGGACAGCTTTCTTCTTGAATCGGGGTTTGAATCAAAAAAGAAAAAGCCGGTTAAAGGAAAAGGGAAGAAATCAGATTGTTCATGCAAATAGATGCAAACAGAGGATTCAAGGAAACTAGCAGGTGACCAGATTAGGGCCGAGCAAACCAAGCAGGTTGCAGACGAAGATAAGAAGATTACTGAAGAGTTTAATGTTGTAGAAGAGTCTGACATGCTTAGCATTGTTGTGAAGAGTCCAAGTTTGCAGGAAGAAACCCCAAATGCAAAAAACTTGACAATCAAACCAAGGACCAGGTTAAGAAGCAAGTTAGAAGTAGAAATGAAGCTAATGCACAATCCTGTAAAGGATATTGAACTTATGGTTGTGAATGACTCTTTTAGTGAAGAAAGTATACAAGTGTCAAAGGAGAAGCATTTCTCAGACAATGAAAATTTCATAGATCTGTAAGGAAATGCAGGAGATATGCTTGAAGTATTTTGCTTGAACAAACAAACTCATTCTGAAAATGAAAATGGATCAGTCTCGAAAGCCTTGCAAGTAGATGAAGTTTCTATGGAAGTAGAAGAGATCGAAATAACTCCAGAGTTAGATCAGGTTAAGAAGTCTTTACAGTCTTACAAGGAGCAATGCAAATACCTCCAAGACATAAATGAAAACCTGATATCTGCTAACAAAAGACTACGAGAGGATCTAGAAGAGAAAGAGGTTGATTACCAAAAGTTGGTTCTCATATCCAAAGATATATTAAAGAAGAAGAGGGCCATTCAGAAGCAGAATGAACAGATGAAGATCCAGATCAAGGAGCTGCAGAGTCGAGAACAGAACCAAGATGCTGAATATATCAGATTGCAAAAGAGGTCCTAGGGTCTTAATGATCTGACTGCCTTGGCATAATCTTCTAGAAGTCTCTAGTTTGTTGATGATCTAAGATAGTCTAGTCATAGAAGATTAGTTTGTTGATGATTCGACAGCCAACAGCAAATAGTATTGTTTTTATTTTGTCTACACTTGTCTAGTTTAAGAGTTTGAAGTGAAAAAAACTTTACTATTTTTGAAAAGGTCGATCCATGAAAATAGGATCTTGAAACAATTTCAAACTTTGAAGAACTTTGTATATATATCAAACAATGATGAAGTAGAAGAGGTTGGAATATATGATGGAAGTCAGACTTTAAGTTGGATTTGCAAGCATGTATATGGTTCTGCTTTATATTGATATGAAATAGTTATTTTTGAAATGATTGTGATCTATGAGCCTATTCTGTTTTAATAACTAAAGTACATGTTATCATTATTTTGTCTGTGTGTGGTCTTAACATTCCATGCCATGATTCTCTTGATTGACATGCAACTATTTGTAATGCTTTGAAAACAGAATCTAAATCATTTATTTCACAAAGTCATGCTCATAACTATGTTCAGTTAATATCTGTGACAGTAACACCGATATACTCCCTACCATTTGAATATTTGATTTTTTCTGATTTCTGTAATATGTTTACCTACCACCAAACCCCATAGAGTTGTTTTTAAGTTACCTTATATCTACTCTTAAGATTTCCCTAGGCTTGAAACCTTGTAGTCTAGGTTCAACTCTAGTGATAACACCTTCCTAGTTAAGAGGGAGTGTTAATGTAATTGTAACTTCGGAAGATATTCACTTGTATATTTTATATTGTATTTGTATTTTATTATTGTACCTCCAACGAAGATGTTTATTCTTTTGATCGGGAGTCATTATTGTACTTGAGTCACGTAAAGTCAGTGAGGTTAACCCTCCATTGTATGACAGGGCATTAGACCCCGGAGTTGAGTCATCATGGGTTATTAGACTCTCCTAGAGAAGTCAACCCAGTTAGTTACACTTAGGGGCCGATCTGTTTGGGGTTAAGGCTAAGTGAAAGGTAAAGTATAAATAGAGAGGGTGCTCCTCTCTATTTGATCATTCACTCACTCACTCAATTCGCATTAGTGAGAGAGAGGAGTTCGCACAAGTGGAGAAGAGAGAAGCTGTTGGAGACCATTTCTACTTTTGGGGTTGATTGTATTGTTGCTCATTCTATCTCTGAGGAAGTTGCGGGGTTTTCTCCTTTATGGTTTCCCCGATGAAACTCTTTGTGTCTCTTGTCTCTTGTGTTTGATTTGTTGTGCATGTTATTCTCTCAGATAAGATCCTAGATCATATTGAATTAAATGATGAACATCTAATAGATAGTTAAAATTTTAGTTATTCTTGAATATGTGGTAAAAGGCCCTAATAAGACATCTCTTTCTGTAACACTTTTTTTTGTAAAAGATGCTTCTTATATATACATAAATTATTTACATCAGCAACTGAAAATAAAAGAAAAAAAGAAAGTATATATAGTGAACCTTATATCCTTTTCCTAAGAGCAACTAAAATAGCAAAGCTCCTTTGGCTAGGAGTCGCATACATATCTCATCATGCCATAATTGACAAAAAGCATTTGAAGAACTGACCTCATTATCAAAAACATATTTGTAGCGTAGATTCCAAATGGTATATAAAGCAGAGACTCTCAAACAGTGCCAAATATCAGACAGAGAATCTCGAATCATCGATCTGGAATCGCCCAACAAAACTGCCCGCCAATGCAGATGTCCCTGTAGAATCATATAGAGTCAAAGGATGCCCGAAACTCCTCCCAGTCTCTCTAAAAGGGACTTGTCATATCAATATTCATTAAGGTCCTCCTAAGGAATAAGCCCAATGATCTCCATAAAGGTGGGTCGGTCCGCAGAAGATAAAGCAAACTATTGAGTCACTGAACACCAGTTCTTTCAAGAATGAGTGTTGGAGTGCCAAAGATCCTCTAGAGGAAAATGCTCTTTCCGCTAAGCCTCCTTGCCTGAAAACGAGGCAAGTCAAAGATACATGTACCTTCCTGTTTCCAACTCCAGACCGACCTCTTGGCCAAGTGCCAACCCATTCTACTCCCTGACATCTGCCAATGAACTGGACTTGCCACCTTCCTTTGGGATGCCCAAATACTCCTATAGAGGAAAGACCCTGCAATCTGGAAATTACAATGTGCGGAAATAATATTGCATATGCCAAATTGACCCTTAATTTTGCAACACTTTGGCAATTTCCATTTCCCATTTTGAACGTTTCTTGTTTCTAGTGGTACATAATGTGACAACTATATTTGTTGTTCTCTTGGTGGAAATCCTCCATGCTTCACTTCAAAAAACATGGTTTGAATAAGTTGGTCAAATATCTGTATGGTATTGCAACAATAGATCAATTCATTAAAGATACAAGGTACTCTCAGTAGGAAATATCAAGTCTCGTTTGCTATTGACTAGAGCAAAGATCAAAATTGTTGTAGGTGTTATTAGCAATAATAACTGTGGAAAATGTTTGATATTGGACAATAACTAAGCAACAAGGACACCAACTTTGGGTGTGTTAAGGAGTATGTGTATTGAGCTTGTATCGAGTACTCTTTTTCTTACACAAACTTTAATAGCCTGAGATTGAAGTGTAGTGCATAAGCTCTTAGCACACACAAGGTTCAACTTCTCCCTTTTCATGCTCTATTTGAATTGTCACAAATATCCTTTGGATTGAATTATAGTTGCAAGTCTTCAGTTGATTGATTCCTTGGAATCTTAGATTAGAGAGGACAACTTGCTAGGGAACTTGATTCTTCGTCAATTCTTCCATACCCTGTGAATGGAAGAATTGATTTTGAGTGGTCCCTCCTTTGGGATCAAATTTGGCTAATGGATGACAAAGAAGCATTAGAAAGGTTAGTAGCTAGCGACATTGTACTAAGAGCTTGTTTCATTGACACGAGTTAATTATGTTAATCTAGTAATGTTCTTGTTTGGAGGTTTGAGATTCCAAATCGGCACAGTTAAGCAACATAAGTGATTGAAATGGAAATGGTCATTTCTACTTATGGGTTTCTCTAGGGTTAGATCCCTCAATCACTAGTATTTTTTTTCCTTTTAATGATTTATATTAAGAAGGGTTTGCCTTTTGTCTCGCATGTGCTTTTAGAAATGCATTCTTGTTCTCTTATTATTTATTTGTGGTATGAAAACCTTGAAATTATTTCTTGTAAAATGCGTCCTTTGTATAAGATGAGAGAGAGCTTTTGCTTTAAGATCTTTGAATTGAATTCACATTGGCTATGGTTACCTTGCTTTTGTTGGATTGTTGAGCCTCTATATGTCTCCATCCACATAGGTTTTCCCAACATGTTGTAATGACATTAGTGGTGGGAGTGTTGGTGATTGTGGCATTATTTTCATAAGAATGTTGCTACAGAGTCGCCAAGCTTGAAAAATTGCGATGATAACTCAATTTGTTGAGGGCATTTAGTCTTCAAAAAGGAAGTCGAAATTCAAACAACTTGGCTTTGCCTACAAGGAATATCCCCTATGGACCAAGGAAATTAAACCCAAACTTAACCTAGAGTTTATAAAATATCTTCATTTATATATATAAAGTGGCAAGTAAAATCCGAAAACATTAAAAGATAAATGGTTGGCTTTTATTTCTTGACGGGGATTTATTTTTCTTAGGTATGTTTTTAAAGGGGGAATACCATCATTTTTTTCCTTCGAGGAAAACATAGTTTATAACTTTATTATATAGTAAGGATTGAGACCTTCACATTTTTTGCTCATTTAAAAAGAATTCAAATAGTGATTTTCACTAAGACTTTATCACAAGTTCTTTAGACTTAGAATCTATGCTTGTAGGTTGGAACTATAATACATCGTTTATGTATATCTGAGACCAACTTTGTGTCCACGACACAAGGTATGGTACTAATGGAAACAAAAATGAATACATATGATAAGAAAAAGAAGAAATGGCATAAAATATAAATGAAAGCTAAAAAAATTGTAAGTGGCTATGTGTTAGATGAATTACAAGTTTTTTTCCAGAAATCGAAGTCTCCAAAAGATCAAGGGGAAGCACTTGTAAGGATTTTTCTTGACCCAATGAAGATTAGAGCATACTTTCTTCATTGCAAGAAACTATTGTTGTGGGATGGCTTGTTAATACAAAAGTTTGAAGATACAATCCATTACTTTATACTTATAATTCAAAACATTTTGATAAGTATCAAACCTTGAAGAAGGATCATGTTCTTCTATTTCAACGTGGATGACATGGATAAGTCAATTCAATACTTGTGCAACCTTAATCTAAGCCGTATACAAATAGTAAGAGAATTTAGGATCATTGATGGAAAGTACAAAAACTCTTCCATTGTTGGTTACTAATGAGCATACTTAAATGGACTTTGAGAAACATAGAAAATATATTGGGCATAAGTTACTTTGTCAAATGGGAAATATAATTGGTGGACTTGGAAACTATGGATGCAACATTATTACTCTAATTGAGCATGAGATAAGTCCAATAAGAGTAGGCCTTGGATATGTTGAAAGTACAACTCTAGATGTATGTACCCCCATTGCTTGCTTCTATCATTGATGCACAAGAATATAAATTTTTACCATCTACTAATATGAATGTGCAAGAACTAGATTCTGCACCTATTCGTCAATCAAAATCAAACCCTTGACCCTCCATACCAAAGATATATAGATATCCTAATCATAATGACTAGAGGCTTAATCACTCTTGCTGTAACTCCAGAAATTAAAGATAAGCTTGAAGCACACTTTTCATTAAGAATATACATGTATACATACAATGATGTGGCCCTTGGTTTCATATTCCAAGTGGTCTCTTTGACTCTCAATGACGCTTCCTATTCAATGTGACTCTTCATATATGTGAATGGTACAAAATACCATAACCCTTAATGGATTAGGTTTCCAACATTCCTCCCTTTAATCCGAAGGGGTTTGTGTGAGTTCAACGATCTTCTGAAAGAGAGTTAAAAAGAAGTGGACAACTACCAAATGTTGAACATTTCCTACTTGACAATCTGAATTTGCCAAGTAAGCTAGCAGAAACTAAAGTATTCTACTAGGTGGTAAAAAATAAGTGTTCTCTAAATGGGTGGTTTTAGGATAATCACAAACTCGGTGGTTTTGGATGACCACAAACCAAAAAAGTCTAGCAAAAGTAACAAAGGATTATATCTTCTACTAAATGGGTGGTTTAAGGATGACCACAAACTTTGGAACTTGGCGCTAACTTTGATTTTGGCAAAACGGTTCACTCTAGAACTTGGCTGTAACTCAGGTTCTAGCTCAACGGTTCCCTCTAGAACTTGCCTCTAAGGCTCAGTGGTTCCCTCTGGAAAATGGTGGTGTAAGGATCACCACAAATTGATGTCTTCTATTAAATGGTGGTTTTAGGATGATCACAAACCAAAAGGTGGTTTTGGGATGACCGCAAACCGATGGGTTTTCTGGAACATGGCTTTAACTTTGTATTCTAGCTACAACTCTAACTTTCGCCCTTGCTCTAGTTTTGGCTGTGGCTCAGGCTCGCTTGTTTCCATAGTATACATGTTGAGCAATCTATTAGATTGACAGGGCTTCGAGAATTGAAGCCTAAATATCAATCCATGATGTTCCCCCTTGCTAGGTCCAAGATGAGTAGGAAAGCTTTCAATTGTAAAGATGTATTACTTGAGATTGAATGACATAGATCTCATAGGGATTCTTGCAACTTCACCCAAAAATGCACCCAAATACAATAGTAATACAATTCAACTTCATTTCAAAAGTTACAAGTAATCTTACAAACCAACTATTTGCAAGTTACAAAAGAGGGTTGCTCTAAACAAGAACTAGTTCAGAATGTTGATTTTGGAGTTGAATTGATTTTCAAGATTGGACTTGTCCAGACATCCACCAATGTTTCATCCTCATTTTCTTTCCATCTTCAGCTAAAACAAGGCCATTGCAAATTATATTCTTGAACACTGGTTTACCAAATAGAACAATTGCTAACACCAGAAGAGTATAGAACCATCCATGAGTTTGATCAAGGCCACTATTTATCCTTTGCATGAGGAAGATCTCATCACACCTTCAATCCCAATAATCTCGGACTCAGTGGCCAACTCCTTGTACTTGACACTGAGCTTCTCTATTTCCGTAAAGGAACATATCATCAATCATACAGTACCAAGATTAAATGGTCACCATCAACAACCTTGTAGTAAAGGTTGGAATCCACACCATTCTTGGTGAAGTCCAAGCTCATCAAGTACATGTCTATCTTGTCCTACCACGTCTTGGTTGTCTTCTTGAGTATGTATAAAGTCTTTATCATCAACAAGCTGTGTTGCATCTACTCCCTCTATGCGGGAGCATACTTCTCCCTCTGCACCTGAGTATCCTGCACTCTTTGCATATGCGTATCTTCTCCCTTTGCATCTGGACACTCAACTCCTACCTGGGCCAATCTCCTCACCATATGACTTAGGATCATGGAAGATTATCTGCCCCTGTGTATCCATCTGTGTCACCTCCCATCAAGTGGGTTTACTGAGAGACATTGGATACCATCCAAGACTTTCTCAAAGTTTGCATCCTAGCTCACTCCATAGTCTATATAAAGTGTCATCTTGGATGCTAATCTCGACTGCATGCTAGATCTTATAGATCTACTTGGAAGTCACCATTGACTTCCTCTCAGGTCTCAACACTACCGCCCACACATCATTCTTCATGATGGAATGATACTCTTCCATCATGGCATCTTGCTGGCATGTTGCTTCATCATAATTGGAAGGCTCGGGACCAATGATTTGACAAAGCCAAATATCTCGACAATCTTTGAGGTCTTTAGATTTCCCTAAAAGTATCATTGGGAGCTGCATGCCTTTCTATATCTTGCAAAGTATCACGAAGCTGTATTGGCCTCTTCACTGCAACATGTCTAGGTAGATCTATTGGTTCTGCTGGCTCTACTGTCTTGTCTTGATAGTCAGAAGGATGATCAATGTACTAGAGGGACACTCATCCTCAGAGCCTCCTGCTCCTCACAATAAAACTCCATATCAAACCTTAGATATCTTCTAGAGGCTATCGTCTTCGTCCTCTTCTTCCTTGGCATATGGGTTTTTGCTAGACAACCAAAGGATCCAGTCCTGGGAATGCTACCTCAGGGGTCTTGTTCCCCAATATTCGGTGAGGATACTTGATCTGAGCATAACTATTGTACTAGATGCATCTCCCCATAAAAACATGGGTAGATCATAATCATGGATCTTCATCTCTACAATCCTTACAATGGCCCTATTCTGTAACACATGACATAAATGTCCACAAGGGTTAACCAACACTAATTTAAATAGTTTTGCTATTCAAAATAACAATTCAATTTAAGCAAATGAAACTTATCATACAAAGTATAAATTACTTATCTTAGTTTGTTTTGTTGACTCCCTCTTGATCTCTGCCTCCTTGCATAAACCAATGGAGTTTCTAGAAGGGTACTCTCTTTCATCATCTGATTCTAGAACTTGTTGAAGTATTCATGGAAGGAACCATAGTATAAGAAGACATGCAAGGATGCCATTGTCATCGGTCTGCATGTATGTGAATGTGCTAGGTCTAAGATCCCCTTTGGACCTATTATCATTGCATGAAAGAATTCCTTTGGCATTGTCACGTACCCACCCATCCATCCGAGGCAAGGGAGGGAACATGATGCCAATCTCTGGGGCTTTCACATAATCTTAGACAATTCATTAGAATCATATGAGATAAATAATTTGTGTGCAGATGTAAAACAAATCAATTATGCACAGCGGAATTAAACTATCCACACACATTACTCATGCATACAGCATATCAACAATCATCAAATTAATACAGTGCAGAAGTAAATACATAGACAGAAAAACACTTATCTTCATTTTGCAATTGTCCCAAACAACTAGCTATGTCGCTGCAACATTCCACCCAACCATAGGCTCTTTGACGGCATATACTTAGTCCGTTCGAAGGCCACCCCCGAGCTAGGCATGATTCTTACAAGGAAAATGGGACATTTATCTCATACACAACCAATTAAGCATTTCATTTGAGCCAAGCCAGTCCATAGCTGGGTTTATCAGGCTACATCAGGACCCTGGATGCTTGCACTCAAGCTCAAACCAAAACAATGGAGACCCATAACCCATACCCCAACATACTCTCTTCTCACACAACAAGCACAATCATTGGGCAGGGATACACATTTAACAATGGGATTTACAACAGAATGGTCATGGGTTTTCCCCAATTCGTTTCCAGCAAAAACGGATTATGGAATGGGGAAAAACACTCACATGGAGGAAAACGATTTCTTCCCTAACTAACTGAGCATTCAACAGCCAAACGATCTCTATGGAACCCCTAGTTCGACTCCCCTTCTTCCCCACTGGTATACAACACAAAAACGCCCTTCTCCCAGCTGAGAATGAAGGAAAACACAGGATTTCGATGGGGGAAAACACCCAGCCAGCTCCGAACTCGTGAGAGAGCAAAACTTCTTGATGGATAATGGCTTGGGGGGGGCAATTCATGGCTCTTTTCTTGCCCAAGAAGCAAAACACGATTTCCCATGCAGGGTGGCTTGCCCATACTCGAAATTGGACAGCCATACCTCTCATTCCCCAAGGCATTAACTACCTCAACCAACTCTTGGGAGAAATCAATGATTGGGTACAAAAGTCAACATGGGTAGTTGAGGGTTTGATGGGTTCTCTCACTGACACTTGGCTTGACTTGATTGGCTCCAAGGGTTTGAATGTTTTCCCTCCCAATTCCTTGTAAAATCATACCCCCATCTCTTGTTGCATTGCATAGCTAGTGGTGGGTATTTTATTAAAATGCATATTTACATGATGTTGAAATTCCAATGTGCCTGGCTAGCACTCAAATCGTATGCACCAATAAATCGATGGCGGGGCCTTGGCCTTGAGCTCCTCACCATGATTTTATAACAATATTACATCATTTACATTTTAATGCTATAGGGTCAAGATGGGGATGTGACATACCCCTCCCCTTGGAATAACACCGTCCTCAGTGTTCCAACACTTAGGAATTAAATACCCACTTTACACATGCCTCAAAATTCACAACTGGTGGCAGGTCTGTCCTGGGTTTCATCTCTGCAAGTGGGCATTGCTCCACATCAATCCCTTCCTTTTATTACCTTCTAGCTGATCTACAAGTCTGGAATTTTCATGGATGCCATCTTTTTTACGATCCTAGCAACTTATTGAGGAATATTTCTAGCCCAAAACAAATAGCCTCTGGTCTGCTGCCATGATCACGGTGCACAAATGGCTCTCTCTTTTCTTACCAGCAACACTTGGTTAGTAATAGTTGCAATCAATGGCTTTCAATTTCTCACCTGTGAGACTCATCATGCCAATTCTTGTTAGGACAAGCATAACATAATGTTAAAATTAGTCAATTATTTGCCCAATTGACATGGAACGTCCATGCTTTACTCATGAGACTTCCACACATTTCATGCTTTCCAACATACACATGAACTCATTCATGTTCATCCTTTCACAGGAAAATAACCAATTCAGCATTCACAATTCATTTCAAGCAATAAACACAATCAACTTCATTTATGACATGCAATCAACAATATTTTGTTTCTAAGATGCATTAGTGAAAATGAAAGAGAAGAGTAAGAGTTTCCCCCTTTTAGTTTTGTTCCAATCCGGAGCCACACAATCACTGTGGTTTCATGATCCTTAGCCTCTTTCACTTCAATGTGAATGCTTGGCGTGCCATTTTTTTGGCTATGACACTTTAGTGTCTAAGGTTTGTCTAATGCCTTTCAACTAGGGAACCCTTCCCCATTGTTGCTTACAGGACCTTTGGCTGCTGAGACCCACACAGTTCCACTAGCACCATCTTTCATTACTACTCATACTGAGCTCTTTAGGACAGTGATATGTCCATATGCATCCTCCAGATGCTTTCATAGTCCTTGCTTCTAGCAATACCTACACTCAAACATTGAACCAATTCACATGTTTAGTGTATTTTCATAGGGTTTATCTCTAGACAAGAGTTTGAGAAATCATAATCAAATCATATACACACGTATATTCATAAGCAAGAAGTTGCAAGATGGTCAAATACTTATCTGTATCGGATGTCTTCACTTTATTCCACATGATCCTTCTTTGCTTTCTAAGCATTGGATTTCCTGTGGATACAATAATGAATGTTGGGACAGTACACAGGCTACTCCGCAACCATTCGAATAGGCAATGCCAGGCCAGTATGCCGACTAGTTTTTATCAAGTAATTAAGGAATGTTTGGCCAGCACGCCGGTCGCTCCACAACATCAAGTGGTTAATGTTCCCACTCACTATTCTCTGAATTTACCAATAATTTTATAGCGCCCAACCAGTTACTCTCTGGCTTTACCAAGAATTTGTAGCTCCAACCAGTTACTCTCTGGGTTTACCAAGAATTTATAGTTCTTTTAGGGTCCTTGCTTCCTGCAATGGCCAAGGTTTCCAACAAGGAAACAATAGTGTATCAGCTTAGCTGTTAGAAGACTTATATTTGAATATTCATTATTCCAGACAAGAAATAAATGGAAATGAATACTTATCTGTATTGTGCGTTTCCTCGCTACTCCATAGGTTTCCTTCTCTGCTTTGCAAGCCTTGGATCACCTGTGGGGTGGATGCTTAGCCAGCACACCTGCTGCTCCACAACATCATCCGAATAGGCAATGCCAAGCCAGTATGCCGACTGGGTTTATCAGGCATCCCAAAAATCAATATGCTAAGCCAGTACGCAGACTGGGTTTATCAAACATTTCAAAAATCAGTATGCTAAGCCAGTACGCCGACTGGGTTTATCAAGCATTTCAAAAATCAGTATGCTAAGCCAATATGCCAACTGGGTTTATCAAGCATACAATAACCATTTCCAAGCCAGTTCTCCGACTAGGTTTGTCAGGAAATAACACCATTCACCAATACCTCCACAACATGCAAATAACCAATGTCAAGCCAGTACACCGACTGGGTTTGTCAGGCATCAATTTAACAACATGCCAAGCCAGTACACCGACTGGGTTTATTAGACATCCAGCAACCCTTCGCCACAACATCCAAATAACCAATGCCAAGCCAGTACACCGACTGGGTTTATCAGGCATACAACAACCATTGCCAAGCCAATATATCGACTGGGTTTATCAGGAAATATGAACAACATAATATGATTACGTGGCTCCTTCTCTTATGCAACCAGTGGTTCCCTCCAGGAACTCCATAGGTGGCTCACTTGACTGCAGGCTAGCATGGCCCCACAATACCCACTCACACTACACAAGGATGATACCCCTTTTCTGCAACACAGCTCCTCGGGCCTATCCATCTCTTCTAGTGTCCTTTAGTGTGAGTGTAGAAAGGTTACCACTGCCCATACAGTCCTCTTGAGCACCATTTCTTCACTTTGCCTCTTACGTGCAACACCAAATTGCATCTGTGTAAACTGATATCACAAGAAGGATAAGCAGACTCATCAGTATTGCTGCTCTAAAATTGTAACCATATTTCATAACATTCACTATCAAGTATTGAAACACCAGGAATGCGTCCATTCCCTTAGGGTGTAGTCAATATTGAAAACCCTAACATAACCCATCACCCGAAATGTATGCATCCCTTTCCGATGTAAGCCATGTAGGCCTTAGTCCTACTCAAGCAATCTGAAATAATAATGAAATAATAAAACATGCTTTGCATATTAAATCTAATAACCATACATGTATATCCTCAATTAGGGTTACCGAATACTCATTCGTTTCACATATGTATCTTTCCTTGATTGGTGAAGAATGGGGCTCCCTTCTCTGAGTCAACAGTACTTCGGTTTGCCACCCCATTATTTCCACGTTTCATAACTCACACATGCCTTCTTGGCATAATTTCACCCTCTCACTCACATGCAGTGCAGCTGAGGTGTTATGAAAATTTATAATGGCGTTTCACCCAAAACCCATTTCCAAGGCATGGGATCCTTCCCATCTAGTTTGGCTTCTGCAGGCCATCACACATGGTCTTCCTGCAATGTGTCATCCTGACACACTTACCAAATAGCCAAACAGTTAGCAACATTTAACAATAAACTTCAAATCTGATTGTTCCATAACCAATCAATGTCATTAATAGTTAAATCCAATAGGAATTTGCAATTCTGTCTACTACAGAAATTGATTTGCTTAGCAATGAGGTTATCCTCATATTGTTTGGCTCTCGTAAGTGGTATCACTCTGTCCATTATGGTTTCACCCTTGCTACCATACATGAACATCCACCTACAATATGTCCTCCTGACACAATTTTATATGAGCTAAACAGTCATTAGCAATTATTAGCAAAGTTCCAAATTTGAAATTTATAAATCTGTTTTCCTACAGAAATTAGATTTGCAACCATGAGATTATTTTCACAAACTTAAACCAGCAAGTTTTTAGATTTGTTTCATGCATAAGTTACAGCCATGAGAACCTTCTCATAACCTTTGGCTTTTGTACATGGTAGATTCTGGTCTTTACTATGGACTTATCCTCATTGCCATACTCAAGACATTTCTACTTGAAATCTGAACTTCAACCAGTGAAACACGTTGTGAGTATGTATGCATATACTCTCTTCATTGCTACAACAGTTATTGAAGTGATCTCAAAATTACAACACTCAATAATTCAAACACCTTCAGCTGTTGGCATTTGAGGTGCAATGAAATATATGTATATATATATATATATATATATATCTGTAAATGCATCGTTATCATCAATAAAATTGCAAGACATGGGTACACTATTCGTGCAATTTAAATAAATTGTAAGTACTCATTACTTCACATTCCATGCAATCTCTGTCCTTCCATAGAGGACTCTGGTAGCCCATCATCATGTTTACCTTCTTCATGCAATCTTTCTCCTGCATTCATAGCAGCTCATGAAATTCTCTCAGTATTAACAATGGTTCACCATTTCGTCTATTATCTAAATGCATTGAAACCTATACATATCACAACCGTGCATTCTCGCAATGCATCTTAACATGTGCACTTACACATATGCATGCACATTCACAACATTTACATAATATTTTAATATGCATTCACTCAATGCATAATCCCTCAATACAACTTTTGCATCAATCCGCAGATACTAAGCATTCCAGCATATTATGGCCTAACCATGCCTATCCCATATGGCATACACTACAACAGGACCATAAATCATCACTTGCTTTGGTTGCTAAACTCACAACCAACATACACAAACGGTATGATAGAATTTTCATATGAATGCATTGAGGTTTCTAAGAAACTATAGGGTGTAAGGCTCTTTGCCTTCACCTACCCGCACCTCACCATACTTGGTGGGTCAACATTCACATTTAGGCACTCAATACCACATGCAAACCAATCAATCATAGTTTGAACATAGTTGAAGGGATCTCACCAAATCTTCTTTCAACATTCATGCGATTTACGCATAAATAATCATTACCTGCATGGCTGTTGTTAACATCGCTTGATATTACCTGATCAGTTGGCCTCTTACCAAGGCTTCACAGTCCTTTTTCCAACCTCATGATCATAGATTTGTTGCACCATCCTTTTTTCATAAGGTTGTATGCAACAATCATCATCCACATCCTTAGCCATGCTTCGATTGTCTTTGGTCCTACAACCAATGCGAACACAACTAATTATTAGCAACCACAATCATTATCTTAAGTGGCTCATTGCATATGTAAAACCTCAATATTTTACCAATATACAATATCATATACACGCAAAAACATTTTCACATGCACTGTGCAATATGCCATCTAGTACATATTCACTTCATCTATCTATCCTCTTGCATTTCCAGCATCCCTATGCCATAATTTTCAGTATATATAAAACTTGGGAATATAAATACAATAGCAAGAGAGGAGTTAAGGAATTCTCCCTTTCCAATTCCTCATCATGACATGGAGTTCCTCCTCCACGTCATAGCTGATCATTTTCTTGGCTTCCCTACCAAGCATACAAGCAATCATTAACTATGATCTTCTCATGAATTAGTAATTCAACATATAAATACATGTATAATATTCATTCTTGCTATATGCAATCATTATCCTATAAACATAAATAGTTTAAAGTGAGGAATTTCCCTTTCATCCTCCATAATGGGCATTACAACCCATTACTCTTATTGAGATTTCACAACCCCTTTTATGCAATTCCTGCTTCTCATTCCAAGCATAGAGAACGCATTTCACACTTTCAACGACTGTCTCCGAGGGACGACGGGGGTCAAGGTGGTTTGCCCTCGTTTTTTGTTGTTGTTGTAAATTCTTCAATTTCGAGCAATCTGACGCATGAGTTCAAAGTGATTTTTCTCTTTCGGGCACCTGAAAATTTCACTGAAAACTACTGTATTTTCTCTGTTTCGGAGCAACTCGTCCAGTTCTTCCGACCTGTTGCAGAGCAACTCGTTGAGTTCTTCCGGTCGAAACTCAACTTTTCCTTCCGCCAATGTGGCACAACTTGCCAATTTTTTTTCTGCCGTTGTGGACGAACTTGCCCATCTCTTCCGCCGAAAGACACTTAGAAAAATTTTGAAATTTTTCGGACCAACTCATCGAGTCCTTCCGCCATTGCAGACGAACTCATCCATCTCTTCCACCATTGCGGACGAAAACTCTTAACTTTTCCGCCGTTTTGGCCCAAAACCTTTATCTTTCCGCTGTTGTAGCAAAAACTTATGAGTTCTTTCCGCCGTTGCGGAACAACTCGCTAAGTTCTTCCGCTGGAATTTTCCTTCCTTCTTCGACGAACTTAATGATTTTCTGTCGCGTTGCGGAACAACTTTGCCGAGTCCTTCCGCCGTTGCGGACGAACTCGCCGAGTTTCGCCGCCGTTGCGGGTGAAATCACCAAGTTTCACTGCCGTTGCGGGCGAACTCGCTGAGTCTCGCCGCCAACTTTGACGCAAACTCGCCAGTTCCCCGCCACTGTGATAGGCAGCCCATGAAGGCCCAATGCTGCAACCAACAACTCTGATACCATTCTGTCACGTACCCACCCATCCATCTGAGGCAAGGGAGGGAACATGATGCCAATCTCTGGGGCTTTCACATAATCTCAGACAATTCATTAGAGTCATATGAGATAAATCATTTGTGTGCAGATGTAAAGCAAATCAATTATGCACAGCGGAATTAAACTATCCACACACATTACTCATGCATACAGCATATCAACAGTCATCAAATTAATACAGTGCATAAATAAATACATAGACAGAAAAACACTTATCTCCATTTTGCAATTGTCCCAAACAACTAGCTATGTCACTGCAACGTTCCACCCAACCATAGGCTCTTCGACGACATATACTTAGTCCGTCCGAAGGACACCCCCGAGCTGGGGATGATTCTTACAAGGAAAATGGGACATTCATCTCATACACAGCCAATTAAGCATTTCATTTGAGCCAAGCCAGTCCATAGCTGGGTTTATCAGGCTACATCAGAACCATGGATGCTTGCGCTCAAGCTCAAACCAAAACAATGGAGACCCATAACCCATACCCCAACATACTCTCTTCTCACACAGCAAGCACAATCATTGGGCAGGGATACACAATAACAATGGGATTTACAACAGAATGGTCATGGGTTTTCCCCAATTCGTTTCCAGCAAAAACAGATTATGGAATGGGGAAAAACACTCACATGGAGGAAAACGATTTCTTCCCTAACTAACTGAGCATTCAGCAGCCAAACGATCTCTATGGAACCCCTAGTTCGATTCCCCTTCTTCCCCACTGGTATACAACACAAAAACACCCTTCTCCCAGTCGAGAATGAAGGAAAACACAGGATTTCAATGGGGGAAAACGCCCAGCCAGCTCCCAACTTGTGAGAGAGAAAAACTCCTTGATGGATAATGGCTTGGGGGGGCAATTCATGGCTCTTTTCTTGACCAAGAAGCAAAATGCGATTTCCCATGCAGGGTGGCTTGCCCATACCTGAAATTGGACATCCATACCTCTCATTCCCCAAGGCATTAACTACCTCAACCAACTCTTGGGAGAAATCAATGATTGGGTACAAAAGTCAACATGGGTAGTTGAGGGTTTGATGGGTTCTCTCATTGACACTTGGATTGACTTGATTGGCTCCAATAGTTTGAATGTTTTCCCTTCCAATTCCTTGTAAAATCATGCCCCCATCTCTTGTTGCATTGCATAGCTAGTTGTGGGTATTTTATTAAAATGCATATTTATATGATGTTGAAATTCCAATGTGCCTGGCTAGCACGCAAACCGTATGCACCAATAAATCGATGGCGGGGCCTTGGCCTTGAGCTCCTCACCATGATTTTATAACAATATTACATCATTTACATTTTAATGCTATAGGGTCAAGATGGGGATGTGACAAGCATTCTTGTCAATTATACATTTTCTGCAAAACATCTTCATGTTGAAGCTCTAGAGTACTTGGAAGTACTCTTTCCGAAATTTGTCTTCTTGTTTTTTTTAGGTGGAATCTCTTCAACATTAGTTGCATGTTGCCTTTCTTTCCTTTTCTTTTGAGGACACTGATAAGCAAATTGACCAATTGTATAACAATTGTAACATTTGATCTTTGAAAGATTCTTCTTCTTTTGTTTTGGAGTTGATCTCCATTTTTCTTTTTCTCACCATTTCTTCTTTTTATTTTCTTCTGAGAACATTGGAAAGCATAGTGGCCAAAATTCTGACACTTTTAACATCTTATTTTTGAAATATCCTATTGAACTGGGGTTGATTATTCACTTGTATTTCTCTTTTGTTCTTCGACTATCGCGTGCTTGGTAGAATTACTGTCCATTGACCAAGTATCACTATTATATGTAATAGTGCCATTAAGAGCAGAGACAAAAGAATACTGGAGTTCATCTGTAATTTCAACATCATCCAATCTGTCTTCTACTCTAGACACCATCTTGACAAAATTTATAAAATCAAATTCAGAAACCTTAGTAGGAGCTAGGTCAAAATTGAAATTTGACAAAGTTGAATTTTTTCTTCATAGATAGATGTGCCCTCCTAGGGCGACCTCTAGAGCACTATTTTTCAGTTCAAACCGTGGCCATAAGAATTCAAAACTGGAACCCCTTGTTCCTTGGTTCCAATAAAAATTAGGTCAAAATTGAAACTTCACAAAACTAAGATCTACTTCCACAGATTGCCCTCCTACGGTGAGTTCCAAAGTGTTATCTTCAAGTTCAATCTGTGGAGGGAAGTGTCCAAACTTGGAAGCCCTAGTTTTCATATTTGGGCAGAAACAGTCTCTGGCAATAGCTTCTTTTCAACACTGCTCTGATACCATGTTGAATTTTAACGTAGCAGTATAATTTGCATCTCTTTCAAATTTATTTCATAATTCATTTCCTCCCACAATTATGCTTGAAAGTAATATCACCATTCATTTGCAATAGAAATATAAACAAGGATCATCGAAAGAAAACCATGCACAAGAGACACAAAGATTTATCTTGGGAAACCTAACAGGGAGAAAACCCATCAAACTTTTCTCAGAATAAATAAATCCAATTCAAGTACAATACCAATCATAAACATGAACCCTAGCACATAAGAGTGTGCCCTTCCTACACAAGAAACCCTAACAAGCTTCTAGGGAGAAATGTCGAGCTTCCAAGAATAGATAAGAACCCAAAAATTTGCTCCTTTAGATTTGCTATGCCCAGCTAAAAGGTGCACACTTGGAGAGAAAACATGTGTAGTTGTGATGTGTGAAAATAAAGTGTGTGAACACTTAATTTATATTCTTCAGTTGACTTGACTTTTTCACTCTTGAGGCCGACTTGTACTTTTGGTCTTCTAGGGCCGATTTAGCCCTTTTACTGGGGTAGTTTGCTCTTTCTTGTCTTCATCTTTCTCTGAGACTTCTTCAATGCTATCTGGGACTACTTCAATGGTTTGTCTTGAATTCTTGGTTATTTATTCATCATAGAAAAGTTATCTTCGTTGATGTTCATCTCCTCACATGTAGATCAAATTCACACATAGAGCTCAAATGTTGATTTGACCATACTCTAAGAAGTCCCAGACACTTTTTAGAGCCATTATCAAATTACACCATCATTTTCTCTAAATCCCCATTATTTCCTCTTATGGCAAGGATATCATTGAAAGAAATAACTTTTTCTCACAACACTTCATATGAAAATAATGACAACTATGATGCAACATCCTCTAGTGAATTCCAAAGTGTTGTTTATTCCCATCAAACTATCAATACCTTGAAAACACCCATCAAAAGAAATTCATATTAACAAAAATCTTGAAAAGTGTTGAAACAAACTTCTATGGAAACTTCAAATGAAGGCCCATAGAAATCAACTAGGGTATTTTAGAAACAAGTAAACTATTTTGTTGTGATTGGTATAAGAAAGTTAATTTTCCACGACATATCTTAAGTCCTACACACATTTTTGATGTGTATCTCTTAGCAAAATTATTACATACATTTGAAAGTTTTTCTCCTTTAATTAGATAAGCATATGGGAACTTATGTTAGTTTCGAAACTTGTTTAGGTTGTACATTTTCATTTGTTTTAATATATTTTCATTGTATATTCATTATTTACCTCATGTAGCTTTTGGTTTGTCAAATGTTGTTTCCATATAAATAGTTTGTCAAGCTTGGGAAAAGCTTATCTACCTCATTGTGACCTCATTAATTATGGAAATTGGTTTGATGTTTTGCTATGTTGCGAACTTACTATTTTTTAGAATATGAATAATGCACATAGTATACATCTTCTTTGTTGATGTCCTCTCTACCCTTCATGCTCCAACAAAAAGGTAAGGTACTTGTGCTCACAACCAAGACATGTCAGTAGACATTTTAGTTGCAAGTTCTACACAAACACCTTTATATAGACATGTCAGTAGACATTTTAGTTGCAAGTTCTACACAAACACCTTTATATTGAAATCTAAGTTGTAAGTTCTACACAAACACTTTTATATTGAAATCTTGTAGAATATTTATAAAAGCTTTGTTGCAAAAGATTATGATCACCTTTATATTGAAATCTAAGTTACAAGTTTTACACAAACACCTTTATATTAAAATCTTCTAGAACTTTGTTGCAAACGATAATAAAGATTATATGTTAAAGCTAATATAAGTTTGTTAAGAGCTCAAACATTAACAATTGACAATTTTCTTTCTATTGTAATTTATTGGAAAGGATGGTTACATATAAGAGTGAAAGGCACTCATCTTTTGGTGCAGAATATTAAGATGGGAGAACTTACTTTCACTTCATCTTTTTTATTTTATGTTTTTAGCATAATCTTCTTAATTATAAAATTATAAAAATAATAAAATATGATAAATTACTAATAAAAATATATGATATTATTATTAATAGTTATACTATTCATTATTAATGATATATACTAATAATTTTATTAGTAATAAATAATCACTAAAATTTGGATACATATAAATATTGTATAAATTATAATTAATAGAAGCAAATCTTTTGTCTTTTTTTATCCGAAATGGATTCGAAAACAAGTAAATGGTTGCAAGACTCAATACCTACAAGTGCAATTCGACAATTAATGAAGACTAGATAAAAACATAAAAGACAATGCAAGTGTTAAAAATTAAATAAACGAGACAATAGAGGGAAAACAAAGAATTAAATAAAACAAAAAGGGAAAGAAATAGAGAGATGAATGGGAAATGAAAGGTCATTCTCTTAGCCGTCCCATTACCCCCTCCGTGCTTCTATATCTTCATGTATCTTGACTCTCAAAGGGGTTTTTGGGATTTTTCTTTAACTGCAAAAGAGAGGAGGATGCACAAAGAGCCATAAGCTACATTTTAACCAGAGATTGTCGTAATGAAAGATTGAGAAAACATTCAAAGTTGTTTTTGTTGTTTGGGTTTCTAGGGTAAAATATCTATGTCCATTGTGTGATTGATATTATTTGCAAGGGGAATCCCTTATATGTGTTTTATATGTTTCTTTGATTTACAATTAATATGTTGTTCTAAGCGTGTCAATGATGCTAAGAAAGAATTCTAGTTGTAGTTCTATTGATTTCTTCCGTAACTTTATTCACCATTAGAAATTGAAGAACACCGACAACTCTGTAGTGTCCATCATTCGATTTACTTAGAGGTTCAAGATATAAGGTAGTCATTAAGTGATCAATACAATTTAATAGGTAGCTTTCTAAATTTGATTACAAGAACAACAACAAAAAATGGAATTTTATTGAGACCATTGGTGGTTGGATAGTCCTCACACAACGAATTGCCTAGACATTGATTTTGTATGCTACCATTCATCAATAAGAAGGTTGTATGCTACCATGCTTAGCCATTGGAGGTTGTACATTGCATGTAGTATATTTGGAGAGCTACATGCAGGTTAGATTCATCGTCCTTAAGTTGTGTGTGGGCTATTTAGGCCGTACCTGGCTTAGCACACTATGTTCACCTTTGGCATGTCGTTTGATATGGAGTGGATTATTTTTCTCTCACCTTCTGATTCAATCTTCTCTTATGTTTAATTGGTGGCATTCTCACATGTTTTAAACAATGGCCATCCTTTACATGTTGTCAATAACAAACTATCTCATATATGTGATTATCTAACTGTTAACTATATGAGTGGTTTAATGGATGTTTTAAATAAAAAAGAAGTTGAGTATAAATATAGGAAAGCTTGGTATGAGATATGCCATTTCCTTATGTTGGCATTATGTGTTAAATATGTTTACCAAGAAATTTGGACTTATGGCACCATTGATATTTGGAAGGATCTAAACATATCAATTAGTATTTATTTGTATTGGTTCATTGAGCTAAGTTTTTGGTTATCCAAATATTGCATAGCAAGATGGTAGCATTATAATAAATATTGTTGATCTAAATTAGGATAGATCCATAATGTTTTTAATGAATGGTGCTCAAGGCTTAAATTGGAGCTTGTTCTTTTAATGAGTTAACTTTAAAGTTCAGACATCACTAGTACACCCAATTCAATGTTTAAACTAGAAATCACCCAATTCTACGTTGGATAGTATTGCCTTGAAGGAGTATTGTCATTCTAATAAGAGGAGGATAATCATAATTCTTCTTTCAACTGATTGATGAGAATCTTGAGCATTGGGTTCAAGGGTTCAAGCACCATTTATAATTGATTCTTCTTATATTTGCATTAGCTTGGAAACAAAACACTACAATCAACACTGAACACACACAAATTGGACCATGGCAATATCTCAGCCTTGAGCACCTTGAGATATATAGTTTAGTTGGATATCAACGTGCAATGGAGTTGCATTAATGATAGAGTATTTGTAGAGTCTTGATTATTATTTCCTTGTTATTTATGGTTTCTTGTGTACATGTACTTACACACATGAACAAGCCTCATAATCAATAATGAATAGTATTGCAAAGAAGTTTGCATCTTGACTTGAAATTAGGAATAGAGGCATAGAAATCAATTCAGAAGATAGATATATCTACACAAGATTGAGAATAGAGACCATAAAATAATTCCAGAGAGTATTCATGTTAGTGAAACAAGTGAGCCATAAGTCCCTTGTTTACAATCGTAAGGCATCAAAGTAATGAATCCTTGATTTTGACGTAGTTGCCAAAATTTTGAAGAGAAAGTAGAATTAACATGGGCAAAGCAAAAAGAGAACGATTGGAAGACCTGCATGCCATTGATGTTCAACTTCAAAAATAGAACAATAACTTGAAGGAGAAGGTCCAAATGTATGAGAAATGGATGGTAGAGATAGAAAAGAACCTTGAGACCTCTATAAAATTGTTACCATTGATCAAGAATCAATTTGATGAACAATGAGACTTACTCACTGCAGATTTGGACAATAACAGAGTTAAGATTGTAAAACTAGGAGAGAATGTCATTTAAATGGATATCTAGCAAAAATACATTCTCATTTAGATGATGAATCAATTAGACTAACAGTTGGAAAAGAAGGAAGAAACATTGGAAAAGCTAAAGTAGTTGTACAAGAGACCAAGAGACCGCCTTCCATTTCCATTTCCAAAGACAACACCATGACCAAGATAAATCCGATAAGATCACCTTCCTTGGATGTTTCTCAAGAACCTTTTGGTGAATTTGGAAAACGTATTAGAGGCACTGGTTCAACAATGTTAAGGAAGATGGGTTGTGATGGACAAATAGGGCTAGGCAAGAGAATATAAGGCATCCTACACTCAATTGAAGTTGAAAGGAGGGTCAAACATGAAGGCCTAGATTCTAATGGCAGAGAGGAAAAGTCCATGTACAACAATACGATGTTAGTGAAGGTGAAATATGTTTCATAGTTGACCTGGTCATTAGAATAAAGAGTAGCGGTGAAGGAAAAGGAAAGTACACTCCCACTCCATCCTTCTTGTGCAATATTATAGAAGGGAAATGGTGAGGAAAGTGAAAAAACTCAAACTGCTCCATCACATAGAAGAAGTGCAAAATAGATAAGTCAAAACAAGAAGAAGAATCTACCAAGAGGTATGCATCAGGTAATACATCCCTCATTTGTCACTACTGCAAGAGGAAAGGCCATAACACTAGTATCAATTGTTGGTACTCATAGTTATGTTCATTTTGTGGGAGGAAAGGCCATCATGTAGCATCTTATTGGGAGAAGTAAGCCACATGCCACAAGCCAAGTTGTTTTCAAAATAGGAATGGCAAGAAGACTACCCCTAACCAACAATGAATTCAAAGGAACAGGTAGAAAAGGAGTGTGTTAAGAAATCCATAGTACAACACCAAGAAATTTTTCCACCACTGCAAGTTGATTGGACATTGAGAAGAAAAGTTTTCGTGACTTCATCGAAAGATTCACCCCAGGAATCATACAACCAAGAGAAGAGTGTGGAAAGTGAAGCCTAATGAGGATAGAGAATTCACTACATCTCCAACTCAAGGAGTAAAAGTTGTCCAAGGAGTTATAGTAGCATAGTAGGTCAACAACACCATTGAACATGAAAATTGGTTGATGTTGAAGGACAAACACAACCCCATTCCAATTTTTACCTGCAATCTTCTAGAAGAATATTCCCTTCTTGAAGATGCATCGAAGATTGGTGTAAGGATGTCAATGACATTCCCTCATCCTTGTACCATCCAAATCTTGAGGCTTTCCCTTGCCCTCAAGACTATACCCAATTGATGATTATCACCTAGAACCATACATGTGTAGGATTCATCAAGTGTTTTGGGTGGAAGAGGGTGATATGATTGTACACCATCGAGGTCATTCAAGCGACATTGTTGTATAGATAGTGTTGGTAAGCACATGCGAATAACAAAGGGTCATTCCGATATTAGGAAGCAATTGATCATAGTAGAATAAGGTAGTTCACACTTCCTCTTGTGGATTGGTTGTGCGATGGCATGGATTGTTGGGATATCACTATTGAATGAGTGTTGCATATATTCAATAATGAACAAGAGAAGACCAAAATTTGACTTGGCTACATTGACTACCAAGATGGACCTGGGACCATCTCCGAGATTCATAATGAAAGAGACTTACACGTTGAAGATGAGAATGAATTTTCATTGAAGAGTTTATATTTGAAGATTGCTCAGAGACAAGAGGCAATGAATAGACATTTGTAATGTATAAACAAGCAAGCTAGGTGCCAAATCCAAAGCCACAAGCCAAATACACATCTAAAGTCGGAGCTATAGCTAGGAGATAGAGTATGTTCTAGAGAAGTAGACATAAGGCACATTAATCCATATTGTTTTCCTCTAATATTTTGGAGAACAAAACACCTTTAAATGGGAAGGTATGATATGAAATGTATTAGAAAACAAGCTAATGGTTATAAGAGTTAGTACCTACAAGTGCAATTCAAAAAAAATGAAGGTTAGATAAAAATATAAAAGAAAATGTAAGTGTTAAAAAAAATAATTGAGCCAAAAGAAAGGAAAAAAAGGAATGAAATAAAAACAGAAAAATGAAAATAGGGGAGAAAAAAAGAGAGAATGAGAAATGAAAGGTCAATCTCTTAGCCTCGCCACTACCCCCAAAATTTATATTTTCTTGTATCTTCACTCTCAAATGGATCTTTGTGCTTTTTCTTTGGTTGGTAGAGAGCCATGAGTTGCATTGTAACCAAATATGAATAACATGAAAGACCGATAAACCATTCAAAGATGCATTTCCTATTTGGGTTTCTTGGGTAAAATTTATGTGTCCATTGTGTGATTGATTTTATTTGCACTAAGAATCCCTTAATGTGTAATTTATATGCTACTCTTATTTTGGGTGTGTCAATGGTGCTAAGGTAGAATTACAGTTGTAGTTCTATTGATTTCCTCCATAGCTTCATTCACAATTAGAAATTGAAGCACACCACCAACTCTATATTGTCCACCATTCAATTTACTGAGAGGTTCAAGATCTAAGGTTTCCATTAATTGGTTGTTTCAATTTGATTTTTTCCTTGGAAAAAGTCGTAATTTTATTTCAAAAAGATGAACAAAATTACATTCTGCACATGTAATAGGATCACAAAGATCCCTACATTGTCACATATTTACATTCCCATTATTATCAGATCTATAGTCTACTATATGAAAAAACATAGTACAATGAATGACTGTCCATACAGCCCGCATAAGAACAATATCAGATATGAGGAAGTGAAGCCTCAAAATCTGCATGGAATAATAGCTATATAAACAGAAATAGAAAACTGTAAACAGTACATTTCCGTTAAGACGGCAGTCCCCTATCTCCAGAGAAAGGGTGTCCCAGAACCACCAGCCGATCCGCATCTCCTAGGATCCGCCTCCACTAATGGCACCGCTCCATCATGCAGCCGCCGTCCTCCCCAGCAGCAAAGGTAGTCTTTAAGACAGAGCTCCCTACAGCTTGAAAGGAGAGGTGGCGACGAAGAAAGGGAGCAGTGCCAATAATAGGCGGCAAACCCTGAAAACCAAGAGCAGAGCCAGCCCTCCATAGAAAATCCGTCCCAGCCGAAACCCTCATCGAAGTATGCAGGAGATCTACGTCTGTGGACAAGCAGCAGGCTTGATAGACCTCCCAAACCAGCGAAAAACAGCCAGCATGCAGACCCCAGATGAAGAAAAACTGGAGCAGACCACCGTTGGAGCCTCCACCGGATGAAAGAGCACCGCCCTTCAGGAAACCAATAAGAGAACCCAAGAGGACAAAGAAATAGATAAAGAAGGAGAGAATAGGGCCACCGGAGCCGCCACCATCAAACCACCGTCGAAGGAGCCGCCGCGTCTCAGCTCATCGCGCCTTGGAGCAGCCACCATCTCAACCACCGTCGAAGGGCCGCCACCCAACCACCGTCGAAGGAGCCGCCAAAGAACAGGGTAAGGGTATGACGGAACTAGGGTTAACATCAATGATGGTGGTCAACTGTTTGATATTTTCGCTAAAAGCAAGTCCCGGGCTTACAGAGCATCCACTCTAATCAGTTTACATCATCGGACAAGGAGCCGCCACCATCTTGGAGCTGCCACCGTCGAAGAATCTGCTCATACGCCCTAGAGCAGCCCCGCCCACTGTCGCGCTGACGCTATCAAGCCCCCACAGTTGCCGACCATCGCCGCCGACCTGCCTCCCGGAAACCGCCGCCGCCGCCACTGGATCTGGTGCTCACTGACCCAATGGGTCGCCGCGCAGAGGCCCGCCCTCTCTCCAATCTCTGAAAAACACCCTCACGCTCCATCAATGAAGCATACGCAGAGGAAGGGTGACCATGGAAGGATCCATGGCCGCCAAGGTTCTGCCACAAACCCTAGCGGAGCCTTTTCCTCCAAGAAGCGATACACTTTATCGGTTGTTTCAATTTGATAACGGGGTTTCTAAATTTGATTGTATGAACAAAACAAAGAATTTAATTGAGAGCGTTGGCGGCTAGAAAAAACTTACATAGCAAATTGCACAGGGGTTGAGTCTGTACATTGCCATTCATAAACAAGGTCATGCACTATCATGCTAAGCCATTGTCAATTGTACACTTCCTATAATCTCTCTAAAGAGCTACACATAGACTAGATTCATCAGCTTGAAGTTGTACATGGGTGTACGTGGCTTGCCATGTTGTGTTCATCTCCTTGATATCACAAAATTGGTGGTTGGGCATTTGTTTCAAGTTGTTGGACAATGGGTTGAGGGAGTTTATGGCATATATAGATTGGCCAAGATGAATCACATGATTTTTTGATTATTTTCTTTAGCAAGTAATTTGATATGGAGTGGAATGTCTTCCTTTCACCTTCTGATTCAACGTTCTCTTATGTTTAATTGGCAACATTCTCACATGTTTTCAACAATGAACATCCTTTATATTTTGTAAACAACCATTTCACATATTGCTTTATCTAATTGTCAACCCATATATGTGTGTGGTTTAATTGGTGTTTTACAGTTAAAGGAAGTTGAGTATAAATCTAGGGAGGCTTGGTATGAGATACGCCCTCCTTATGTTGGAATTATGTATTAAATGAGGTTTACCAAAGAAAGCTAGACTCATGACACTACCATTGTTTGGAAGGATTTAAACATTCAAACATATGGATGAGCATTGCTTTTACTAGTTCATTTAGTTGAGTTTTTGGTTGTCTAAAGACTAAATTGCAAGCTTGTAGCTTTATAAGTTTGAATTGAGATAGAGCCAGATATGTTCTAATGAATAGTGCTAAAGGCTTGAAATGGAGCTTGTTATTTTAATGAGTAAACTTTAAATTTCATAGATCACAAGTATATCCCATTTGACATTTCAATTAGAAAGCACCTAACGTTGCATTGGACAGTATTGCCTTAAAGGAGTAGTGTCATTTTGATAAGAGGAGGATAACCATAATTCTTCTTCTAGTTGATTGATGAGAAGCTTGAGTATTGGGTTCAAGCACCGCTGTAATTGTGTCTTCTAATATTTGCATTGACCTTGAAACAAAATACTACAATATGATTGAACACAAAAAGAACCGTGACAATGTCTTGGACTCAAAACACCTAGAGGGACCTAGTTCAGTTGGATATCAACATGCAAAGGAGTTGCATCGAAGACACATTCTCATTTATAGAGTATTTGCAAATTCTTGATTATTATTGCATTGCCAATTGTGGTTGTTTGTGTGCAAGTTACACCCAAGAACAAGCCTTATAATTAATCTTAAATAGTGTTGTAGAGAAATTTGCTTCAAGTCTTAAAATTGAGAACAAAGGCTTTATAATCAATTCAAAATATAAATAGCTTTGCATAAGTTTGGGAATAGAGAGCATAATTTAATTCCTTCTAATATTTTTTATGGTGAAGTGAGTGGGCTATAAGTCTTTATTTAAAGATAATTTCTCTACATAATTAAATTTACTAGTAAAAGAGATTCCAATTAATGACTAAATAAATTAAAAAATATACTAACAGACATGATTAATAATTATATCTCATTTACTCATTAATTATCCTTTTTTGTTTGGTAGTAAATATAGGTGTGTGGAAAAAAACAAGAAAGTTGCTACCAATAGTCTTTTTTTATAAAAATAATCATTTTTACTCAAAAACCTCAAAAATAGTAATTTTTGCAATCACAAGAATCTCAAAACACATGATGGGTTAGAATCACATGAAATTCAAAAGTTATGGTTCATGTAGAAGGGATCACTTAACTCGAAATGTGTATCTTTTATTTTATTGGAAATTTAGGCTATGGGAGTAAAGTGTTTTTAGTTAAAAATCTTGGATAAAGATCAATGGGTGCAAGTTGAAACTTGAAAAAAATCATCTCTTCGATGTTTTAATTATTTTTTTATTATAATCCATGAATAATTTTTTTCTTCAATGTTTTAATTATTTTTTTATTAAGATCTATGAATATATATATATATATATATATATTATTTTCATTATTTATTTTTATTTTTTTATATATTTTTTTTCAGCAGAAAAAACGGTACTATTGTTATTCAAACTGAATCAAATAGTACAATGATAGTTCAAGTGCAAAGAAAATCCAAGATGTCATCAAGTGATCTTGATCTCAAAAAAGCATCAATCTTAACTGCTATACAAAGTATGATTTTTCCCATCAACAGACTTCTCTAAAAGTCTTACATCATTAACAAAAAGGAACCAAAATTAAAAGAAGAACAAGTTTCCCCTGTCCAGCAGACAGGAATCCATCCACTCTTCCCAAAACAAAAAGCCTTCTGTCCCTTCAAGTGCATGTTTAGAAAGTTGATCAACAAGAGAATTATGTTCTCGGAATATATGCTCGAAAGTAATGTGCTCATGTCTGGAGCTCATGTCTGGAGATCTCATGACGAGTACGAAGACACCAATTCCTGTTATGTTCTCGGAATATATGCTCGAAAGTAATGTGCTCATGTCTGGAGATCTCATGACGAGTACGAAGACACCAATTCCTATTATGTTCTCGGAATATATGCTCGAAAGTAATGTGCTCATGTCTGGAGATCTCATGACGAGTACGAAGACACCAATTCCTGAGAGCAATGATATTCAGATTATTCAAATGGGAATATTTTTTCGTACTTTAATGGTATATATTCAAGAAAATTTTGAAGATATATTTGATATTAAATTTATATATATTACACAAAATTTTGAAGATATATTTGTAGTATGAATGAATTCACTATCACATGATTTTAAGTTTATTTTGACCTAAATTCTCAAAACACCACAAGATTGCCCATTTATCCAACACAGAAACTTTACCAATTAATAATTTAAAATCAATCAACACCATCATTACCATTGGACCAACATGTTTTTATCTTCAAACCATTCTTATTTCCCTCATCATTATGAGCCAATCCATTGATAACAAAAACAAAGCTAAAGCAAAATAGATATAATTTTAATGGTAACTAGTAATTTTTTTAAAAAGTAAACAACGTTATATTAATTCAAAATAGAAGAAACATTACAGTTGATTGCAGATGGTTGTGTGATCAAACCCACTGCACATTTTCTAGTCTCAGACCACCTACCTAAAATAGTGATAACATGAATATTACAGACCCAACAAAAAGGCATTGAAAGCCTGAAGCAAAACATGAAATTGTCCAAAATACTAGTAGATCAAACCCAACGGAAAGACTACTAAAGCCCGAGATAAGGCATAAACTGTATGAGACTCAAATTAGCCATGACCCCAAAGCTACAGTAATACATAAACAACATGCAAAACATTTCCATAACCCGAACCTAGTGATGACCAAAAGCTTGCGATTTATCTATCTGACAAACATAATCCACATCGGGAGGGGTATCCTTCATGCAAGCAGGCAACAAAATGGGCGCACCAAGCAACATCACCTCTTGAAGGGACATAAGACTCACAAGGATCTTGAGCTTAGGGAAGTCAAATAGAGACATCGACACATCCATTCACTTGTTGTATTGCTCCATAATGTGCGTGAGATTTTGCACATCTTTCCTGGTATCAAATAGAATATCCCGATACGCATCATAAGAGGATCCTTTGGAGGATGGGCACACTTCCTTATCTATAGCCAATGCTTTACTTTCCTGATTGCCTTGGAATTTATTCATATGTGCGCCAGCTTGAGTGGAGGGTGCTTCATGGATGGACGACCTAGGAACAATAGGCGGAGTAGACTCAACATGAAATCCCAGAGAGTTGCCATAATAATCAAACCACTCAACCTGGCAGCCCCAACCACTATCCATTGAATTGTCTTCATTCCAAGCCATGTGCGCAATCATACTGGTAGAGTAGAGCGCCGAGGATCTCCCTTGAGACGAGAAGGTAGGGGAGTTATCGCCAGAGGTGGAAAAAAGTCTCGAACGCCTGCCCAAGGCCCTTCGCGAACAACCTATGAGTCGGGGACGAGGCATATATCCTCCACGCTTGAACACCCAAAAACACAAATGCAATATGAAATGCGAGAGTTCACAAGTATTATACCTTCTCATGTCTATCTTAATGCATGTACAAATACCACAGGTGAGCATTGAAGAAGCCATTAGATTCTGGTCCTTGGGCCGGCATGCCTTCACATGAGGTAGAACATCAGACATAGAAGCCATCATGTCAATCGTTAAGATGAAACCATATCCAGCACCATATCGACGACAACGAGAAATGAAAACTCGTGTAATGTTAATATATCAATTATTTATCAAGGTTATGACCGTCCATGTGGCGTAGAACAGAGAGCCACTTGCCTAGTCATCATGAATGATAACCTCCATCTGCCTTAGGATGATGACACCCTATTCGTGGTGTGGGAAGTAGTAAGATAAAACACCTTTGTCTTATAAATTTGACGTGCATCACATGGAGCCTTATGTTTCATTTGGGTTTTGTTCATGTCATTCTATGAGGTTGTCACGTTTCATTTGGGTTTTGTTCACCTCATTCTATGAGGTTGTCATAATCTTGTAGAGAACTATTAACACTTAGTTGTTTGAGGTTATTAAATGTCTATCTCACAAAATTAACACACACCACATTCATATGATTTGGATGATACAATTCATATTGTTTTATAATGTTCTCATTACACTGTTAGAAAAAGTCGTTGGCATAGGGTCTTTTAAGGTTATTAATTGACAAAACAACTCTATCCATTAAAATCGATACACACCATGATATGTGTATTATAAATGCATTTTCATCTTCAATCCAAATCTTTAAAAGTACAAAGAAATATGCACATGAATGTTGAGGTTAAAATATATTGATGTTAGTATTAATGAAAACTATGACATGAATAAACCAATTTGAAAAGGTTATCAATATAGACTCATATAAAATCACATGTTTTTCCATTGCAAGCATCTTTTCGTAACCATTTAGTGAAAAAATAGAGATTCACTTTCACCATAAACATTGTCAAGAAAGTCTTGTATGTAGAGAGTACCTTGATAGGAAAATTGAAAGAGCTTGTTTCATTATACTGATTACAAAACATTGAAAAACACAAATTTTGCAAGGTATTTCAGTTTATATGCTTTTCTCATATGTACAATATTTTTGTAAATGTAACATTATATAAACCTAGCTTTCCCAACAACATTAATTGATAATAGATAACTAACTATGGATTTTGATGTCAATAAATGAAACTAACATTGCCAACTCACCCCAAGGTATTTCAACTGTAGTTCACAATACCTTACATGGTTATTACTTAAGGATGAGGTCCTAATCATGGATGCACAACCTTGATAAGAACACCATAAAATGACATGCATTGGATTCACTAAACTAGATGAATGCTGAGGAAGATGAATGCCAAGGATACCAAGTCAATTTTATAGGATATAGACATATTAACTGACTTAATATTGAAATGATATGTGTGTGTGTGTGTGTGTGTGTGTCAATTGTAGGAAAATGTGATAAATTATGTATGGAAGTAACAACGACTGATTGATTTCTTATTTTAAAAAAGTGACACTATCATTTTTTATGAATATCAATTTGAAATTGTAAATTTTTATGAACATAAATTAACACTATATTTTTTTTGAACATAAATTGAAAGGTAGAGAAAATACCAAACTATCATTCATTTTGTGGAACATAAATTGAAAGGTAGTGAAAATACCAAATTGTCATTCATTTTGTGTTTGACAAGCATGGGTGAATGTCATATTTCAACATTGCGGTTGGGTAAAGAAGTTATGGGTAAAATGATTAAAGATTTTTGAATTAAACCCTTAGTTTGAACTTAAAATTCAAAGATGTTAACACATTAAGGGTATTCTCTACATTCCAATGTAGTGGGAGACGGAAGAGAAGTTCAATAGTTATCATCAAGTTTGTTGAAATGCTCAAATTGTAGTGAATATGCTCCTCTATTAAGTTTGGAAGGTTAGAAATTTAGTGTTTTTTAAGACTGAGGTGGCTCATCCTAATATGCATAGGAACAAGTTGTTAACTTAAAGTTAGGTTCCTTTATCAACGAGTTTGGGGAGGGGATGAGGTTCTCAACGCTTCCCAATAGAGTATTTTTCTACTTTTATTAAACCCTTTGATATAATGGGCACATATTCTTAATTTCAATTATTAATTTAGTTGATAATTATATTTTTTATTTGATTATTTTAATATCATGATCGACTTTATCAAAGTGATTCATTGATAGAGTTGATGGAATAAACTCTATCACCTTTTTCCAATAAAATACATTATATTGATATTTTAGAGTTTGGAATCAAGTATACAATAACAAAACAAACTAGTCACCAACCACAAGCTGTTCCAAAAGCTTTAGTTCTAGTTTCCCCCTCACTTATACTAAAAATATATATTATTTTCCTTATACATTGTATATCATCATTCCGCCTTATCAAAATTAAAAAAACATAGTGTACTAGACCTAGATAGGTTTTCAAAACACTCAAACCATCTACAACTCGGCACTAGACGTCCTCACAATTTTGGTTCAACGATTAGTATAAATTGATTCCATAGCTGAAAGGAGAGTGGATCCCATGAAAGCTTATTAAGCTAAGGTAACCTCCTATAGAAGTAAAATGTACTTGGATAAGAGATATGCTTGTGGGTTGAATTCCTAAAAAATGAGTGAAAGAGAGAGAATCAAAATTGATTTTTACCTCTTACACTTGATTCAAAATAGGATTCAAAGCTATATTTTTTATGCTGGAATGTTGGTTGGCCCAATCAGTGGTGAGCTTAGAATCCCCTAGAACCTGGAGATGTTTTATCCCTTTGTCAAGGATTGTCTTCAATACAATCCACAAAGCATAGAACTATGCCCGATTGTTAGTCCCTTAACCAACTTTGAAATTAATAAATAAATATTGAAAACTGTTAATAAATAGGATTGCTCCAGTGCCACACATGTTGGTAGTATGGCTGCCATTACACCAAAACCTGCAAGTAATTGGTAAACTCATCACCGCTAGATTTCAAGGATCCACGAGAGGCGATTAGTCCCTTGTCACGATACACTAGGGAGCACTGACTACTTGCAATTTCGTGCAACAATTTCCCCCTCAGTGTGAGCTGAGTGTGTGTCGAACTCGTGACCTCTAGCTCTAATACCAATTGTTGGTAGTACGGCTGCCGTTACACCAAAACCTATAGGTAATTGGTAAACTCACCGCCGCCAAATTTCAAGGATCCACGAGAGGCGATTAGTCCCTTGTCACGATACACCGGGGAGCGCTGACTACTTGCAATTTCGTGCAACAACACAAACCTGGTTCTCCTTCGTGCAACCTGGTTCTAGCTCTAATACCAATTGTTGGTAGTACGGCTGCCGTTACACCAAAACCTATAGGTAATTGGTAAACTCACCGCCGCCAAATTTCAAGGATCCACGAGAGGCGATTAGTCCCTTGTCACGATACACCGGGGAGCGCTGACTACTTGCAATTTCGTGCAACAACACAAACCTGGTTCTCCTTCATAAGCTCCATAAAAAAACCCCAAGGGTGCTTTTCTTAATCAATGCATGACTCCACAAGTCTTTTGACCATTGTAACTTTTAAAGGCCTTTTGTTTTCTTCCATTTTCAATCTTGTCTTGTGTGCCACCTGAGCTGGAGATATGAGTTGATCTTGGATTACCATTTTGTTCATGGAAATCTAGGCCCCACAAATAAAAAAACATGTAAGAGGCTTGTAAGTAGCTACATCTCTATTAGTTATCCAATCCAACAAGCATTCCTCCAGTATCCGTTTATCCCATTTCTCCTTTACTCCCAAGACTTTTGTAACCCCTATCCTAACAAATCTGGATAAAGGATGCACCACAAAGAAATTATACATTGATGCTTCATTCTTCTTACAAATGATGCATTTGTTGGAACCCATACAACTTCTTTTCTATCCATTGTCCCAAGTAAGTAATCTATTTGATAAAGCAAACCACAAAAGAATTCTAGATTTTAGGGGATAAGGTAGTTTCCACATAGATCTCTGCTACAAATTTGGTTGTAGTGCAATCCTCTTCAAGTTTTGTTGCATATCTTAGCTAAATCAAGCATTTACTTATCTCTTTATTCTTGTACCACTTAAGGTGGTCTCCATCTCATAATTTAAGTGCACTGTGAGAAAGTCTTTTCACATAAAGTTTTCATTCCTCTACCAACTCTCCCTAGACATTAAAAAATATTGTAAACTTCCAACCTTGTAATCAGTCATCTCTAACCCTCATAACAACTGCCTATCTTAAGGAGTAAATTCCCTGCTCACTTAAGGAATCCACTAGTGCTTTAGAGAGTCTAATATTACCTTTCACCCCTATCCAAGGGTCCTCCCCAATTTCGACCTTACCCCCATTTTCGACTTGCCAAGCCACCCATTTACCAACCAAGGGATGAGCCTTAACCAAGGATTTATGGACTATGGATGCACTTAGAGTATGTTTGTTTTCCAATATGAACCAATCCTCCATTGTGATCCCCGTAAAGTATTTTCCTTTCTTAATTCTTCCCAAAGCCCTTCATTGTAAATTAACCTCCATAGCCTTTTTGTTACAGGGGCTAAACTAAAAACATGTACATTTTTCTAACCCTACCCTCCCAAATCTTTTGGGAGGGCCACTTTGCTCCATTTAACAAGGGGAATGCCTTCTTTAACTCTCTTCCCAATTCTTAAAAAACTAAAACACTTCTCCTTTTTATTAAAAAAGCCTTTAAGAATCTTGGTTATTGTTAACAAATATACTAGAATACTCTCCAAAAGTATATTAACCAAGACAAGTCTTCTTTTCAACAAGGGCCAATGGTTTGAAATTCTAGCTTCCACTTTATTATACAACCAAATTTAGTCATTATAATGATATTTATTAGGTTTTTAGAAAAAACCCAAATACTTTACCCCTTCTTCTAAATCAAGAATAAACTTTATCACTTATGAGTAAACCTTTTTGCTATTCACCTAGTTCATTTTAATTGATCACAAATTCTATATCCTTTTGGTGGGTTTAAGTCATTATTTTCCTTTATGTCTCTTTGCTTAGTTAATTTTAATTGATCACAAATTCTATTCCCTTTTGGTGGGTTTAAGTCATTATTTTCCTTTATGTTTCCTTACTTAATATTTTCTTTTATAGTGCTCAAATAATTACTTTAAATCAAAGTCAAAATCATGAATAAAGATTAACACTTTAACTTTGTTGATTTAAGTCAAAATCATAAATATAATTTAGATAAATATTTATAAAGTTTAATAATTACCTTAAATCAAAGTCAAATCAAAATCATGAATAAAGATTAACACTTTAACTTTGTTAATTGCCTTAAATCAAAATCAAAATCATGAATAAAGAATAACACTTTAACTTTGTTGATTTTCATCAAAATCCTCAAAATCATAAATAAGAATTAGATAAATATTTATAAAGTGAATTAATTAGTGGACAAATTTAATTTTTAAATAGATTTATTTTTACCAAAGATCTAATAATTTTTTTAAAATAGAAATAAATATTAAAATTATAAAAAATCAAACTAATTAACCATTAAACAACTCCCAAAATTTCATCTTAATTATTTTTTTCAAAATTTTTATTATATAAATTATCCTAAAATATATCAAACTCATTTACAAAAAATTTCATAATAAAATTCCTGACCATTAAACAAAATTACACATTCTCAACAATTAAATAAAATTATAACTTCCCACAAAATTCTCAACAAACTTAACAAATAATTTAAAAATAAACAAACTTATCCCATATTAAAGTGACTACTATGCCTATATATACTTGTATATGTTTGATCTTTGGCGTAGAGCTGACTCGCGGCAGTGAAGTCATAAAATATGCATTGTTAGCAGAACAAGTTGCAGTGTTCGGTCAAATTGTTGCAGGAGAGGATTGTGCTATCTTCGGTCTGAGGAGAGAAACACCATAGGATTCTTCACCACTAACATCCACAAGCTCCGGCATCGTTATCAGGCCCAAATCAGCCCCCCAAAAGGTACACATTCTTGTCTCAGGCCTCAATCTGAAAAACCCATCTGTCAGATTTTCGCTTTTCAATCTCAGATCTGCTTAAAATAAAACAATCTCCACATATTCAGAAAAATTTCAAGATGGTTTTGGATATCAACCCAGAGGAGGTTGACGTTGTGATCGCTGCAGTTCACCCTGATCTGAGTTTCTTAGAAGCATGGAGACCCTTTTTGTCCCCTTACCATATTATCATAGTTCAGGACCCTGAGCTTGAGCAGAATGTCGAAGTTCCGTCTGGGTTTCATTACACTCTGTACACAAAGCATGACATGGAAAGCATATTGGGTTCTGGTGTTTTATCCTCATTGGGCTTCAGAGGTCATAGTTGCAGGTCATTTGGGTACCTTGTTTCTAAGAAAAAATACATTTATTCATTGGATGATGACTGCCTTCCTGCTAAGGATCTAAGTGGGAATTTGGCTAATGCCTTACACCATCACCTAGTGAATCTCCAAACCCCAGCAACCCCATTTTTCTTCAATACATTGTATGACCCTTACAGGCCAGGGACAGATTTTGTGAGGGGGTACCCATTTAGTCTTAGGCAGGGGGTACCATGTGCCATTTCATGTGGGTCGTTGTTGAATTTGCCTGATTATGATGCACCCACACAGATCCGGAAGCCCGAAGAAAGGAACACTCAATATGTGGATGCAGTCATGACTGTTCCCAGTGGGGCCATGTTTCCCATGAGTGGCATTAACATTGCATTCAATAGAGAAATCATTGGTCCTGCAATGTTTTCTGGGTTTGCTAGTTCTAGATCTGGTAAGACTGCGTTGTCACGGCACAATACTCTGGAAGACATTTGGTGTGGTTTCTGCTGCAAGATTATATGTGATCACCTTAAGTATGGGATCAAAACAGGGCTGCCTTATGTGTGGAGAAAGGATCCTGTGGTTAGCCTTGAGGGAGATTTAAAGGGTGCTCAGTTGCTTGAAGACGTTGTGCCATTTTTCCAAACAGTAAGTCTGCCTCGTTCTGCCCTCACTGTGGAAGATTGCTTCGCGGAAATCGGTAGACAAGTCAAGGAGAACCTCAAGAATGTGGATCCTATCTTTGGTGAAATCGGCTCCATGATGGAGGATTGGATCAAAGCATGGAAGTCAGTCTCATCTTGATTCATTTCATTTCTGCTGCAAAGTGATCGGTTTTTTTTAAACAATCCAGAGAGTTGTTACCTTCCCTTGAAGGAAAAGTTGGTCCTTTAAATTTTCTCTGCTTAGATAATACCAATTATTCCTGTTTAGAGATTGGTGCACAGGCAAGATATCAGGATTGACATTGAGTAATTTCATATTGCATAGTTGATATAAGCTTTAGAATTTTAGTTATCTGAATAGAATTGGTACATTTGAGATTTTGGTTGTTTGGGTGTTGGACCTTTGTCTTCAGTTCTCATTCTAAGACATCTTTGATGTAGAGCCATTTGAATAATTAATATTGAGATAAATTAGTTATTTGACGAGAAGGGCTTCCGGTTGGAGAAGTTATTCTATAAACAGAGGAGAATCAAAGAGAAGTTTATGCTTTTATGTTGCTCATGATGCTTATTCGGAAATTTAGTCCTAGGTTATACCATGTCTTCTGTTATAGCAGTATAACTAAATGAAATGCTCGGTTCTAAAAGATTTCTCTCATTTGCTATGGTATTGACTTCTTTATGGAAAATGAAATATGTTACACAAATAGATTAGATATTATATAAATGAACTCATAGTTAAACATCAGGCATGGACTCTAGAATTAAACAATCAGGACGATTTTGTAACCTTTTCTCTTTTCATTGGTTCCATCACCATGGTTCCTAGACCTGGTTTTGTTTGCCTGCTAAGTTGCTAACATTATTTGAATAGACTTTGCAAATGTTATTTTCATTTTCTAATTTTGGGAAACCATCCCTGTATGGGAGATCTTGTTTAATAATAATAACTGCCAATGAATTTTACAGATCTTTTTATAAATGGTCCTAACAGTTTTTGCCCTTTTTAAGAACAATACTTATACTAACATTTTAGAAGGAATTACTTCTTTGATCTTTCTAATCATGTATCAGGTTTTGGATTTGAGACTTCAAACTGCCAGTGAATTTAACAGATATTTTCATAAATGGTCCTCACAGTTTTTGCCCTTTTTTAAGACCAATGTTTATAAGAACTTTCTAAAAGGATTTACTTCTTTCTAATCATGTATCAGGTTTTGGATTTGAGATTTTCTCCCATGTTCTGTATTATTTGCTCCCGGTGATTATTAGTGTATCATAATTAAATAGTAATGATTCAGTTGAGGATTGTTTCGGACTCTGCTTTACAATGTTTCTTTTGGAAAGTGGTTGGGATTCGCTTGCATGCCTTGTGGATTTCTTTTGGTAATCTCAATTGCAATTGATATTATTCTTCCTAGTTCGTGGTTTAATTCAAGATATTCAACATATGATGTATTTTTCCAGTTGATGTTTGTAGGCTGTTTCGTAATTGTGATATGTTGGGGAAGCTTGTTACGCAGTAGAAAGCAAACATCCTGGGTTTGACACAATATTTTTCAACTACAAGCAACAGCACTGTTTGAGGATCCCCAAAATCAGGCATAATGATTTTGCATGACAAACCGTAGCATCATATTTGCAGCTTTTAAAGATGGTAGCCTTTTATATTTTCTACCTGTTTTTTGGGAATTCTTTTCCATAGCAACTGAGTTCTTTCCATTAAAAACCCTTTGAGGGTTCTTGCAGCAATCGCTGTGCAATCTTGTCTAGTGCAATTCTTTTGATGTGTGTCCAAGTGCCCCTAATTGACGTGCATTCAACAATTAGACAATTTGTCACTTAGCTAGTGTCAACAATTAACCAATACAAATCATCGTAGGAAATAGAACAACACTCATCCCAATAAATAAGTCAAAATACACATGAACATGTACTGGTAACACTCAGGGTGGATACCTTAAACTTTATTTATGAGAAGAAAGTTTACAATATACAACAAGAGAGGGAAGCCACTTACCTACCACTCTTTTACATAAGTACAGAGAATCTAAGGAAAATAGTATCTTGCTAATGCTCAATAATCTTGTACAAACAAACCCTTGAGGCTATTGTGGGCTTGCCTCCTGCAGGTCCAATTCACCTCTTCATTTTTTCACTCAGCCAGTGCAAGTTTTCCATACTGTGCAAAACCTATGACTTGGCACAATCACATAGCTCACCTTGAACTTGTGTGAATGCATCACTTCCTAAAGATGATGATGATGCCTTAACCACTTAGAGGCATCCACTATATATACATGTCTTGCCAAACTCTTAAAATCCCCTTGCTCTTAAGGTGGAATTAAGTGCCTACATCCAACTCAACTGTGCCCACATGCTTTGTTTGTCGACATCCATCTCCATTGGTGTTGTGTTTGCTGTGCCACGTGATTGCAAGTATGTTCGATGCCTGAGTGCCCCCAAGTGCGCTCATCACATTTGTGTCCGTTGCAAGTGTGCTTGGTTGGTGCGCTTGAATGGGCCCATTGCAAGTGTACTCAAAGTACACTTGGAAAGCCATACCCAAGTACACCCAGGACGTACTTCTGACA
Source organism: Larix kaempferi (assembly GCA_027924585.1). Taxonomy (NCBI): domain Eukaryota; kingdom Viridiplantae; phylum Streptophyta; class Pinopsida; order Pinales; family Pinaceae; genus Larix; species Larix kaempferi. The sequence goes on from BSBM01000153.1 coordinate 2,931,141, forward strand.
ATGTGCTTCCAATACCTAGTTGTCTTGTGTTCAAGTGTGTCCAAAAGGTGCACCCAAAAAGTGCACCCAAAAAGTGCATGAAGCCAACATCCAAGTGCTTCTAGTTGACGTGCATATGACCAAGTGTGAACACTTAGTCCTCCCTACCAATATGCATCTACCTAAGTCTCCCAATTCATATATAAGCTAATCGGGGCTTTTGGCCACTTCATCCATTATGCATAGTACATGCCTGCAAACGAGGTTGCTTGTGGAAACCTTCTTTGCCTTGACAAGTTACCTCCGTTATTCTCTTGCTTTGTCCAACTGATGCGAGTTGCCAATGTTTGTGTTTCACTTGACATGCTTGTGTTGTGCGTTGCTTACAAGCCAAGGCACCTCGAAACGAACTCATCTAATCATCAACCTCATGTCATGTCTATATGTGCCAGCTAGCGACCACCAAGGTAATCATGCAACTGAGGTGCCTAAAGCCAAGTTAAGGCTAGGGCCTTACATTCCCCCCCACTAAAAGTCATTGTCTTGCTCGATAACAACCAAACGAATTTGTTGTCCTCCAGGTTTGCTTCCCAGACTCATGCATCTATCTATGAATGGTTTCTCCAACCACTCTACATTGTCACTGTCAAAATTCTTATTCAATCTCTCACTCTCCAATGCTTCCTTTGAACTAAACAACTTTGCTCAAGTTTGTTCACAATTACTCTTGTATGCTATTGTCACAATTGCTTCCTCCTACTTTGATCACAACTTACTATTGCTACAAATTCCTTTTGCTACTACGACAACCCAACCTGTAGTAATAAGGTTGTGCAACTATCCAAATGTTGCACACTTATGACTTACTATTCTTTCTATACTTAGTCAATTCTGTCATGCATTTGCACATTAGTATACCCATCATAACTAGTTGGGTAGCCAATCCAACCATCACGTCCATTTCATGAGAATGCACATTCTCATGCTCAAAATAGCCACCTTTTGCAATTTAGTCTCCTTTGCATGAGCTTTCTAGAAAAAGGAAAGGTCACCACCTTTGCCTCAAATCTGGCACAAAAGTACCTTAGTCACCTTTGCTACCTTCAATTAACTTGCTTCTGCATTGATTTACTCAACCCCTTCGCTGGTGGATGAGTCTCAATGGCCTCTTCTAGTCTTGCAATCCTTTTGAACCAACATATGTGTCACCCTCAACATAGTAGTCCTTATGAAGTAGAAGAGCACACAACTTGTGTAAGGCCCTATGGACATATTCCTCAACCATGCTATTGTTTTGCAATTAAGAGTCTTCTTGGGTGATTGCTTTCATGCACTACTTAGATCCATAAACTATTTTTCTTCATGAATGAGAAATCCATCCAACCTATCTCCTTTTGTTCATGATTCTGTGAGCCTTTGTCGTTGAGCTTCGCAACAATTGTTGGTGCAAGTTTGGCTTGCGCCTAGTTCCTTGCTCTCCCCACATCAAAGTGCACAAATTGCTCAACAATAGGAAGGTCTTCAACCCTTCCTCAACTCTCAAGTCAACCTTTGTAATCCAGCACTCCAACTTCTTCGTAGATCTTGACACCTTTTTTCGTACTCTTAGGTTCCATTGCCAATCTTCCTAAGTAATAAGATGCCTGAAGGCAACTGTCAATGAGAAGAATGTGGCAGATGCGCATTGCAACCATTGCTTTCAAATGCTTCAACAACCCATCCAAAGTCCACTAAGTGTAATGATGTAATAGAAGAATTCCATGCCTCTTGCTAAGGCAGAGATGTACGCACTAGTACTTTGATCATCTTCAACCGACTGGGTCAACTTGATAATCCTCACCAAATATTCCCAAGGAGTGCTCTGCCTCACCAAAGGATCACTTAGTCCCAAGGTGTTCGAAATGGCCAAGGCATCTCCTATGCACAAGGGTAGGCAAGGACGATCAAAATCAACTTGTTTTGCCTTCTAGTCTGATCCATCTAGGTCGAATTCATACTTTTTCTTGGTTGAATTCTTTACTACCTTCGTTTATCCACTAAGAACTAGATTGTCTTGCTTCTTCCAAGCAAGCGCCCACTATTTTGGCACTATCGTCACAGTTTCCCAAAGAAAGGTCTTCACCTCTTCCTTAAGTCTATCAAGTCACTTGTTGTAACTCAACAATTTCTTCAAGATACTCATACACTGATGCCTCCTTTGGAAACTATCTTGCTTTCCGGATAGTACACCAACTTAACTATCATCAATGTGGATAAGGAAATGGTTGGCTGCCATCACACATTTCATCCTCATGACAAAACGACTCCTCTTCCAACCCTTCACTAAAATGGGCACCTTTGCCAATGGGCCTAAGCTCCATTGCTTGCTCCTACTACTTAATTACAACTATGTAATGTCCCTTTTTAATAATTTTATTAAAATGGCACATTTTTCACTTTTTTCCCTAGTTCGACCTTTGACTAGTTTTGATGTCTAGGTCTCCAATTTGCTCCAAATGTTCCCAAATATTCTGAGAAGGTATATGATTGATATTAGGACTTGAATATGATGTTCATGGATGATATATGACCTTTAGATTACTTCTGCAAATCCTCTTTTAATTCTTTCCAAAGTAGGGAGTTTGACTAGCAATTCCTCTTAAATTGACTAGTATTGGTCTCTTGGTCTCCAAATGACCCCAAATGATTGTATAATAGGTCTGAAGGTATTTGAGAGGTATTAATACATAGAACAGAGACTCATGGATACTTAAAAACTCTTAAAAAACTTTTTCACATTCATTTACAATGTGGACAAAGTAGGGGAGATTACTAGTAATTTCGAGCTTCAAACCCCCAATGGTAAATGGCTCTAAATAGCTCCAAATGCTCTCAAATTGTACCAGTAGGTGTATGAATGATGTTAATACATAAAAATTGTGTTTATAGGTGTCTTTTAACCATCAAATGACTTCTGCAACTCACTTTGGAAATCTAATCAATGTATGGAGTTTTACTAGTAAAATTGTGGTTCAAATCCCCTAGGGGTAGATGATGAAAATGACTTTCCAAATGCACTCAATCCAACTCGAAATTCTGAATGGAAGCAGGGAACATATAAAGGACATCAACATGAACTCATATGCATCACCATTCAACTTTTAAGGTCTGCTATAACTCCCTTAAATCAGATGCAAGAAGACTACTTTCGACCTTAGGGGAAATAGCATTAAATCTTCTTCAAATGAAATAAAACTGAGCAAGATGGCTCCAAATGATTAAGTGCTGAACATGAAACTTGTAATACTCATCAATGGCAGTCCATACATCATAAATATATCAGAGAAACATTCTTCCATTCGAAATCATCATCAATACATTGGCATACATCAATTTAGTGGGGGAATGGTCACTGTTTGCTCAATAATCATCAATTTTACATACAACCACTTGATATTTCGACCTGAAACTTTCTGAAGATGAAGAACATAGTATATTAATCATATTACAATAGAAATGGATCACGAGAAGCTCTCCCAAAGAGTACAAGAGCTCACCAAAAACGCCCTCCCTCAAGGATCAAGAATATGCCATGAAAACGAGAAATGGTTGAAGGAGTGAGTTGCACTAGAAGGAACCATGAGCTGCCTTGTAGCTTACACCTGCAAATAAAGACTCCATTAAAGCTCCAAATGAAAGGTCTGAATGGCCTTTCCAATTACCAACTTGGATGGGAGTCTTTCACCTTCGAAATTGGCTAAGGCAATAAACTAGTCATCCACTAGCTCTCCCTCTTCACAAATGCAATTGCAAATTTCTCAAATGATCAAAAAATTCCTTCATTCTTTGTTTTTGACATTTATAAAGTTTCCAAGCTCTCTATGGGTCGAATTCCTTCCAAGAGATGCATTCCAACTCAAGTTGGAAAGAGATTCCAAAGGATGCCACTTGTACAACAATTCCTAGTCTCCCACTTCCACCAAATCACATGTGGAAGCATCTTAGCTGCCCTAACTCCCTTGAGCGCCCTCTTGGAGGCTGATTTTAGCCCTGACATGTCATAAATGTCATATGTCAGCCTTCAGGTTTGATTTGTGTCATAGCATCTTCATCATTGTTGTCATAGAGCTAGGGAATCTAGTCCAAGTGTCTCACTAGCTCCAAAATGCCTCTTCCTCTTCCATGGGAGTTAGTCTTCCACTCCAATTCGACCTTAATTGATTAATTCCAAGTATATTGACCTTCCAACTCATCCCAAGACCCTTGGACTTCTTATGGATTTGAAATGACAAGAGGAGGATGCCATGTGACATGGAAAATCTAGCTTGTGTGTGTCCCACTTCCTCCATGTGTCTTCATGGTCAAATGCCACTTTGATTTTTCCTTGTATATATTTATTTATCTTCTTTATTAAATATTTATGTTATTCTAATGTCCACACATAATTTATTATCCTTCTTATTCCAAATCCCAAAGCTCCCCCCCACAACCTAGGAAACTAGTAATTTTCCTCTTGGGCAATTATTTGACCCTTAACATCAATTTGACAAACTCTCATGAATATGGCCAATGGACTTAGGCCATTGTGACCCAATGCCAAATTTGGGGCATGACACACTACTTATGTACTTTGTCAAATTTTCCATTCATTTGCACATTGGTATATCCCTCATTCCTAGAACTAGTTGGGTATCTAATTCAACCATTGTGTCCATCTCATGAGAATGCATATCCTCACGTTCATAATAGCCACTTCCCTTCACAATTCTATCTCCTTTGCACATTTTATTTTTTTGGATTAAGGTAATGTCACCAAATTTTCCTTAAAAGTGTCACAGAGGTACCTAAGTCACCTTTGCTACTTTTGTCATCCACCACCTCTTCTTGAATTGCTTTTGCATAGATTTACTCAACACCTTGTTTGGTGAATGAGTCTCAAGCACCCCTTATAAACCAAAAAATGTGTCACCCTCAACTTGCTAGTCCTTATGATGTAGAAGAGTACTTAACTTGTGCAAAGCTCCGTGAACCTATTCCTCAACCATGCCACTGTTTTGCAATTGATATTTTGCTGGGTGAGTACCTTTATGCATTACTTAGACCCAACACTTATTTTTTTTTCAGGAATAAGGCATCCATCTCGCTTGCCTTCTTTTGTGCATAATTCTATGAGCGATGGATCACATCATGGTGTGTGCCTTTGTTGTTGACCTTTGCAACAATTGTTGGTGCAAGTTTGTCCTATGCCCAATTCTTTACTTTTTGTATGTCGAAGTGCACACCTTGCTCAATAATATGAAGGTCTTCAACCCTTCGTCCACTATCAAGTCACCCTCCACAATCCAACCCTTCCAACTTCCTCATTGATTTTGATACCTTTCCTCTTAGACTTAGGCTCCATTCCCAATATTTCTAGGTAATAATATGCCCTAGGGAAAATGCCAATGAGAAGAAGGTGGTAGATGGATATCGCAACAATTGCCCTCAAATGCTTCAACAACTCGTCCAAACTCTGGTGAGTGCAACGGGCCAACAAAACAATTCCACACCTCTTGCTAAGGGAGAAATGTCTACACTAGTACTTTGGTCACCTTCAAGCAACTAGGCCAACTTGACAATCATCTTCAAATTTTCCCAAGGAATTCTCTGCCTCACCAAGGGATCACTCAACCTCAAGGTGTTCATAATGCGCCCAAGGAATCTCCTATGCACAAGGCCAGATAAGAACCATCCAAGTCAACTTGTTTTGCTTTCTAGTATGATCCATCTAAGTTGAATGCATACTTTTTCTTGGTTGACTTCTTTGTTTCCTTCATCTTTCCAATAAGAACTAGATTGCCCTACTCTTCCAAGAAGTCGCCGATTGCTTCGACACTATCATTGTTGCTGCCCAAGAAAGGTCTTCACCTCTTCCTCAAGTTTATCAAGTTAGCTACCATAACTCAACAATTTCTTCAAGGCACTCATACACTAATGCCTCCTTTGCCCGCTGTTCTGCTTCCTAGATAGTGAATCACCTGAACCGACATCAATGTAGAGAAGAGAATGGAATGCGACCATCACACATTTCATCCTCATGACAAAATAACTCCTCCTTGTCTAACCCTTCATAAAACTGGGCACCTCTCCTGGTGCCTTGGGCTCCTCTACCTTCTCCTACTATTTTCTTACTATTGCTTATGTACTTAGTTTGCCATGCACTTGCACATTGGTATACCACTCATGCTTTGAACTAGTTGGGTAGCTAATCCAACCATCATGTCCATCTCAAGAGAATGCACATCCTCATGCTCAGAATAACCACCTTTCGCAATTCCTTCTCCTTTGCACTACTTTTTCGGATTAAGGCAAGGTCGCCACCTTTGCTACCTTAGCCATTTGATGCCTCTTCTTGCTTGGCTTGCTTTTGTATTGATTTACTCAACCCCTTGGCTTGTCAATGAGTCTTAATGGCCTCTTTTAGGCTTTGCAATCCATCTGATCCAACAAATGTGTCACCCTCAACTTACTAGTCCTTATGAAGTAGAAGAGCACTCAACTCGTGCAAGGCTTTGCAAAACTATTCATTAACCATGCCATTGTCTTGCAATTGCAAGTCTTGTTTGGTGAGTGCCTTCATGCACTACTTAAACCCAACATATTCTTCATGAATGCAACATCCATTCGACCTACCTCCTTTTGTGCATATGATTTTGTGAGTGATTGATCACATCATGTTGTGTGCCTTCGTTGTTGACCTTTGCAACAATTACTGGTGCAAGTCTCTCTTGCATCAAAGCCTTTGCTTTTAGTACATCAAAGTGCACCAATAGGAAGAATTACTATGACTATTCTATATGAAGTCCTGTATCAAGTTCTGGAAATGTGTGGATTTTAGTGGGTGTTTATTATTATTATTTAATAAATGAGTTATGCAGGATCGTCGCTATGATATTAAAAGTGTGCCACGATGGAGAGCTTGGAACCAACAAACACGCTTTGTGGCTGGGATCAGAACGAGAAGAGATAGTGCTGGGTGTCTGTTGAAGCTAGTCCAGTTAAATAGGCTTTCCACTCAGCTCAGAATGTTTCTTCACTCTGCCAGGATGCCCTCTTTTCACTCCATGCTGCTGTTGTTGTTGGTAGGTGATATGATCCAAGAGTCCCAATGGCAGCAAGGTTTTTTTCTAGGTGTGTTTGGAGAGAGAGTCAGGACGGGAGGCAAAAGAAAGAAAGGGCGAAGGCTTTGTTCCCATGATTCTGGAGGCTGAACAACCCGAGTAAGCAATTGGCCTTCGACAACCCTGGTTAAAGAGAAGTAAGAGGGAGGAGAAGGAGGTCCAATAGGTTTAATAGAAACGATCCGTGGGAAATAGGGAATATCTAGTAATATCGTCGTAGGTCTAGGGTAATATAGCTCCCAGGGCTTGCACCGAGCTGTAGAGAACTGTATAGAAAGTGTAAGAATGGAAGGATAATAAAAAGTATATCATTTCCTTGCTTGTGAAGGTCTTCAACCCTTCCTCAACTACCAGGTCATCCTTTGCAATCCAACAATTCCAACTTCCTCATTGATCTAGACACCTTTTCTCTTACACTTAGGCTCCATTGCAATTCTTCCTAGGAAATTCCCCATTGAAACTATCAATGAGAAGAAGGTGATAGATGGCCATCTCTACCATTTCCCTCAAATGCTTCAACAAACCATCCAAAGTCTGCTAAGTGCCATGAGCCAACAAAATAATGTTGTACCTCTAGCTAAGGGAGACATGTTCGTACTTGTTCATCAATCTTCTTCAACCCACTCGGTTAAGTTGACAATCATCTTCAAATATGTGCAAGGAATGCTCTACTTCACAAGGGATTGCTAAGCCCTAAGGTGTTTGGAATGCGCCCAAGGCATCTCCTATGTACAAGGGTAGGAAAGAATCATCCGTGTCAACTAGTTTTGCTTTCTAGTATGATCCATCTAGGTCGAATGCATGCTTTTTCTTGTTCAACTTCTTTGCTTCCTTTATCTATCCACTCAAAACTACACTGTCCTTCTTCTAAGTTGACACCTCATTGCTTTAGAACTGCCATCACTATTTCCCAAGGAAAGGTCTTCACCCCTTCCTCAAGTTTATCAAATCACCTATCGTAACTCAACTATTTCTTCAAGGCATTCATTCACTAGTGCCTCCTTTTCCCACTGTCCTACTTCCTGAAGAGTAAATCGCCTGGATCAACATCAATGTGGAGAAAAGAATGGCTTGCTTCCATGGAAGGATTCATCTTCACGACAAAATGATGACTCCTCGTCCAACCCCTCACAAAATTGGGCACCTTTGTTAGTTCCCTAGGCTCCATTTCCTATACCTAGGTAGTGAGCCATCTATGGATTTTCACAGTGAAAGGAGGATGCAGGTTGTTTCCAAGGCCACTTCTATCAACTGCAACAATACTTTGTCTGGAATCCACTATAGGATTCACCATCACAAATTGTTGTTCTTGACTTGTTGTCATCAAATTGCTTAGATCCAATGTCAAGGTGCCCGAAACCTTCATTGTTGCCTTTGAAATATGCTCTTGGAATTCTCCCTTTACTTCTGGCTTCACAACTAGTGTTAGTCGCACTAGGACTTCCTCCAAGTTACCCAACTCTTCATTCAAAGGAAAAACAATGGGAAAATGATCTTGGTCACAAATAAAACAAGCAACATCCTTACCTTTGAACTTAGGCAATTCTATATGCTTCCATGGTAGAAGTTGGCCTCCTTTCTTCCAATGATTCCAACCTTTATACCTAAGTTTCCATTTGATGTGTCAAATTTTGTGACTTTCGAGTCCAATCTTTAACTTGCACACCAGTATGCTCTAGCTTTGTCACATGTGCATGGCACATCTCACAGATCTTCTGATCTCGACATTCCTAGTCCATGGTTGCAACTTCCCTCCATGACTCTTCCTCTATGGCATCCATGTTGCAACCCAAAAGTGGTTCAACACTTCTTGACATCTTTGAAAACTCTGTCCAAGCCTCAAGACTGGGTTCACTTGCTGCCTCAAGCTTTCTCTTGTCCAATCGCATAACTTGTCAATGAAGTCTTCTTACTTCCTTCCAAGTCATGTTAAAGAGTGTTCGAGGCATCAAGTTCTATGTGGTAAAATTGCTCTCGATGTCTACTATGCCTAGACAGGAAGTCAGTGATCACAACTTTCAGGTTGACCTTTGCAATTGCTTATCAACTTGCCTCAAGGATTGTGCATTGTCTTAATTTTCCCAAAACTTGGAAGAATTGCGCATGAACAACCCAACACCAACTTTTCATAAAAAAGATGGTGATTAATTGTTGGAATATGTAATGATGACTTGTGTGGTATTGTTGGTAAAATATCAAGAAGGCATAGATAACTCTAATATCGATAAAGAGAGTTATCCCACATGCATCATGTAATAAAATCTATTGTAAACATTCTTTATATAAGAGAGGTGGAAAGCTATTTATCCCACATGTGTGATGGGATGTAAATATTCCATACCTCTAGCTATATAATAAAGGTGAAGGAGAACCTTTTGGGTATGTTGTGTTATGATGTTGGATAAACATCGTTGTGACATGATGTGAATATGGAGTGTGATGTGATGCATATGTGAAGATGTTATGTATTGTAAGATAAAGACTTCTAAAGAATAAGAAGACCATACCTTTCCTATGGATGTTTCCCCATTTGGGGTTTTATCACGTATGTCTGGTGTATTGTTCTTTTCTCTTGTCTCATGTTTCTTATTTGTTTCTTGTATGGATAAAAGGTTAGACTAGTAGATTCTTGCTTTGCATGTTAGCTAACGTATTGTTGAATGCTTATGCATATCATAGACTTGTAGCCTACTTGAATTTTTTTCTTCGAACTTAGGGATTTCCAAACTTCTCTTTAGCACTTGAGGTCATACGACACTGCCTTGTTTTGGTCGCAGGGGCTTGGCCAATCTGTGCCTACTACAACCAGACTATGCCTCACTGCCTAAGGTTTTCCCATAACTTCGTTGTAGGCTACAAACCATCAAATTCAATTAATTCCTACTCAACCAAATTCATTCATTAGTCAAGCATGCATCCAACCACAATCTTTCTTTAAAACATCTCAACAATACTTATACTTAACAATATTCAACACTCATCCAATCTCAATAGTTAACCAACATAATACATTGTAGGAAATAAAACAACATTCATCCCAATCAACAAGTCATAATACACATGCACATGTACAGTGACACCTAAGTTGGATGCCTTAAACTTGATTTATGAGAAGAATGTTTGCAATGTACAACAAGGGAGGGAAGCCACACCACTGCCAATTTTTTTATAAAAGTACAAAAAATCTAAGACAAAATAGCCTCATGCTAATGCCCAACAATATTGTACAAACCAATCCTTGAAGCTATTGTAGGCCCACCTTTTGTAGGTCTTGTTCACCTCTTCGTTTTTTCACTCAACTAGTGTGAATTCACCCTATTGTGCAAAACGATGACTTAACACAGTCACATAACTCAATTTGAACTTGTGTGAATTAATCACTTACCAGAGATGATGATGATGCTTTATCAACTTTAAGGCATCCATTACCTTTTGCAGGTCTTTCTCACCTCTTTGTTTTCACTCAACTAGTGTGAATTCACCATATTGTGCAAAAACATGACTTATCATAGTCACATAACTCAATTTGAACTTGTGTGAATTAATTACTTACCAGAGATGATGATGATGCTTTAGCAGCTTTGAGAGATCCATATATATATATATATATATATATATATAGATATATATATGTCTTGCCAAAATCTTGCAAGTGCCGTGCTCCCAAGGTGAACCCAAGTGTCTGCATCCAACTCAATTGTGATCACATGAATTTTCCATCAACACCCATCTCCATTGGTGTCATGTTCACTGTGCCACACCATCGCAAGTACATTCGATGTTAGAGTGACTACAAGTGCACCCATCGCATCCATGTTTGTCTCAAGTGTGCTTGGAAGCTATGCATATCAGAAGTGTGTTTGGTAGGTGCTTTCATCACAAGTGTGCCTAGGAGGTGTGCCCTAATGTGCCCATCACAAGTGTGTTTCGAGGTGCCTATCGCAAGTGTGCTCAAAGTGCATCTGGCAAGCTACACCCAATCAGGAAGTGCTTCTTACAAGGCGACTCCAAGTGCGCCCAACAAGTGCAAAAATACAACATTCATCCATGTGACATGCATACAAGTGCTCCTAAATGACGTGCATCCAATCAAGTGTGCCCACCTCGTATGCCTAGTGAACGTGTGCCCAATCGAGTTTGCCTAAGTCATATATAAGTCAGTTAATTCTTCTTACCACTTCATTCATTATCCATATTACATGCCTACTAGTCATCCAATGTCATGGATTATTTGTGGATCCTTCCTTTTTCTTCCTAGTTCCTTCAGGCAAAGTTCTTCTACATATTTTCTATAAATAGGGACATCCTTGATGGCTTGAATCAAGGGTATTTTAACATAGATTTTTTTGAGCTCTCCCCGAAAGTCAAACTCAAGTTGGATTGTAGGCTTACACTAAGTTAATCTTTCTGGGAAAGGTGGACTATCCCTTGTTGCTACTTTTCCTAGTGAGGAGGAATCTATTGCATAGGAGTATGAGGGTTTCCCTTTGGAAACCTAATCCTATGAGATTAAGGTGAAAATGTAAATATTTAGCTGTCATAGGGAATATGAAGAGTCAGAAACACACCTTTGGAATATGAAACCAAAGGTCACTTCTCTTGTATAAATAAATCAGCCTTGTTCAATAAAATCAATCGATTATGGAGTTATTCCTTTGAACCTTATAGTGGTATCAGAGCAGGTTCTATTAAATCCATGCTTTTTTCCAGTCTACTCTTAGCCTCCTCAGCCTGGCATATTCCCTGCACTCTTGCTTGTGCTCAACCTGCAACCCTAATGTTCTCTACTCCAGTAGTCAGTTCCTATCTAGATTCCACTGCCATTCTTTTCCTGTTAAGTCCCACTCAGTTTGTCCAGGGATGTATCATTATTCCCTTGCTGCGTGGGTCTCCCATCTCCAAGAATCCATAACCTATGTGATTTCTCCTCGCGTGTTGGTTTCAACTTGAGTCGTGTGAGGGAAATTCTCTATGTGTGTGGAGTTGTGTGCGTGGTGATCGTGAGCCCTCTCTTTAGAGTTACAAGCTGCGTGGAGTGTTAATACCTCCCATTTACCTCCTCGGCTCTTCATGAGTGTGAATATATCTACTTGAAGATATTATCTGCATGAAGGGCATCTTCATGAGGTTTTGATGTCTCTCCCTCTCTCTCTTGCTCTGTGTGTGAATAAAATTTCCATACCTCAGCTATGCATACTTGTGCACTCCTCCATCGTGTTGATACTTGATGATACTATGCACTCTACTTTCAAAACCTCATCTACAATGTAAATCCAAGAAAAAAAGAGTAGCGCAGGAACCGCATTCTTCACTATTACTAGAAAAAAAACAGAGTATTGTAAGAAAGTGAAGCTACAACACTAAGAGGAGCAATCAAATAAAACTTTCAAAGGGGATAAAAGGAACATTTGAACATCCAGTACCAAGGTCGGCATGTACTAAATATTAAATTCAAAAGAAAGATCATATATCAACCCTCTTCATATGAGATCAAATGGAATTGGCCACTACCAGAAACATCATGTTCATATGAAGAAACCAACTTTTGGGGAAGTTGTTTTGTTGCACGAGGACATGCAAAACCTTAAAGTTGGGGGGTATGATGGGCCCCTAAAATGACAATTATTTGGCCCATCTTGGTGATACTTAAGGAGCTAAAAATGATTAAGTATGTGTGATTAATGATGAACTTATGATAATCTTACTTAAAGCCTATGCATATTTGTTAAATGAATATCTTGACATTTGATTGTAATGTTTACTTTAATTGCTTATTCCTTTTATGTATTTGCTAAAGATATTGGACTAATATTTGTCAAATATTTCTTGATTTGTGATGGAGTTATAGGTGGAGGTTATCTAAATAAAATTGGAAGAGATCAATTCACAACAACCAACTCAATCTTCTTCAATGAGTTAACTAGCCAAACGAAAACAAGATTGAGAAATTTAAAGGATTATGTCCCCTAATTATTCTCATGAGCTGCCACCCACTTAAAGCGAGACTTAATGAGCATCCAAGGTTGAAATTATGGAGGCTTGGTCGAATTTATCAATAAGGAATCAATCCCACAAAGTTAGCATGCAGATTTCTAGTTAACTGGGACAACTTCCACCAATCAAGGAGTTCATTGCATGGGACAGATTGGAGTTTACTCAAGTACAAATAGAAGTAGGATTTGAGGTGTTAGGATATATTAGCTTCTATTATTCTTCTCTTTGGCGTTTTCATTCATCCCTTGCTGGTCAAGGCGAATTCGTATCAAGAGGCAGCTTGCTGCCCTGTTTTAATAACAAAATTTTAATAAAGAAGACCTAGTTTTGTTCCATCTTTAGCATACTTGCATAGGTGGGGTTACATGAGCTTCCTTGGGTTGGTACCACTGAAGGGAAGGATTGAGAACCCCTGCATGTCTTTCATTTTGTTTATTTTAGTTTATTCCGTTTTCTTCCACACATTTGTCTTTCCTGTAGTTTCTTGTAGCATTTATGTAGTTTATTGTAGCATTTATGTAGTTTCCTGAAGCAATTATGTAGTTTCCTATTACATTAGTGTAGCCTTTTGTTATAAGCACTTTTAGATTAAATCAGAATTTATTTCTTGTTATTTCAATTTCAACATTTTATTTCTTGCATACTTCAAGTCATTCTTTACTTTCCTAGTTAGTTGTTGCTTTGCATTTACTGTTTTTTTAGTTAGAATTTCAAATTATTTCCTTAAATGTTTATTTTCCTAGATTAAGTTACTACTTTGCATTGCCATATTTCTTAGTTAGCATTTCAAGTTATTTCACGTATTTCTTTATTTTCTTAGATTAAGTTGCTGCTTTACATTTACCGTCTTTCTTAGTTAGCATTTTGAGTTATTTTTTTGGCATCTTTATTTTCCTAGTCAGTTGTTGCTTTGCATTTACTTTTTTTCTTAGTTAGTATTTCAAGCTATTCCTTTGCAACTGCATATACAGTGTATAGTACCTCTTAAGTTTGTATGAACTCCTAAATTGATAATTTTATTGTTGTAAATGTAACTTCGGAAGATATCTTTTGTACATTATTATTATATTATTACTGTACTTTTATTGTACCTCTGTCGGAGATGTTTTTTCTCCGTTTAGGGATGTCATTATTGTATTTGGTCATGTAAGATTATTGAGGTAAAACCTCCATTGTAAGTTGGGGCAATAGTCCCCAAAAGGATAAATGTAAAATGTATTTTTGAGTCTCCCTAGGACAGGTCGGCCCAGTCAGTTAAGGAAGTTGGACCCATTGGGGAATTAGGTCAGTCACACTTAAAGTATAAATAGAGAGGCACCCTCTCTCATTTGGACATCATTCTCACTCAAGCAAGTTCGCACCAAGGAGGAGAAAATACAAGTTCGTTGGAGAAGAAAGAAGAAGCTGTATAAGTTATCTTATCTTTTGGCTTTGTATCTTGGTTTGATATTGTACTAGTGACGAATCTATTATTGAAGAAGTTGCGGGGTTTTCTCCTTTATGGTTTCTTCGAGGAAATTTCTTATGTCTTTTGTGTAATGTTGTGCTTGTCTATCTTTTAGTTTAAAGATCTAACATAATTGAATTAAAGTGCAAACATTAACATGGTATCAGAGCCACTCTGAAAGAAGGCACTGTGCAACAATGAAAAAACTAGGGCTTCCTATTTCAAGGTCTTCTCTCCACAGATCATCAAGAAAAGAGGGCTAGGCTAACTCGCCTCAAGGAGGCACAAATTTTGGTGGAAGCAGATCTCAGTTTGGAGAAGTTTCATTTTTGCTCCAGTCACTAGGGCCGAGAGAAACTAGGGCATCAAGTTTTTGGAGCTTCCATCCACCAATACGGAAAAAGGAGTACACTGACAACTCGCCTTGAGGAGGCACATCTTTCTATCCAAGCAAAAGTTCAAAATTCCAAGTTGAAAAATTAGGGTCTCTCTGTCAAACCAAAGGTCAACCAATTCCAGAACCCAGGTTGGGCATATCAAATTGTAAGATCTAATTCCTTGCTATTTCCATTTGAGGTTCTCATATCAAAATGACAACTCACACCAAGCTTGAGGATAAGCTTGAAGGAGCTGATAACTTCCGGGCATGGAAGTATAGAATTTCTCTTGTCCCAGAAGAGAATGACTTGGACAAGTATGTCAATGAGGAGGTTCTAGAACCAGAGAGAGGAGAGGAAAAATCAATTCACAAGAAGAACACGATCAAGGCCAAAAGGATCATTGCATACTCTATCAAAGATCACCTCATCCCTCATGTATCATCCTTGAAGACTCGAAGATGTTCGATGCTTTGGAAAAGTTATATGAAGGGAAGAACATCAATCAGAAGATGACTCTAAGGAGCCAACTCAATAATGTGAAGATTCAACACTCATAAACTATTACATATTAATTCACAAGAGTCTCTCAGATCAAGGAACAACTTGAGGCAATTGAAGACAATGTCGAAGAAGGAGAAATTGTGATGACTACCTTGAATGGTCTCCCAAGATCATGGGACTCATTCATTCAAGGAATATGCGCTAGAAAGAAGCTAATCACATTTAGTAGATTATGAGAAGAATGCACCCAAGAAGAAGCTCGATTAGTAGCAAGAGAAGTAAAGATGGGAGCTAATGATGACCAAGCCCTAACTGCTCATACCAAGAAGAATCAAAACAAGAGGGAGGACCACCATCACAAGAATTCTAGAAGGTCCCATAGAAATCATGGCCCTAGAAGAGACCTCTCCAGTATTAGGTTATTCACATGTGATGAGAAAGGGAATTACTCAAGAAATTGTCCCAGGAACCAAGGATCCTCCACGAGAATCAACAAGAAGATGCATCATGCTCACACTGCTGAATATGATGAACCAATAAGGAAGAGAACCAGAGAAGAAAGGGATGATTCTTCAAGTGATGAAGAATATGTTTTGGTCTCAGCCACTTACAGGTACCATCACCCATGGAAGCAATGATTGGCTTGTAGATAGTGGAGCATCCAAGCATATGACAGGGTACAAAGAATCTATTGTCACCTTATCAGAACATGAGTCACCCCACAAGGTGAAACTTGGAGACGATTATCGGTATCCTATCAAAGGAAGTGGAGAAGCCTCTTACAAACTAGACTCAAGCAAATCAATAAAGTTGAGGATGTTCTCTACGTACCAGGTTTGAAGAAAAATATTCTCTCTATTTCAGCCTTAGATGCTAAAGGACTTCGTGTTGCATTTGTCGATGGCCAAGTGCTAATGTGGCCAAGAGGAAAGACAATAAATTATGCAACAATAATTGGAGAGCAAGAGGGAGGCATGTACAAGTTAAAATGACAACCAAAACAAGCGTTGGTTCATGACTCCATGGAACCAAGCGAATTATGGCATAGAAGGCTTGCACATGTACATTATAGATCCCTACCAATTGCAAGCAAGGAAGTATCAGGTCTACCAGAAATTCAAACAAAACATGAAGGCATTTGCAAGGGATGTGCACAAGGGAAGAATGTGAAGAAGTAATTTCCTAGCACTAAAAGCAAGGAAAAGGGAATCTTGGAGATACTTCACTCAGATGTGTGTGGCCCCATGTCTTCCATCTCATTAAGCGGGTATGTATACAATGTTTCTTTCATAGATGAATTTTCTCGTAAGACATGGATTTATTTCTTGAAAGGAAAAGATGAAGTGTTTAGCAAATTCAAGGAATTCAAAGCCTTGGTCGAAAATCATACTGAAAGGAAGATTAAGACTTTACGATCAGAAAATGGTAGAGAATTCACCCCAGGTGAATTCAAGGACCTTTGTAGAGAATCAAGGATTAAGATGGAGTTGAGCACTCCTTACAATCCTCAACAAAATGGTGTTGCAGAACGTAAGAACAAACAGTAATGGAAGCAGCGAAGGCAATGCTCTATGATTAAGATATCCCAATGCACCTTTGGGTAGAAGCTACAAGAACAATTGTGTATGTACAGAACCGTACACCTCATCCCGTATTGAACAACAAGACTCCAAAAGAAGCTTTCTCAGGAGAGAAACCAGAAGCAAGCCATCTCAGAATATTTGGCTGCCCTATGTACATACACACCTCGAAAGAAAAGAGAACAAAACTAGATCCTTCAGAGAAGAAGGGGATATTCATGGGATACAATGACACATCAAAAGCCTACCGATTATACTTCCCAAGATTCAAGATCGAAATTAGTAGAGACGTAACATTTGATGAAGACTCAGCCTACAACAAATCAAGACAATTACCCATTGAAGAAACTGAAGAACTTGAAGTTCCCAGAACCAGAGACATAGTTATGGAAGAGACAATCCAAGAAGATCACGAAGACCATGACATAACAAAACCTAAAGAACCTATAGATCCGCCTCTTGAGAAGACATTAGAGAGATTTTGAGGTCAAAAAAGGGCCTCCTAAGAGATGTACTACAAAAATATGAGATATATTAAAATATTATGAATTGGGGGTTTTATGGGGTAGGTATATATGACAAGTCACCTCCCACACTATTTTCTATGTACAATATAAATAACCATGGTTGAGTTACTTTTCAAAATTCACTAGAAATAAAATTAATAAAATAAGTCTACATTGATGTGACTAAGATTCATTGTAAATTCCCAAAAATGTATTGTCCTTTAACATTTATTTGTCTTGAACTTGCAAATGAAATTAAATAATAAAAAACATTTTTAAGAGCTTTTTTTAAAATTTTGTGTTGATTTTTTATATTTAGTACTTTTCTCATGAATTTAATAATGTAATTTAATTGAGAATTTATTTACATGTAAAATGTCAATAATATTATTATAATCCACATTGCATTATTATTATTATTATTATTATGGTTTCCTTGAGGAAATTTCTTGTGTCTTTTGTGTAATGCTGTGCTTGTCTATCTTTCAGTTTAAATATATAACATAATTGAATTAAAGTGCAAACATTAACAAATTTAAGTAATGATCTATGGGATTCAGTGTTTATGGCTGTAATTCTTTGTCCTGTCAGCTTGTCCCATGACAAAGATATTCATCTTGGACTGCAGTGACTCTGCCCTAGTGCCTTCTATGGTCGGTTCCGACTACAATGAAGTCTCTCTCCCAATGTCACTGGATTCTCCAAGCGACTCTTTTGGTAGATCCCAAGAGTCATGTTTGCTGACATCTTCCATGTATGTTTTACTAGACTTCAAGCGCACTATGTACTAAGCGCACTTCTGTCGAAGCAAACAGTGTGTCAGATGCACCTCTACTATCTCTCGGGCACACTGTGTTCCGAATACACTTCTTGTGCCACTCCTGGGGAACATTGTGTGCCTCCTGGAAACTCTTCATGTCTTGACATCACCAAGTATGGAAGATCGCCCTTGTCGCCTTCCTCACCAAGTCTTGGCACTGTAAAACTCTCCAATGCACATCCTATGTCCAACCACTGCAAAGTATCCACTTCTCAAGTCTGTGACAAGAAGCGCCCCAGTCCATCGACCTAGCGCCCTATTTGTGATCTGCAATCTTGCAAGTTGGCGTCCCGTCCTACTCCACTAGTGCACCATTCCAATGTCTCTCAATAGTCTACCAATTCTTATTTACATTGGGCATACCACTGCAAAGTGTGTTGGGTTCACTTCCTACTAAAGCATACTTCCTACCGAGCTAACTTTTGTTAGTGCACCTCACTGGATGCTCCATTTTGGGCACACTCCTTCCTAAATATATAATACAATGAAACTTGTTTATAACATGCGGAAGATGCCATAGATCGGTAACTCTTTGAGAGATCACCCTCAACGACAACAGTTCAAGTTACAACCGAGATAATATCCCGATTGAACTTGTCGCATCTACAGGTCTGCCTCAATGCAACACTCGTGCCAAGTCTCTTTATGGGCAGTGCTCCACAACAACCCTATCGAATATGTCTATGCCTAGTTCCGTTAACAACTGTGCCCAAGAGAGAGTATGCCCAACAGTTCTCTATCCAACATGTTTGTCTGCTCACGACACACATAATTTTCTTGCCTTGCCATAATGCGTCCTACTGCACTAGACCTTCCCCAAGGAAACTCCATCAGGGCCCAACTCCCTCCTCTAGAAACCTGTCTCCCCATGGAAAGTGTGTCCAACTAAGATCATATTTTTGTCTCCTCAAGACCCAAAACAATCTCTCCAAGAAGTGTGCCCAAGATCTCTCATGAACTGCACCTCACTATGTTCAGACAAGTGCAACCATCCTTTTGGGTGCCTCCCAGGGACTGCACTCCCCTTGAAGTGCGGACCATGCACTTGTGTGTTGGTTGATGCCCAAATGCTAAGTGAGCTCTCATATATATGTGTGTGTGTGTTCACTCAAGCCAAGAGGTGCACCCACTTACAAGGTGAGCCGACTCACATGTGTGGGATTCTCTTGCCGAAGCCTCCAAAGCGCCTGAGTGTGGCTTCATGCCCCATCATCCAGGCTTCAAACTCGAGCTGGTTTCCAACCATTTCGATGCATGGGTTTTTTTCTCGATCTGCACAACACAATTATGATGGAAATGCTCAAGGTTGTGGGCACACTTTGCCATTGCCATGCAAGGTGTCCACCCAATCGCGTTTCCCAACCTCACAATGGTTCTATCGACGAGTAAAACACCCACTCACATTTTCCTTTGGTTGCACCACCAACTAACGGGCTTCTTAAGTCGTTAGCAAGGAACCCCAAGATTCTGCCAACCTAGGGGAATGAGAAAGCCCCTGAGTGGCCTTGCAATGACCATGGCTAAATTCTGAAATGAAATACAAGTGTGCTCCGTTTGTAGGACAATACTCTTGCAAAATAGATAGTAGTAATAGGAGGACAATAGTTTATGACAATTTTGAACTTGGAATTTTGTGTTTGAAGAACATTTTGCTGAATACTTCTACTAAACATTAGTATATTGTATATTCACATTGAATAGTTCAATTGGAACAATTTTTTGGTATAATACAAAAAGTATCTATTTATGTAGAAAAAAAACTATTGTACTTATAAATCTAAAGTTAAAATAAAATATGTAAAAATGGAAATTTTAAAAATTAACACTAACTGATAGAGATCTATTTTAAATGAAAAAAATTAAACACTACTAATTTGTATCTTAATCTATTTTTATTCCTTTATGTGCTTTAAAATTGAAATCAATCTATTCTCATTATAATAAATTTAAAAAGTAAATACAATAATTAATAATCCATTTTTATTATATATATAAAGAACAAATTGACAAATGTATATTTTAGAACGTATGATGTTGCGGTTTATCATTTAAAAAAAAGGAATACATACCAATTTTCTTCAAATCTATTGCACAAAATGGTGTACAAAGCTTCAAATCTGATATACATAGAGAATTCTTAACCAAAACACAAAATGCAATCGTCTACAAAGCTGCCTGCAACAATATTTGAAGAATATTGTTTTTTTTAAACCATGGGAGCAATCTTCTACAAAGCTGCCTGCAACAATATTTAAAGAATATTGTTTTTTTAATTATGGAAACAGTAATCTTTCAAGAGTATATCTAACAGCTTGTAAGCCAGATATATCATAAACTTGTGACTGAGCAGGGGAGAGTCTGAAAGTCTTTATCCCAGGGTCGACTACCCTTCAAGCCTTGTCACAAAGGGCCAATGAGCAACCCTACCCCACGTACCCCCATCAGTTTTGAACCTGTCTTCTACACAGAGATAACACATGTTCTTAACGATGAGATCCACTCAAATACTCCCTATATTTGAAAAATATTATGGATAACCATATATTTCTATCTGTCGGGCTGCGGAGACAGCGGATAGTGTTCATAGGGTTGATGACGGCCTCCCACCGGAGGACTCGGCACATGTGGTGGACGCCTCGGGATTCTTTTTGCTTTTCTCTCCCAACCTCCCCTTGATCCGTCTTCTGCAACTAAACA
Organism: Larix kaempferi; assembly: GCA_027924585.1. NCBI lineage: Eukaryota > Viridiplantae > Streptophyta > Pinopsida > Pinales > Pinaceae > Larix > Larix kaempferi. Next base: position 2,952,184 of record BSBM01000153.1, read on the forward strand.
ACCCATTTCCGAAATCATTATGAGATATCTACAAGTAAGACATTGCCAGAAGATGCATTAAGAAAACTAATTTGATTTTGCGTTGGAACCAAATACCATCATACCTATCGGCGGTGGAAAATAATTATCATCATCAATGACAGAAGAAGCAGCAGCCGCAAGCGTTCGAGCTTCTGTTGTCACGGGCAAACCGAGGGAAGAGAGAACAAATAAAGATAAACAGAGAAGTAAGGCCATTACAGTACTGCACCCCATCGTTAACTTTGCTCAGAGTTATACTTTGTATCCTTCTGAATTGCTACAGTCGCTATTGGCCTTCAAAGTCCAGCTTGTATGAATTGGCGCAGCTAAATTGCTACAGCCGTTACAGTGTAAGAAAATAAATGCTAGTTTTTTTTACAACTAAAATCTCCACACTCTATAACCTAGGGCAGGGACAGAGAAATGATACCCATTTCTATCTGAAATGAAATCACCAAGAAATTAATGGGTTTCTATTGCGATTACTGACTGAGTTCGGAAATTTTTTAGTTTTATAGAGACTTGGAGGGGACGTCGAGCTTGCGCGTAATCAATAAGCAAAAAACTCTCTGGGTTGGAGTGGCTTAATAAGTGCACACTGAATTATGGAGTGAGGTGACTTTATTTATTTTTATATGGAAAAGTTGTACTTTCGGTGAATTGACTTATTTTAAAAATATGACTATAAACATTATTAATTGATATTTTTATAGTGCTTCAAAACAATTAAGATGAATTTAATTGTAAATATTAAATATGAATAATATTGTATAGTGTGGTTTTAATAGGTATATTTGTAGATATTGTTTATTGGATTTTATTTAAGTTGTTGGAAGTAATTTTTGTTATCCTTCCCACCTAGGTTCAATTCTTTTAAGTGACGTAATGCTCTTGTTAAACTCATTAAATCTATTTTTGCTTTTAATTTAAGAGTGTAATTATGATCAAGTTTGTTTGGTAGAAAATGATTTAAACTTTCTAAGAACAATGCTTTAAAGTCAAAATCCCCATCAACCATGTAGAATTCTTATTAAATTTGAGAGGAATATTCAATCAAGTTTTCTCTTCTTTAAGTAAAAAAATTCCAATTTTTATGCTTGTTAAATGAAAATGATCGTGTATCTAAAAACATTGATAACTAAAGAGACAAAAGTCCAAACTACAACCATGTTAGCTAACTTGAAATCTACTTTCTCAAAATAGAGAGATTCTACATCATGTGAGCAGCATACTATCTCCTTAATACATCATAATCTAAACAAAAGTTTAGAATCCTATCCACATACCACAATGCCCACTTTATAAAGAGTAAAAACATATTGATTAAATATAAGCCATTCAAACATAATTAAAAAAAAAAACAACAACATCCATGACTTCCTCCAAAGAGAGATAGCCAAGAGCTAATGATTGAGTCTCCTTCAACAAATGGCCCACCTCTTAACTATCTTCTTTAAAAACATTAGCAAAAGTGATAGCCTCTAACCTAGAGATATTTCCTTCAATTGTTGCCCCATTGACAAAAGGATAATGCCCTTTGACAAATGATGTACCTCTTAATTATCTTCTTGAAAAACATGGATAGAAATGATAGCCTCTAACCTCATAGACATTTCCATCAATTTCTATCCCCTTGACAAAAGACTAATGTCTAGGATATAAGCTTCACTCTTTATCGATTCCATTACAAGAGATGAATCCCCAAAACCATTAAGTCTCCTCACATTATTGTCCAAATGTAGAAGAGTTTTGATGGTCAACACTTGAGCCATATTGTTTCATTAATCAAGACACACACAGACACTCTTTTGAACTTATAGAAGTGAGAATCTAAAAAGAAAATAACTCCCTCGACACTACTTGCGTATTCTAAGAACCATCAGAGACATCCCATAAGATGTATTATCAACATCCACATTGTAGATATGATGCACATACTTGGGATAAGAAACCACGTTTATTGATGGGACCATATTACCATGGTATAAAATCTTGAAAAAATATGAAAAGGCAAGATAAAATATCCTTCAAATAAGATGGAATTTCTAGCAAGCCATATACCCTAGAAATTTAGACACAAGGAGCATAACATACAGTTCCTTACTCTCAAGCTTACCAAAATCAGCCTTAAAAAAATATTTTACGAAGTCCTCAAACCATACATTTGACTATCATGTCATAGCTTCAAACACTTTCTAGACCTCACGTGCATAGGGACACTCAACAAATATATGAAATGTATTTTATTATGTTGCTTGGCATAAGTAATAAATACATAAGCCTTATTTCGCTCTATGTTGGATAAAATTCCATGTTAATATCTTATTCTTCATTGCTAACCACAAAAAATGTATTACATCTTTGGTTCCTACAATTTGTAGAGTTGCTCCCAACACCATGGATATCAAACATTGCCTTTATGTCCTAGATGCATAAAGTATTCAACTATTTTCTTGTTAAAAGAGAAAACCAATGAATTTGGATATTCTTTCAATCTAACATGAATATATCTAATATTATCCACATAATCCCTCCACTGTACTTCTTGAAGCCCCTCCAAACCTAGGTCTAAAGGTTGTAACCACCCTTGAGACCATATTTTTGTAGCAATGAGATCCTCCACGTGATTTAGAGAGATAAATACTCACATCCTCAACATATCAACCATATAATCGGGAATAAAATGATCACTACATCCAATTATAACATACATGACCCTATCCTTACATGTTTATTATTTCCTACTCCTCATGCCAAGAATTTCCCACAACTAGAAACACCAATGCCAAGGATGTCCAATGATTAGACACATTCTTCATATTCTTCCTTAGTCTTCTAACCCAATCAATAAACGTACCCAAATTAATATATTTTCTTCTACGATCCTTCACCATAAACTAATCTTACTTAATACTCTCTATAATTATTTTGCAACCAATGAAACCCAAAACAAGTGAACATTCTTCAACCCCCCCTTCCCCCCACCTTCATCGTCAGGATTGGAAACCACCTACCACTTTATAAGAGGAATTTTAGCATACTCCAGATTCCTGACCATAAAAATCTAAAACATACCCTTCCGATCCTCTCTACACCCTTTGAATGTGAGCCAACGAATCCCAACATAGATTTTGTTAAGGTGAGATGACCAGGGAAATTTTTAGGAGCGAAATTTATCCCATGGGCTAATTTTTGACCTTTTCTTTTTCAAAAGAAGAATCATAAATTTCCATTTTTTTCTAAATTGATTCACCCAATTTCTATGGGATAAAATTTGTTTACTCTAAAAATCACCAAAATTGTCCAGAAACTATATAAAGCCCTTAGAAATTTGCTCTAACACTCTCCATAAGACAAACCTGGTGAAAATATTGCATAAAAGAATGAGTCTAGGCCAAAATGATTCCATATTAGGTACCCAAGTACAATAAAAAATATTCATGAAGTGAGGAAAGAGGGAAAACCATGTGGGAACCCTTCCCCTTGAAAAGAGGATGAGGAGAAGAAAACTAGAAAGTCTCCTCTAAAGTCTCCACCACTCCCAAGTGTCCCTGCAAGTATTCAAGCCACTTATCTATGAAGGACTTGGTGATGATGTATGCAACTTGATTTGTACATGGACAATATTTTAGTTCAATAACCCGATCATGTATTATCTCCCAAATGTAGTGCATGTGTATCTCTATGTGTTTGGTCCTTTGACTCTGTATTGGATTTGTGGAAATTTAAGTAACACTCTAATTGTCACACCATATGATAGTCATATGGTAGAACTATAGAACAATCTTTGTAAGAATACCTTACAACCAAATAGTATATGTATCTTCATCCATTTCTCCCATGTACTCTATCTCTACGGATGATAAAGCAATAGATGGTTGCTTCTGGCTTGACCAACATATAGGCTTGAATACCAAGCTAAAAAACATAACCAAATGTGGACTTGTGATTAGTTCCATCACTAGGAAAATTTGAATATGCATAACCAACAAAATATAGTGTGCAACTTGCAACATAGTGAATGCCAAAACTAGCAGTACCTTTCACATATAGAAGAATTATTTTAGCATCTTTCCAGTGTAGCTCAGGAGGCTCCTGCGTGTACCTCGAAACTAATCCAACTACATATAAGATAGGTCAAGCCTAGTGTTAATGAGTAGAGTAGACCCCAACCAACTTTTTGTACCTAGTACTATCCACGAAAGGTATAGTATCCCCATCCTCAAGATTGTAATATCCCTACCATGGAAAATTTCTCATTTTTGACCAATTTTCAAACCTTGGACTAGTGAAACCCCAAATTATCCCAAATGCTCCCGAATTATTTCAAATTATGTATGGAAGGGATTGAGGGGTCTTAGGACATCCTAATACATATAGTGGACACTCATACACTTTCTAAATTCCTTTAGTACTTTCATTACTCAAGGAGGAATGAAAGGGAACAATACTAGCAATTTTCGATGTGTAATCCCCCATTAGTGACCGACTCTTTGGATTCCCAAACACTGTATGAACCTCCCTAATTTCTGAATATAGTATTTTCATAGGTAAAGGAATTCATTGGAAACAAAAATTCAACATTTATCATGATCTACAACTACTTATTGCACCCATCAGACAAAGAGTTGTAACACCTAGAGATTGCTTGGAAATTGTGAACAATGGACATGGAAAATGTTGCATAAAATTTAATCAAATTCACAAGGGGAATGCATATTTTAGTTTGGTCATATAAAATACATCATATGCTGCTCGAACAACTGCAAAAACTCATAGAAAGTATGATACAAAACATATGAAAACTACTCCAAAAATTCCATAAGAAAGTAGAGGGGAAACTAGTTAGTGGTTTGCTTGAAATTTTTACATGATAGACATACGATTTCGAGCTATGGCTTAGACATGCAACTCAAAAAAGTTCCATACATCAGATATTATAACAATGGAATCACAAAATCACCCTCCACAGGATTTATACAACTATGAGTGCGCCATCAACATTAGAACATGGACATTGAGAAGAACATGTGAGAAGAGAAATAAGAAGAATATCTATGGGAGGAACTCGAATTGAAGAGGGACTTGAACATAAAACAAACACATCCTTTAATATACAAGATAATAGGTCTGAATGGCATCTCCTCCAACCAACTTGGACAAGGATCTTTCATCTTCGAAATTGGTTCAATAACAGGGAAGGTAAACACCCACCATGCAAGGACAAACTAAGCTCTCCAAGAGTGAAAAAAAAAATGATCCAAAAGATTCTCTCCTTTGTCATCCTCCTCTTTTATTAACCTCATATGGACTCATGAGGTATAATTCCCTCCAAGATACTTCAATCAACTCGAATTAGTGATAGATTCTCTCATGAGACACTTGTCCACTTCTTTCTTGCATTCCTCTTTACCCCAATTCGAATTGGGAATATTGGCTGACCATAACTCCCTCTATGAACCCTCTTGGTGGATATTTTTAGCTCTTATATTTCATATGTGTCATAGGTCTACAATCAGGTCTGAATTTTTTATATTTTTCATAGATTCCTTCATCATTGTTGTCATAGGTGCCATGGAATCTAGCTACAAGTGTCACAATGCCTCTTCCTCTTCCTTGGGAGTTACTCTTCCAATCCAATTCTACCTTCCTATATTCTTGAAATGAATATTTCCTCTTCATATCCCACAAGTACGTTACCCTCCAACTTGGACTCAAATTGGTGAGAGAATGATGCCAAGTGTAGTGGGGAATCTTGCCACTTGTGAGCCCCACAACCTCTTAAGTGCCCTCATGATCCAATGCCACCTTATTTTATTTTTTATTAGTATTTATTTGATCCATTTAATATGAATTTGTAAGTCTAAGGTGATTTTGGGTCTTGTAGATCCCTTATTCCAAATTTTGATGCTTCCACCCCCAACCTAGTGAACTAGTAAGTTAGTGGAATTTTTCCTCCATGATATTTTATTTGGATGGGGACATTACAAACTTTGAATTGGGAATTTTCTCTTCATGTGACCCTCCTTGTCCATTTGGATCTAATTTTACATTATTGCTAACTTGGACATCATGCTTGGCAATTATTTGACCCTTAGCACCAATTTGACAAACTATCATGAACATGGCCAAGTGGCTTAGGCCATTGTGACCCAATGCAAAATTTGGGGACATGAAAAATCTTCCCCTCCCAATATTGCTTGTACTCAAGAAATTTCAAACATGGATGTTGAAGAACCTACTTTCCTTCCAAAACTTTGAGTAGTGCACTCATGTACTGCAATTGTGTGTTTCCAAAAGTAAAGAGATATGGATTTTTTTTATATTGATATCTCCCGTGACATCACCACTAAACACCAAAATATTGATTAAATCCATAAAAACAAAATTTGCACAATTAATCTTTACTGCTTTCATATTTTGGAAACCTTTGTTGAACTTCAACCCTTTTTGCTCACTGTATAATTCTTTGAAGTTTCCACTGAGTTTCCAAGATTCCAACAAAATTTCAGAGAGGAACCACCATGATTACTTCTGCATTACTATTATTATAATCACTTTCTCAAGTGGTGACTCAATCTCCCATACTGCATGCTGACCCCCAAAAATGAAACCAATGAGACCAAAAATGAAACCAATGAGACCAAAAATGATCCCAGGGTCCCAAATGATCATGATACATGCAAGGTGTGAAATGTCTACTATGAAATGCCATTAACACCAAGCATGTGAAAACAGAATCCATCTCTCAAAAAGTCTCCCACATAGGAAACTAGAACACTGCTATGCAAAGATGAACTCAAACAACTGAAGGTTGGTTTTCTCTCTCAAACCAACAACCAAACTACTACTCCAAGTGAGATGAAACCAAGCTACACCGGGATCCCATTACTTGTATTGCATACTTACAAACACCATGAGTACAAAATATAGATCAACAAAGCACATAAAAATATCATACACATGTACATCAAGAAGGTACCTCATTAAAGAATCATGAAATTTCTTGTACATCCAAGTAAGTAGATCATCATGTGCCCCATACACACAATCATCAATTATTATATCAAATATGCTCCAATGACATAGGTGAGGATCCCATGTCCTATAATGTTGCTCCAAAAGAATGTAAGATTCATCAAAATAATCAACCATGTGTTCTTTCATCCAAGAAGTGAATGAAGAACCTCCACCAAATTCTGAACCAAGTAAGGAGCAAACAAAACAATGAGCCTTCAAGGGGCTCAAAGCAGTACCATATGTGCATCCATGAGTATGTGTATCATCAATACATAACAAAGGATTTTGATGCCAATAATAATGTGCTCCAATCATAGATCTCTTCACCCAAGTATTGGATGCAGTTCCTCCAACATCAAATGAACTAAGCAAGGAAAGGAAAATCATGAGTCTTCAAGTGACGCAAGTGAACATCATAGGTGGATCCATGTAGATGTGTATCATCATAAGGTAACAAAGGATGTTTCTACAAATGTAAAGAAGAAGGTCATATAGTCATGTCATCATAAAAAGGAGATATAAGAGTTTCATACTCCTCATGTGGCACCATCAGAAAGAACCCTTTCATGCATACTTCATTAGGATGAATGCTACAAAATATGGAAGTGTGGGATGTAGGATAGTGAACCAAATCACCAAAATGATTAGAAAGTGCAGAAGTTTCGTCATGTGAAGGATCCATAGGGGTAGGATCATGCACCTCCCTCAAAAGTGTGAAAATTTCCTCATAGATTGGTTCCAAGGTAGAATAGTCATGCACTTCTTCAAAAAGTGCATAACTATCATCGAGGGGCAACTCAAGTTCCTCTTCCACCACAAAAAGTTCTTGGATCTCATCAAGCTCATCTTCAAACACATCAAGCACATGCAAATTTCCATGTTTCTCATGATTCACTATGTCATGGGAATCCTCCAAGCAATCTATCATATGACAATTTGAAACATATGAGGATGAACACGTATCTTGCAACCTCTCAAGAAGTTGCTCATTTTGAATTTGGAGCTTACTAATATCCTCATTATTCTTCAAGTATGATTCATGTAACCATTCATTAAGCTCAACCAAATTGTTTCTATAAAAAAACAAAGACATGAAATTACTTTTGATGTTGCACATTGCTCTTTGAATCTTCTCCTTGTCTTCAAGGAAGGATGGCTCCTCCAATGAAGAAACTCTCCAAATTTTTTTTGACACCAATGCTTGAGTGTCATGGAGTATGCTAAGGGACTCTGTAATTTATTTCACTCATCTTCAAAGACCCTTCAATCAAGGATGGTTCATGAGAGCGAACCTCCTCTTTTTTTTCTTCTTGGGATCAACTTCACATGGGAGCTTAAGTGGTGATGGGGAAGTTGATCTTGTTTCTTCTTCAACTGCTATAAGGTATTCATATCCATGGTTAATGGAACTTAGGATTTCAACAACACCTTCAAAAGTGATCTCTGTCACCAACATATAGGTGTGAGAACCCATCAATAGGTACTCCTTCATAGTTCAAGCATCCATCAGTAGATGCTCTTTGATCCATGTCCAAAGTAGAATGTGTCTCAGAATGATCTTCAGTAGTTTCCATGGAATATTATTCATGCTCATGTGATGTTTCTTCATATTTTTCAGAGCCACTTGTGAGTGAATTTCGATCCTCTTCATGTAATGCTTCGTCTGCTTCACCACCTAGAGAACTAGGTGGCTCATGGGTCTCCTCATTTTGCTCCTCCTTTTCACTCAAACATATATGATTTGATCTCCAAGGTATTTTACAAGAAGGGCATAAAAATTTCTTCACTAACTCCACATATTCATTATTGGGCCTATATACAAACAAAAAATCCTCAAGAAATTCAAAAGGAACTACTGGGGATGATTCCATAATAACATTATAGGATTGATATTGTTGGGGCAGGGTTTTGTAAGTTTCCCTCCACCATGCTACTTCCTTCAAAGGATAGTTCCTTAGTGGTGTGATCTCCCAGTCTACATATTAATTGTACAAGTGATCACAATAGTAACCATCATCATCTCTAAATGTGAATTGGGTAGAGGTACTTCATGAGGTTTCCTCATCGACATAGATTCCATCATACAACTCAAAATCATCTTCCTCTGAGGCATATAAAGAATACTCCTTATCATACTATGAGCATGAATAATACATGGCTGCAATTTACTGCTTGAATGGATGACCCAATGCATAGGTGCAAGGACCATGCTCTGATACCACTATAATATCCCTACCATGGAAAATTACTCATTTTTGACCATTTTTCAAACCGTGGACTAATGAAACCCCAAGATGTCCCAAATTATACCAAATGATTTCGAATTATGCCTGGAAGGGATTGATGAGTCTTAGTACATCCTAATACATCTACTGGACAGCCATACACTTGCTAAAGACCTTTAGGATTTGCATTAATCAAGGAGGAATGAAAGGGAACAATACTAGCAATTTTCAATGTGTAATCCCCCACTAGTGACTGACTCTTTGGATTCCCAAAAAATATACGACCCTCCATAATTTATGAAAAATTCTTTTCATAGGTAACTAAATTCATTGGCAACCAAAATTCAGCATTGATCATGATCTACAACTGATTATTGCACCCATCAAATAGAGAGTTGTAACACCTAGACATTGCTTGGAAATTGTGAATAATGGACATGGAAAATGTTGCATAAAATTTAATCAAATTCTCAAGGGTCCTGCATAGTTTATTTTGGTAATATACAGTAAATCATAGGCTGATTGAATAGATGCAAAAAATTAGAGAAATTATGATACAAAACAGATTCAAAACTACTCCAAAAAGTTCATAAGAAAGTAGAGGGGAAACTAGCTCAAATTAGTGGTTTGCTTGGAATTTTTACATGATAGACATAGGATTTCTAGATATGGCTCAGCTATGAAACTAAAAAAAGTGCCATACATCATATCTTATGAAAATTGAGTCACACAATCATCCTCCACAAGATTTATACAACTATGAGTGTGCCATCAACATTAGAACATAGCCATTGAGAAGAATATGTGAGAAGAGAAATAAGAAGAAGATCTATGAGAGGAAATTGAACTGAAGAGGGACTTAAACCTGAAATAAGCACATCCTTTAAGATTTGATAATAGGTCTGAATGACCTCTCCTCCAACCAAATTGTACATGGATATTTCACCTTCGAAATTGGTTCAATAGAAGGGAAGGTAAACACCCACCGTGCAAGGACAAGCTAAGCTCTCCAAGAGTGCAAAACAAAAATGATCCAAAAGATGCTCTCCTTTTTCATTCTTCTCTTTTATTAACCTCATATGGAATGATGAGGTCAAATTCCCTCCAAGAGACTTCATTCAACTCAAATTAGTGACAGATTCTCTCACGAGACAGTTGTCCACTTCTTCCTTGCATTCCTCTTCCCGCCAATTCGAATTGGGAATCTTGGATGATCATAAATCCCTCTATGCACCCTCTTGCTTGCTATTTTTAGCCCTGATATGTCATATGTATCATAGGTCTGCAATCAGGTCTAAATTTTTCATATTTGTCATAGATTCCTTCATCATTGTTGTCATAGGTGCCATGGAATCTAGCTACAAGTGTCACAATGTCTCTTCCTCTTCCTTGGGAGTTACTCTTCCACTCCAATTATACCTTCCTAGATTCTTACCATGAATATTTCCTCTTCATATCTCTCAAATACGTTACCCTCCACCTTGGACTCAAATTGGTGAGAGAATGATGCCAAGTGTAGTGGGGAATCTTGCCACATGTGGGTCCCACAACCTCTTATGTGCCCTCATGATCTAATGCCACCATATATATATTTTTTATTATTATTTATTTGATCCATTTAATGTGAATTTTTAAGTCTAAGGGAATTTTGGGTCTTGTAGCTCCCTTATTCCAAATTTTGATGCTTCCACCCCCAACCTAGGGAACTAGTAAGTTAGTGGATGTTTTCCTCCATGATAGTTTATTTGGATGAGGACATTACAAAATTTGAATTGGGAATTTGATCTTCATGTGACCCACCTTGTCCATTTGGATCTAATTTTACATTATTACTAAATTGGACATCATGATTGGAAATTATTTGACCCTTAGCACCAATTTGACAAACTATCAGGAACATGGCCAAGTGGCTTAGGCCATTGTGACCCAATGCAAAATTTGGGGACGTGGCAAAGATTCACCTTGAAAAGAAATGTTGATGTTTTGATTTTATAATATGTCATTTGAAACCTGATAAGTAGATCATGTGCATAACTGGACTATGTTATCTTGATCCTTAAATCAAACTAACTAATTCCAAGTCTAATAAAATAGTGCAACAATCCCATATATGTCATGGAAAAATTTTCATGCAATGCATATTTTGTCGAAGCAACCTGTGATAAGTAAATCATCTACATAAAGCACTATCAATAACAAGGACTCCACCTATTTCAGATTATACATATTTAGGTTTGAATGGCATCGAGAGAATCCATGTGATAATATGAAGGTGTCCATCTTAGCATACCAAGCTTGGGGTGATTTCTTGAGGCCATACAAATACTTCCTTAGCCTGCAAATAAGTGAAGAATTTTCAACATATCCTTGTGGATTATCCATGTTTATATCTTCCATACAACCTTCATGAAAAAATACACTCTTCGCATCCATGTGGTTAACCTCCCAATGTCTAGTTTCTAGAATGGATAGAAATAGTTTGATGGAGTCTATCTTCGCAACTAGTGCAAAAGTATCTGTGTAGTCTATCCCATGAACATGTGATAATCCCTTAGCTACAATTCGAGATTTGTACTTTCTAACAAGCCTATCTACTACCATATTTGTTCAATATATCCACCTACACCGAACAATCTTCCTACTAAGAGGAAGCATAATTAATTCCCAGGTATGATTTGGGATAAGGGAATCATATTCCTCATCCATGGAAGCCTCCCATTATAGGTTTGCTACAAAATATGGACAAGAATAAGGATTTTATGTGGAGAACATGTATAAATGAATAGGAATCAATGTATATATACTAGAGAATGCTTGTGGATCACCCTAAAACTATGATCTAGTCCTTTGTGTATCTATTCAATCACCCACTAAATCTCTTGCTACCAGTGGAGTTTATTGTGACTAAATTAGTCTTGATGTCATATATACAATGACATGCTCATCTAAGTCACTTTATATCCAATCATCATCAGAAATTTGATCAAAATCTAAAGTTCGATCAGAATCTAAAATATCTACATCAACTAGAACTGGTGGATTTGCAATGGGTTTCTCCTAAAGTACACGCATGGGGCCCTCTTTGAATTTAACACTTCTTTCAATGAAGAGTTTTTCTATAAAAGAGTTTAGAAACCTTTAATATTTAACACCTTTTGAATTCCCAAAAAATATATACTTTTGAATTTGATGCTCAATAATCCTCCGCATTCTCTATTGGTATATGTGCCCAAGCACGAGATCCAAAAAACCAAAAATGTATGACTTTTGGTTTCTTACCAATCCAAGCCTTGAAAGGGGTGAATCCCTTCAAAGATTTGTGAAGAACTATGTTCTGTATATATAATGAATGATTCATGGCTTCAACTCATAGCTTGGGATCAAGAGATTTGGTTTAAAGCATGTAGTTAGAAATTTATTTCATAGATTTTTTGTTCCTCTTAGCTACATCGTTATGTTGGGGTGTATATGCCATTGTGTGCTACAATGCGATACCTGATTCTGAACATAGATATTGGAAATACATATTCATGTATTCTCCCCATTATATGTGTGCAATATATTGATCTAATACCCATAATTATTCTCTACTAAATCCTTAAAGTCTCTGGGGTACTCAAATACTTCAGCTTTTAGTTTTGAAAAATACACCTAGGTAAATCTAGACCAATCATCAATTAATGTTAAAACATACCTTACCCTACTCATGTAAAGTATAAGGAATGGTCATATGATGCCACTATGAACAAGTTCAAGGGATGAATATTCTTTCCAATCTTTCCCCTCCTCAAATTTCTCTTTATGATTCCAAATATGCATCCCTGACAAACTCCATTTGAAAATTTTATTTTTGGCAACCCTGTTACCATGCCTTAATTATTGAATTGCTGCAAGTACCTATAATTGAGATGTCCAAATATCTCATGAAATAACTTTCTCACTTCATTACCATGGTTTAAAAGTGTAGCTTATGTACATTTAGTAATAAAATGGGAAAAAATATATAATTTGGATTCATGATCTGCTGTGCTAACAACCTGTGACCTATTGGAAATCTATGAAATCACCACTAACTAACTCTAGAGTGAATACCACTTTATTTTTGGAACTTGAATGTGTGATATGATATATGGAAAATAAATTTGGAAAATTAAAGTACATGCAACACATTTTTAAAATACCCACCATCTAGATCAATCCTACATTTCCCACATATCAGAACAAGTGTGTCATATCCCATTAGAATGGGAGGAATAGTGCAAGGCTCCAAAGAAGTGAAATAATCTCATGATTCTACCACGTGATAAGAGGAACCTGAATCAAAATATATGTGGATAATGATGAATAATTAACAACCAAATAATGACCTTTTGTCTTTTGACCTTGATCATTGGGAGACTTTTTACCATCCTTTTTCTAAGCATTTTCTGACATTGCTAGATTGTTTTACTACAGAGTTTGTGCCATTTGATCTACGATATTATTAATGCATGAATTCCTGGGATGAAATCCTCTATTACTTTAGCTTCACTTTGATTTTCCCTTCTTCTTACCCCCTCGGGATTGGAATTTTCTCCATTGGATTTAGGATTTGGACAATTTTTCCAATTTGAGTATTTCTTACCTTTATTTTTCTTATATATATTGTTGCATGTATTAGATACCTCATTTGTTGCAAGGGAATGAGCCTTTTAGGACTTGAGGGAACCCATTTGAACTAGCTTATCATGTTATTGAGTGAGTGTGACAAAAAAATCACCCAAAGGTGGCATCTTCCATGCGATTCCCATAACTAGTTTTGCAACATCTAAGGAAGATACAAACATTGAGTATTGTGGACCTAGTTTTGAGAGAATAGAGAGTATAATCTACTCCTATTTCTTCTAAATCCCACAAAACTTGAGCTATAATAACAAGTATTTAAACTTAGTGAAAAATATGAATAGTGTGTAAGTTACTTGGGCTCAAAGTAATGAGCTCGTTCTCCAATTGTTATCCCCACAACATATTCCGTTTCCTGAAAAGACCCTCTAAAATGGTCTATACTTCATTTAGTTTTGAATAAGATTCAATATGAAACCGAATATTGGGAAAAAATGAAAGGCACAAAAACCCAAATTCCTCATCCATCCTATTAAAACATTTGTTTTATCCACTACAAATTTGGTTCAACTTTCTTTCCCATAGTTATCCTATAAATACCCTTACTCCTGAAGAGAAAAATGGCCTCATGATTTTGTTCATGATAATTGAATGGAGTGATAATGAATTGTTGGGGTTGATCCATCTTATCTACTATGGATTCTATTGATCATGCCTTTTTCTTGCAAAATAAAGCTATTCTCCTCCTAGATTCCATCTAGCTCTGTTACCATATAAAATCTGATGATTACTTGGAAGAGATCAAATATATATAGAAACCTAATGAACAATAATACACTTAGCAATTTTCCAAGGGAAAAAGAAAGGGGAGAGTGAAGAGAGAAAAAATATAAGAGCACAAATTGAATTCTCATTAAATAATTCAAAGAATTAACAATGTTGGCACATAAAGCAATTTGAATTCCTAAAAGAGGCAATTTAAATTGTCTACTCATGCATGAAAACCTAGCTATGCTTAACTCAGATCTCATATGCCCTGGTTAGCCATGCAATCTATCAAGAATGATTTAACTAGCTCATTATAATTAACCCATGATTACAAGTGGATGCTTACTTTCTTAAAATAAGGGATCTAGTCCATGCATAAATTATGCATGATGGGAAACACCTAAAAATAGTGAAGGAGAGAACTCCCCTTCCTTGATTCATGTTATAAGGTTCACTCCATGAACTCAAACATAGTAGTTAGGATCCTAAAATTAGGGAAACCATCCTAAAATCAGGTAATGTGCTCTCACTATATAGAATTAGTAGACTCCCCTTAAATCTAGGGATGAAATGCTCCCATGGATCACTTGGTCAAATTTAGTCAAAATTAGATCATTGAAATCATGAGACCAAGCTTTAAATTATCTAGGTGAGCTATTAATGCTAAGGAGTAGAAAAATGTGGTCTAAGTTCTAGGTTTCTATGTTATATTCTTTTGGTCGGATGATGGACTATCGATGGTCTCCTCCATTTGTGCATTTAAAATAAGAGATACTTATTATGACTCTTGTGCAAGATTCTAATAATTGTAACTAGAGAATTGTGTCTACCTACCTACAAGAACTTATATATGGATTGAAACAAAAAACAAATACAAATATATAGTAGGTTCAAATTTAGTCCTAGGATGTCAATTCAAATGTCAACAATGAATACATACATATACATTGTTTTTCATATCCTTTAAGTTTAACATTTACATATATATTCTTTAAGTTTACGTGTGTGTGTGATTGCACAAAAATTGAATCCTTTTGGAACAAAAGCTGACCATATGTAGTGACTAGGGTTTAACATCATAATATCTACATATGAAGCACACATACTCATGTTGGTGACATAACTCATTACAACAAGGAGAAAATTAATTGGTTCCTAATGGTTTCCATCAATCTAAAGTGTGATGTACCTTTCCATCGATATTTCTAAGTACTTTAAAAAATAATATGTACCACCTACAACAAGCTAATTTTCTATAGTTAGCATTATTTTTACACTGTCTTCAATGTTCCTACATTCTAAAGACATTTTTGTATTGATTTCAGTTTTAGCTATTTCTTTTGTATTTTCCATGATGCTTTAGCAAATGAAAATGGAAATTTCGATAATGAGGAGGGAGCTCTCCATGATATCTATTTTACTTCTCTCTTTTTCACTCCATCACATGTATTTTACCTTCTTATTTTTTCTCTTTCAACATTCCTTTGCACCTTCTTGTGCAATTGCTAGTTTTATTTACACATGCGCTAGGTTATGCATTGCTACCATTTTTCAGTTTGTCATATTTTTCACTCATTTATAATTTACCGTAGCCCCTCCCACCCATTGACCTTGGATATTTTATATAATTTCCATTACATCTGGCTATTATCACTTAAGTATCCCTCTAATGTTTGGCACTCCCTCGTTACCCACCCAAGGTACTTTTCCCTCATCAATTTGGCAAGCATATCCTACATTGACCAATTTTAGGGTTTCCAACACCCCAGGGTTTACAAAAACATTCATATACTTTGGTTTTGTGGTAGTTGTTGTTGACATTCTAAAGGTTAGGGGACTTGGTTTATAAGGAAAATTGAATGGAAGTTTCATTTATGTATCTTTGACGTACGATGCTATTGAATGCGAAAAAGGATTGGTCTCAATGATTAATACAAAATCATGCAATCCTTTATTTTGTCTACATTTTTGGATTTTCTTCAAGCATCACTTCTCTATGGTTTGAAATATCCTTGTTCCCTAGTTCAAAAAAATGTGTGTTATTTGTAGCAACAAGTCATGCATAGTAATAGCTATTGATGGAGCTATAGAACATTGCATTAGACTATCGATTGTAAAACCTAAGCAACAATCTACCGCAATATTTATGCATGTTTTAGAACCATCTATAGAGACTAGAGTGGGAAGTGGTGACGAAAAATCACCCTTGCCTAAAATATCTAATGATATAGAAGAAAAATAGTACCTCACATATAGATGAATCTGATTTCTTATTGTAATCTACTTAGAGAATGATTGTGGTTTTATTTGGAATAATCCATCACACATGACAAGAAGAAGGTATATATGAAATAAAAAAATTCAAACTACTTTCAGTCTATTTCTCCTATTCACCACTAGTACCATTGGAATATGGTCCTTTCCCAACCTATCATTTTAAAAGAAACTTCAATAATAATTTGTTCATTATGGAGTATGTAAACTCAAAGCACAACACATACAATATTGTTTGCAGTAGGAAAGATATGTAGAATTTGAGCATATAGATCTAGCTACTAAACAGGATAGCAATACTATGAAAGAGATCAACAATATAAAAATTCATGCAACAAATTTGCTAAACATTAATCATCACACAAAATCCATAAGTCAATAACATGAGAGAAAGAGAATGTTGTAATACATTAACGTTCAATGAATGAAGTAGAAAGCATAAATAGGCACCCTAGACCTAAATTCAAAATAGGTCTTTAGGAGCCCTAATTAGGCTTAACATGAGCGAATATATCCCCATGATAGCATGGACACTCCATAAGGTGATTTAACTACTCCATCATTACCCTAGGTGAACCTTAAGTGAACTAGGACACCCTAACTACTTGTTCCAACTACCAAGCTCATGTGGTTGAGCATAGGCACATGCATGTGATCCAGACACTCCAGAGACTCATCTAGTGCACATGAGGCTAACTAGAGCCATGTAAGTGAATTGGTTGATGCATGCAAGAGTTCTAACTCATACTAAACTGAACTGAACTGAGATAAGCTTAAATGAATTGAGTTGAACTAAAGGAGGGATCCATTTAGGCCATGCATGTTAGTGTTAGGGGCCTAGGAGCTAAGATGAAGCTCTAGGGTGACTTAGGAGGACAAATTATAATCAATGTAGACCTATAGATTCATGAAGTCATATCCTAAGTCTCTAGGTAGGATAATGAAACTATGAGATGGTTATTTTTCTCTAACACCCCCCATAAGCCGAACTGGGTGAAATAAATGAAACAAATATGGATCCCAAAAATTTGCAGCCATGTTAGGTACCCATGAAAATTATCTAAACATTGCGTAAGAGTAAAAACCCACATGGGAAACCCTTCCCCCCCCCAACAAAAATAGAATGTGAAGAGAAGGCTTTAAGGAGCTTGCTCAGAATATGCCTTCATTCCATAAGAATCTCTCAACTGGGTGAACTACTTGTCTATGAAGGGCTTTTCAAAGATCCCTGCAAAGTTTTGTGAACTCCTTCTTTTGTAATGCATGTGATCCCATTTATGAGATCCAAACACTTTGAAGTGCTTGAATGGTGGTTCTTGACCACTACTTGCTTCGAGTGGATGAATCTTCTTGAAGCTTTTGTGCGTAACTTGGCGAATTGTAGGAGCAAAATTTGTAGAACCGGAATAGGAGGAGACGTTTTGGAGGTCTTCTTCAACTAGAACATGATTTGGTACAAGTTCAAAGTATGAAAACATATTTTGGAGGTCTTCTTCAATGAGAACCTGATTTGGGACAAGTTCTCTAATGTATAGGAAAAAAATGTTGATCACCTCTTCTTTTGGGCCTGTAAAAGGGTCTTCCTTAGCTGAATGGTGGATCAAAACCAATTCATATCCCATTGTGGTAGGGTGTGTGAAAGTATCAATGGATGTGAGTATTTCCTTTTAGGCCATATGTTGTGAATATTTTGAATCAAGGATGTATGTAATAGAAACTACTGAAAGTGAATACATGCAACTAACATTTTTCAATGTGGCAACTTGCTTGTTGCACTCCTCCTCCTCTATATTTTATTCAAAGAAATTTTTGTACCTATAATATTCTTCTTTATGTAGGACTTTATTGCAGTAGACACACCATGGATTCTCCTCTTTCCTCTTGCCATCATTAGAGTCAAAATATTCATGAGAAATCCTTGGGTTTTGCTCATTTTTCCCTTGTGTGGGGGATTTTTCTTGTGTGCGCCCTTCTTCCCCTCATTGGATGCAAGTGCATGCACATTTCAGGTATTTTGTAGGCCCATTTGAGATACCTTCTCTTTATCTTAAAGGAGGGAGGAAGCAAAAACATCCAAACTAGGCACATTGAAGGAGGCTCCAAGATCCAATCTAGTAGAATGAACAACATAAACAAAGACAATATAATTAGGACCCAATATGGAGAGAATAGAGAGTACCATTTGTTTGTCATCCTTATTGATCTTACACATATTTATATACAAGAGATCTAATTTGAGCATGGTGAAAAACTCTTGAATAAATTCAAGATCACTTGGTCTCAAGTTCATTAGTTCCACCTCCAATTGATGGTCCCTCATTTCATATTGTGTTCCAAAGACAATAGACAAGGTGGACCAAAATTCATTTGGAGAATTCTTGGATGTAATGTGATAGAGTAGGTCTAGAGAAATAAAATATCAAAGCAACATGAATGCTTCATTCATTCTATTCAAGTATTTAGACTTTACAACCGCTAAAATTGGTTCTACATCGATATTCCATTGTGATTTGATAGATCCCCTTCATCCTCAAGAGTATCTATACTCTTGATTTCCATTCATAATAGTTAAATGGGGTTAGGATATGTTGGGGATATATTTCCATGGATGCAAATGAGCTCTTTGATGGCTGAAAATGAGATTCTTTAACTTACAATAGCTTGATCCCTAAAAAGAAAACACTAGAGTACTAAATAGTTTAGCACCCATGCAGCTTTGATACCATGCAGAATTTGAGCATATAGATATAGATGTGATAATCTGCAGGGATCTAGCAACTGTAACAATCTCACAGTCAAACTCTCAAGAATATCTGCAAAGTAGAAGAGAAGCATGCACTCAATAATCACTCATAAACACAGAATAATGGACAATGTCAATATCATACAATGAATAATGAATGTAAACAATGTGTTACAATAATATATGATGAGGCATCATATAGGGTTCGAATTAGCGAGGTAGGGAATTCAAATCTGAGCTCAGAGTCTAGCTTGGAGAACAATTGAGAGAACATTGAGTCAGCATTATCACTCATAAATGGTAAGAGCCAGTCAAGTGTGTCCAACTGAGTCTAACAGAACCATCCAGGCATAAATCAGGGAATGGAGACTCCAAGGGGGGTGCATGAGGCTATCTAGCTCAAATTCTAGCTTGGATAACAATGGAGACATCATCCAGTCAATAGTATCAGTCATAAATGGTAATAGTCAGTCAAGTGTGTCTAACTGAGTCTAACAGAACCATCTAGGCATAAATTAGGGAATGGAGACTCCAAGGGGGGCGCATGAGGCTGTCAAATAGTCAAGTGGAACTCCAGAACTAGCTAACTAGAATATATAAGCAATTAGCATGAGTAATAAGTGGAAGAAATACTCAATCAATGTACTAACTGAATGATAACTCCCGGTAGGTGAGATAAGGCACCCTAACTGAGTGATAACTGAAGGTAGGTGAGTAAAGGCGCTCTAACTGACAGTGGTATGTGAGAAAGGAGCACTTTCCATGCACAAAATTCAAGAAGGGCGCATCAGGTAGGTAGGAGGCCAATTGGGGGTTGTAGACAGGCTTTGGAGAGCTAGAAGCAAGCTCTAGGTGCAGGGGAGACCACCATGATGATGACTGGATGCATGCAGGCATGCAAAATATAAAAATGATGGTGTGAATATTCCAACACCCCCCCGCAAGCTATACTATGAGATAATAACTGAAATCTAAAAAATAGGGCCCTGGTGACTAAGACCAAAGGTCACCCCGTACAATCAATCTAAATAAACTAAGTGAGGAAAGATGGAAAACCCAGTGGGAAGAAAGCCCTCCCTCAAAATAGACTAAATGATGCTAATGAAGCATATCATCTCTCACCTCTGAAGGAGGTAACTGTCCTTCTTTCTCAAAGAAGGATTGATAGATCCGAAATGGATAAGGAATTTCACAAGGTTGAATCCTTACATGTGAAAACTATGATCTAGTAGATCGGGGAGCAGTGGATGCCCATCAAAGAAGATGATTAGTAAAGTAAGAAGGATGAAACCTCTCATGCTGAAAATATGATCTGGTTGATCGGGGAGCAGTGGATTCCCATCGAGGAAGAGGATAACCACTGTGAGAAGGATGAAACCTTCCATGCTGAAAATCTGCTTTGGCTGAACGTGGAGCAGTGGCTACCAATCGAGGAATGGGTGAGAGATCTTCAGGTTCTTGTGGATATGGATCCCCCATTCGCTCATCTTCATCATTAGTTGCTAGACCTTCATGTTCTTGTGGATCTGGGTCTAGCATTCCCTCATCATCATCTCCATCTTTAGATTTTGAATCTGAAATATCATGTGAAGATGCATCATCACATCTAAGCTCTGAATCTGAAATCTCATGAGGGGAAGCAAGTAAAAATGGATCATCATCACATGCAAACTCTGAATCTGAAATCTCATGAGGAGAAGCAAGTAAAACTGGCTCATCATCACTCGAAGGAGGAACATATCGAAAAATGTTGATGTCATGAAACTGCTCCAGAATATGCATGTAGTCCTCATTTGAACCATCATGACTGTAATCAATATCAGAACAACTAGATGATGATGGATCTTCATTAATATCAAAGGAGGATGCACTAGTGGAGGCCCATTTTGAAATAGGAGTTGGACAAATAGGTTCTAGATCTTCAGGTTCTTGTGGATCTGGATCTAGCATTCACACTTCTTCAAGAGTCCTCTTTTTCTCAATCTCTCTTTCTGTATCTTTGCCCTTTAGGAAAATTTCAAAGGTGCCATGAGAAAACTTGCCACTTAGAAGACCATTAACCACATGCTAAGCTAGCTTGTAGTTGAGATGAGATAGTCTATTCTCTTCATGAGTATGAGAGCGAAGAGCAGACTTCTTTGAGAGAGGCAAGAAGTGTGAAAACTCATAGAGTTTTGTCTCATGATTTGCAACTCCTTTTGCAATGATTTCCCCTGAAACCATGTGTTGTACCTCGAATTCATATGGAGTAAAGATCACTCTTTTGGGCTCTCCAGTATGAGTCATTTGATACACTGAAAGGACATTAGCTGCAAGAGAAGGAACATAAAGCACATCAGAAAAGTAACCATGATCAAGATCGATTCTTCAAATCCCCTCAGAGGAGACTTCTGAATCATTTCCCAAGCTGACGGAAGGGCCAAGTACTTGGACTTTTCAACTGCACTGAGAGGTTCTACCATCGTTCCGTTGACTATTCTGGTGAAGCTCTTGGATCTCATGAAGAGATCCATCTTGGATTTCCACTCAACATAGTTGGAAGATGTGAGCTTTAGATCCATCTGAACAGAGAAAGTCAAATAGTTGAAGAAGATTCCGAATGGGTGAATAAACCTACAAAACAAGAGAAGTTTTTGCTGATGGAGAATGCTACACTTTGAATGAACACTACCTTAAGGACACTTGGCACATAGACTAAGTCATTCACACCTAGATATACCTCACTGGATTTCTCCAATGAATTCAAGTAATAGCACCATGATTTGCTGTGGAAACTCAGAGGCTTCTGGTGCACAAGTGAAAGATAGTTGCTCAAAGAAATGCTGCAACTGCTACAATGGTTGCAATTCGAATAGCTGCTGACTGCTCTAATACCATGTGATAATCTGTAGGGATCTAGCAACTGTAACAATCTCACAATCAAACTCTCAAGAATATTTGCAAAGAAGAAGAGAAGCATGCACTCAATAATCACCCATAAACACAGAATAATGGACAATGTCAATATCATACAATGAATAATGAATGTAAAGAATGTGTTACAATAATCTATGATGAGGCATCATATAAGATTCAAATTATCCAAGTAGGGCATTCGAATATGAGCTCAGAGTCTAGCTTGGAGAACAATGGAGACATCATCCAATCAGCAGTATTAGTCATAAATGGTAAGAGCCAGTCAAGTGTGTCCAACTGAGTCTAACAGAACCATGTAGGCATAAATCAGGGAATGGAGACTCCAAGGGGGGTGCATGAGGCTGTCTAGCTCAAATTATAGCTTGGATAACAATGGAGACATCATCCAGTCAGTAGTATCAGTCATAAATGGTAATAGTCAGTCAAGTGTGTCTAACTAAGTCTAACAGAACCATCTAGGCATAAATCAGGGAATGGAGACTCCAAGGGGGGCGCATGAGGCTGTCAAATAGTCAAGTGGAACTCTAGAACTAGCTAACTAGAAGCTATAAGCATTCAACATGAGTAATCAGTGGAAGAACTACTCAATCAATGCACTAACTGAATGATAACTCCCGGTAGGTGAGATAAGGCGCCCTAACTGAGTGATAACTGAAGGTAGGTGAGTAAAGGCGCTCTAACTGACAATGGTAGGTGAGAAAGGCGCACTTGCCATGCACAACAGTCAAGAAGGGCGCATCAAGTAGGTAGGAGGCCAATTGGGGGCTGTAGACAGGCTCTGGAGAGCTAGAAGCAAGCTCTAGGTGCTAGGGAGACCACCATGATGATGACTGGATGCATGCAGTGGCATGCATATTTTCATGCAGGCATGCAAAATATAAAAATGATGGTGTGAATATTCCAACAATAGATACTGAAAAAGATAGCAATACTGCAAAAGAGACCAACCATATACAAATTCATGCAAAATATGTGCTAAACATTAATCATCACACAAAAGAGAGAAGTCAATAACATGAGATAAAATTCAATATCTCCCATGTATATGGGAAGAGATTTTTTTATTTTCAAAATTCATTTGTAGTCTTGCCACCCAATATTCACCAACCAAAACATGAAATTACAAGAAACTCATAGAAAATATTGTTAATGAAGAGGGTGTTATACATGGAAAAAATGGAAGGAATCTAACCTCCAATTTTCATTGCTTCCACTCCACTCACATTGGCAAGAGAAACCCTCATCATCATCTTCATCAACTGGTTACTTGAGTTGGTTACATTTGAACTGTCACTTCCATATTCATTTTTTGCAGCATTGGATCCTCATTCATATTCCATTTTCTCTTCTAGGTTATCAACTTAAGCTCATCATGCCTTTGAATCTTGAGACTCTGAGTATGCAAGTCAATCTTCAATTATGTTTGCAAATATTCCGCGTTTTCCTTAAAACTCATACTCCTTATGTTCATGTATGAAAATTTATATGCAAGAACATAAAAATGATCTTATAGAGATAAAACTTGTTCATTCAAAATTACCAATTGGGCACTCTCCCATTTTTTCAACCATAACCCTTAGGGAAGAATTCATTGGTGGAGATGAATGGGAAAGAATCTCTAACCTCATACTCACTCTTTGCAATTTGAATGCTTTCATAGACTTACCATAGCAACTCATAAAGAGGGGAGTCATATCAGACATGTTTTGTAGATGTTTCTTGCACAAACTAAATCATGTCAAAGAGAAGTGCCATATCTTGGAACCCATACTTAAATGACTAACTTAAATGACTAATTTAGTCCAGGAATAAAAATATGACTAGCTAGCAACTACAAGAATATGAATTAGTCATTTACACTAGTCATTTTTAATTGTCACTCCGACAATGGAAACTTGTAATTTTGACAATGAATTTTTACAATTTGCTAAATTTTAACACTGCAGATGGATTCAAAGACCCCTTTAGAAAGGGGTCTCTAAATCTATCTGTAGTGTTAAAATTTAGTAAATTGTAACTAGTCTTTGAATCCATCTTAGATTTTTTTATAAGTCTTCATAAGATTCATTTAACTCTATTAAGTGTTGAGTATCCACCAGGTATGTCTAAGAGGTAGGACACCGTTTACACATTTTTTGGTGTGTGATTACTCGACTCAATTTAACGACTTTGAGGACTTCATCATTTACCGACGACTCCCTCATATAAGTAGCCATTTTTTAGGTTTTGAACAATCTTCTCATGGATTTTATGTCTTTAAAATATTTCTAAAACTTAATAGGTTCAGGGTTAAGATAAATATATGTTTTTTTTATTGTTAAATTTTTTTTTAATTTCGTTTTTTCTTTTCTCATATTCATTGTTCTTTATTTTCAATATTTTTCAGTGATTATTTTAATTTGTTTGTTTAAGTATTAAACATAATGAAAACACATATTCCCCTCTTGATATAGAGCACACTACTTCTCTTAACACTAAAGTCATGATTATAAAAATAGATCCATCTTATCCCTATATATTAAGAACCCACATTAACCTTGAATCAATTAAGAATTATGAGAAGCTCCTATCTATGACCCCAGGATAGACACTGATGGATTTGCAAACATATCAACATCAAGAGGGACAAGATCCAAAGTCCCTCTACACATATTACTACTCTTCATGCTTTTTCAAGAAAAAAATCCTCCGCTAAGAGATCCTTCCCTCCAACCTTGATTCTTAGGAGTGAAATACCTCCTCGATCTAGGGATCTTCCTAGGATTCCTCCTAGAATTACATAGTGTGTCCTGGTTATCATTGGGTACACTCCAGAGGACATTGTCAAACGTTGCATCGACCCCTTGATGGTGATTGATGACTCAATTGAAGAGCTCAACCCCTTCATGGTGATTGATGACTTAGTTGAAGAGTCTTTCTTCTCTCACCCATCTTTTAGCCTCCACTCCTAGTTCCAACACACCTTGACACTTTCTTGTTTTAAAAAAAGGGAACACATCTTTTTATGGATAGTAAACAAAAAAATAAGCTCGACACACCTTGACACACTTAAGTGAAGAGTATGGATTGTTATTACCTTGCCAACACTATATAATAATTGACCTGAAGTCTACACTAACAATATTTGATATAATCAATAGCAACATCCTATAAACCCCCCACACAAGAGAAGCGTTCCCACCAAGATTTGAATTTGGGCCATTACTATATTAATCACTGAAAGTTGTTGCTAGACCACAATGCGACAAAGTTTCCATATTATTTTTATGAATTTGATTCTACAATCATTTTGCACTTCTCTTAGCTATGCACTTGGCTCTTTTTTTGTGGTTGATAGTATACAAATAAGAATTGCACTAAAATCATTTTCGAGTCTCATTGTCAATCCACCCTTGTGGTTTATTCAGTAGAAATTAATAAAAGTATAAAATCTTATCATATCTTATCCAACAAGTTATATGCCATAAGGAACCATTTGGATTTGAATTTGGGCCTTTCCTGGGTAATCCACAAAGTTACCAATTCCTCTAGATTTAGAAAAAAAAAGAAAACATCAAAATCCCAATATTGACTATTGAATGTTAGATAAAGGAATCTTACCACGACCTCTGGGGTCCTACCCCTACCAAGGAACACATGAACCCACTGAAGGTAGTGTTGGATACCTAAAGTGCCAAATACGAATGAAATGATGCAAAATGTACTTAGTTCACCAAGGTAAATTGGTATACATAATTGATACTCATCAAGATTATTATATTTGAGCTCAAAATGTCACTTACAAGAATAGAACCTAGGTGGGGAGGAGAACACTCCATCCCACAACCTTTCTAACTAAACCAAATTGGCCTCTCTCTTTATATATTTGTGAATAGTTATTATTTAGTAGAGAATAAAATTATTATTACTTTATTTTTAGATTTGTATAAAATATTGTATTAAGTTGATAAGATAATTATTACAATCTCTTAGAGTGTGAAATGTAGCATAGTGTAATAAAATGGAAAAATAATTTTAAAAGTCCACATCAATAACCTAAATTCCTAAATTCAAATTTAAATGGACACATATTCCTCAAAATAACCTCATTTGGCTAAATTTGGGGTTACTTTCATATATTAATGTAATCAACAACTTGCCAAGTTATTTTTTCTCTTGTATCCATCAAGATTTGTATTGGTACAGTTGCCTATATCCCCATGAGGGAAAATGGGGGAGGTCAAGACTAGCATGCATGTGAGTGGTGCTTATTTGTATATGGGACTAGTGGTGCGGTATGTGAGTGCTTATCCTGCATGACTATTGTTTGGCGTAGTTTAAATATTCTACATTTTCAACCTTTTTCGAGTATATTTTCTGTATTGTTTTGTTTGGAGTCCGGTTGAAAATTTGTAAAAAATCGTATAATCAAATATATTAGCTATGGAAATTGCATAATTGGGGTGAAATGGGGGTACTAAAGGGTGGTGAATCTATTTATGGATTCAAAAACAAAATTTAAAAACTTCCAAATTTGGATTTTACCAAAAATATTTTACCGGATTCCAACCAAAACCCACCGGAAAGTCTAAAACATAGAATAAATAGACTGCTCCATATTGTTTTGGTATGAATTGGCTATCTTGATGGGGCATATTTCTCTAATAGAATTTACTTCCTTCATATAATAAATGTGGGTTAGTAAAATCCATTGGGAGCATAAGTGAAGGGTTGATCTATACAAAAGTCACCTATCATTGGATACAAAAATCATAAGCATTGGAGTTATTACTTGAAGGATACACTTCATATAAACATTGGAGTTATTACTTGAAGGATACACTTCATATAAACATTGGAGCCCATTGGACAATTTAAAAAAAATACAAAGCAAATACATAAAAGCAAAACCAAAGGGTTGTAGAGTTCTCTTTTAAGCTTTGTATTTCATAGGTGGGATTTGGATTCCATTAGCAGATCTATTTAACACATCTAATGTTGCTCCATCCACATCCTCTCTCTTTCATTGCTTACATTTAATTCATCCCAACGCCGACAATGGTTGTCGAGGTACTTATTCCAAAATATCTCATTCATTTAATTTCTATGCAATTCAAACCATGAACCACCTATGGCATTGGTATCAATAAATAATGGGAATATCTCATTCATTTAATTTCTCTGCAATTCAAACCATGAACCACCTATGGCATTGTTATCAATAAATAAATGTTGATTAATTTATATTGTTTTACCACAGGCGACTATGATATGCATCGATAATTCAGAGTGGATGAGAAACAAATATTAATCTCTAACTAGATTTCAGGTGATGGCGGAAGTTGTTAATCTTGTTTGCAGGGAAAAAACCCAGGTTCAATTTTTGTCGATCGCTTTCTTTTAGTTTTAAATCGTTGTCCTTGAAATAGATGAGTTTATGATTGGTTATTGGCTTTATTATGTAGTCAGATCCTAAAAACACAGTTGGTTTTCTCACCGCGACGAACAAGCATGTTTGTGTCATGGTCACTCCCACATCTGATCTAGGCAAAATTCTTGCTTGTATGTATGGTACCCTTTTTTTCCCTGGCCTTTTATCTTTTGCAAATTATGTTTCATTTTAGAAGATTCATTCTCATGTGGATCATTATTTTGGTTGTTATTCTATATAAATTAGTGCTTTTAGAATGTAAATTGGGGGATATATTTACAAATGAAGTATTTCATTTGTTTGATATAGTTTTTTCTTTGAATATAGGCAGTGGGTTTCATGAGTTTGGGTTTTGGTTGTATTATTGTTTGTGTGGAGAGTATGTATTCCCAAAGGGTGTACTATTTGTAAAACAACATTAAATGCTTATTTATGGTTAGTGATATCTAGTATGTTTATCTAATGTTATTGAACTGGATGCCATATATGTGAACACAATCATATTTGAACCCAAAATCCAATGACATACTCCGATGATACCCAAAAAATTGGTTGTATCATTGGATATTACCTATTTAATTTGAAAACTTCTTCATTTTTTAAAATTTGCCCCTGACAATTGTCGGATTTTTGACACCGTACAATTTCCGTTGGATTATTGATGGTCAGGAAAATATACGTCGGTTTTCCGACGGTTGTAAAAGATATTAAAATTATTTTCCCGTTGCCCTTTTGACATAATCCACCCCCTTATTTATTGCACCAAAGGTCATATGGTTAATGTTCGTTGGAGATCCAACGGAAACTGATGTATAAAAACCCAAAATGTTAAAAGCATTCTGACATTTTTTCTATACTAACGACAATTTGCGGAGGTTGTAGGGACTGTTTTTCGTGCAAAAAACTAGAATTATTTTATTTGTTACTATCATTACAAATAGTTGAAGTATGGAGCTTTATTAATCGTCACTCGACCTTGGTAAAGGACAATGTCACATAACATTCCTCCAGAACAAAATTGAGAATTACTTGCTAGATTGTGGGCTAGGGTGAAAAGAAAGGGTGATGGGAAATGTTATTTTCGTTGTAGTAAATGTAGGGGCTTTAACAGGAGAAGAATAAATATATCATCAGCTAAAAGACATTGTAAGGAGCATGGACACGTTGAAGGGGGACATGAATATCATCCATTGGTAAATTGTTCATTATATGTCTTTATATTGTTTGTTTTGTAAACGTATATGTATCACTTTAATATTTGTTATCTATACACTAATATCTCTTGATTGTTTGTAATTATAAAGGAAAGGCTCCCTAGGGTAGATCGCCCGAAGAATGTGGTTGAACAAGAGCTAGAGGAACATGGAACGAATATTGAAGATCAAGTTAATAATCAAATGGAAGAAGATGACCATGCTAATAATTCAGTTAAAGATGATGGTACAAATACATTGAGCCATCATACATTTAATGCTAGAATGGATGATGATCAGGATGGGGAATTTGATGATGTTCATGATTTACCTCTACTTAACAAGGCATACGAACCCCTTTATGAAGGCTCCAACACAACTCTTCTCTCTGTTATATTGCTGATAGTGAACTTGAAGGTTATGAATGTTTTTCAAGCACATCGGTCACATGGATGTTAAGGTATGTAATATATTTCATCACATATACATGATGATACAGGTTATCTTTTTTCCTCTATTTCTATTGTTAGTTCATCAGTAAAATTAATAAGGTTGAAATATGCACCATTAATATTCTTTATATTAACCACTTTTTTTGTTGTAGCTTTGATAGCTGATTTTTGTTACCACTATCAAATATTTTATCTCGCACATACCGAGATTTATTTTCCATCATGGAAGATATTGAAATGGAGTATAAAGCAATTGATGCATGTCCTAATGATCATATTATATATCATAAAAAATATGAATTTGAAACAGAATGCCTGGAATGTCATAGCAGTAGATATCAAATAGATCAAGTAACCAAAAAGGTGCCTAGCAAGGTTCTTCATTATATTCCAATTATTCCACGTTTACAACGACTGTTCAGGTGCAAAACCATGGCACAATTTATGGATTACCATGCAAAAAATAGAATTGAAGATGGCATTCTTCAAATGTCTGCAGATGGTTTTGCATTTAGAGATATGGAGGAAAATGGCCACACTTAAAAGAAGAACCTCGCAATGTCAGGCTTTCATTGGTAGTAGACAATGTCAATCCATTTGCAGAGATGAATTCTATTTACTAAGTGTGTCTTGTTTTTGTTATCAAGAATAACATTCATTCGTGGATGTCAATAAAGAGGGATCACATAATGTTGGCAAGGATTGTTCTAGGTATTTGTTTACAACAATTTTTTTTAATGCATTAGCATCTCATTTGTCGTATTGGTTGCATAACGTGTTATAATTCACTCATATATATTTATATATGTAAAATGGTTGTAATATTTATGTATTGTATATGTTCAAATCAATTAGGTAAGTGCCAAGTTAAGAATATGAATGTCTAGATGGAGCCTCTTATCGACGAGCTACTAAAGCTATGGAATGAAATCACTATGTATAATGTCTCTAAACCAATACGGAAAGGAAATTTCAATTCCATGCAATGCTTGTATGGACAATTCACTATGGCCCAAGGCTAACACATTTTGTGGTATGTAATTATAACGTGCACATTAATAGTATTTATTTGTATGTAGTTGATATCATGCATGTTTTTTAAATAATCCATTCATTATATATAATTAAAATTGACATAGTTAATCCATCTCTTGTAGGTCTTGAAACAAATGAAAAATTTGCATGTCCAGTTTGTGGTCCTAAGATGAAATCTCGTCATTCAAATTTTTTAGGAAAGGAGGTGTTTGATGAGTATAGGAACTTCCTCTCTAAGAATCATAGGTATCAAACTACTGAAAACAAATTTTCAATGGGAAAGAGGAGACCGCATTAAAACCATGAAGAATGACACCTCACCTATGGAAGTTGCAATATAATAGAATTTTTCAAGGTATGGATCAAATTGTCTATCTATCATCATATATGGAATGTTTGGAATTTATTGTTTTACATGGTGTTTTGTTTAGTCCTATAATTGGCAATGATTGTTGTAATTTCTTTAACGATGCTTCATGAAGGTCCTAATCAAGGCATTAATGGGATTCCATGAGGAATGACAAGTTATCCCAGGAAATTTAGTAGGTTTCCCTACTATGAGCACCTACAAATGATTCTTTTTTTATACAATGCATATAAAAAAGAATGTAATTGAAACATTATGGAAAATATTGGATGGAAGGAGTGGCATAAAAAATTGTCAAAGTTTGTAGTGACATTCATGAAGCCAATGATGCAATGAAAGATGTCATTCAATTAAATAGCGATGGAGACCAAATCAATATAAGCTCCATTCCATGGTTATTAACAGAGCAACAAAGCAATCATGTTGTAAAAGAAGTCATATGAAAAATTAAATTTCCCACAGGATTTTGTTTGAACATAAATAATATCTTAACAAAGAAAGGTGAATTTGGGGGGCTAAAAATGCATGATTGGCACACCTTCATTAAGGTAATTATTCTGGTATATATATTTATGTATTTGTATACTACATGTTGTTGGTTGTGTTTTTTGTCTACTAATGGAAAAAATAATGAAACGATTTTATTGTTACAGTATGTTCTACCTCTATCTCTTCTAGACAATTTTGACGACAATGTCATTTAGGTTATAAATTTGGGGTTTGAAGTGTTAGTGAGGAGGGTTTCTCAAGGTGTAGGGTTATAAGAGAGGGCGAATACTCTAGTCCTAAGACACTTTAATGAAATAACATGGAGGAAAGTTTGTTCTAGATTGGCATAGTAAAATAAAATAATTTCTATCATAAATTTTTTTATAACCAAAATATAAACTTGAGGATGAGTACATATTTAGAATCATAGAACTAAAGATAGAGATGAATTTTGGAGAATGTATAGTGATATAATTATGTTTACTTTAACCTAGGTGTTGATGAAGCCAGAACCACTGGAACATTAACTATTGAAGATACCATGGAGGGTAAAACCATATTCTAATGGTTTGACTAAGTGAATCCCATGTATCAATGGTATGGTAATTTTGGAAAGTTTGTTCTTTATTGTGTGAGATGGAATTCTGCCACTATATTAAGTATGTACATCTAGGCGGTATGCTATAAATACTGCATGTTAAGTGTTTGGTAGACTAGGGCATGTCTCAAAATATGTTTGAAAACTGTGAATCCAAGCAACTAGAATCTCTCCCTTCATCTATCCATTATAGTAAGGTATAGATATGATAGAATCCAGTTGGAAATACGAGTATTGAGGATGGATGATTTGTAAGAAAGTCTACAAGAGTTTAGAAATTGTATTAAATAAAGTTAATGGAGATGAATATAATGATGCTGGAACCATACTTTCTTTAGAAGAGAAGAAGCACGTGAGTTGGTAGGAGGGTGGCCTTTGTAACACCTTGGATATTGGCTAGTGAACAATGGTGAATAGCCATTATGGAAACCCTAAAATATTTGTTTAAAGTTTGAATATACGAGAAATTCTTGGTGGGAGGGTGATCATCAAATAATGAGGGTTGATGAAACTAGGGGGGATATTGGCCTAAAAGGAACCTATAAGTTAAGATATCGTGTGATAAGGGAGGATATTATATTGGAAGGATGACCTCCATATAATTTTATTGTTGAGGATAAGTAGGCCAATACTTTACTATTATGATACCAAATGATGAGAAAGAGAGACTTGCACACAAAACTAGAGAAAAATCCCAAACTACAAGCCTAAAGTTGATCTAAGAGGTAAAACCAAATAGAAAGTTATAATTGATCCAAGAGAAAAGATAAAACATGAGTAGTCTAGATATTGGAGAAGGTTAGAAACTTGCTTACTAAGATTATTAATGTGTCTCATAGAGTTTTATAAACTTACAATATTTCCACATTCTAACTACCCATAGAAGCAATAATAAACATACACACATCTAATAATCCATGACCATAATTACCTATCTAGATGCACACAACTTGAGGGATATAAGAGATGTTTAACAATGAAATCTACCTAACGATGGAAGAGATACATATTCAAGGTGGATTAGCTAGAGTTGTGTTTTGGGAGAATATTGTGCTTTCTTGTTCCTTATCATGTGATCAACTTTTGATCCACTTAAGTCCTCTCTTTGTATACACTATTTTCCATTCATATTGCAAATAATCTTATTGAGTTTCAATTTTCTCTACATGACATGCAAATTATCTAATACAAATAATTTAAACCTACATATAATTCAAATATATTAATTTATATTAAAATTTTAAATAACTTGCCTTGTTTTCTTCTTGGGATGTCCTTTCCTTGCACTCATTTCTATAACATTTATTTCCCTAATTTTTTATAGAATAAGTAAATAATTTTAGTATAAAACTATTTTCAAGTTAGACAATGTGAGGAGTAAAATAATATATGTCGGTGCACTTTAATATTTCTATATGAATTGATGCATGTGGGTGTTCCCATAAAGATAGGTAACAATTTTTGGAAATTAGGGGGCACTATCATGTTAAAAAAATACCTCGATCGAGATTTTTTCAAGCCCTTAGTCGAGCTTTTAGAAGCTCGATCGTCGGATTAAACAAGCGCTCGATCGAGCTATTTTAAAATGATCGATTGAGGGTTAATAAAACCCTCGATTAAGCTCCATAGCTCGATCAAGGGTTTTATTAACCCTCGATTGAGCATTAATAGCTCAATCGAGAAACTCAAATTCGGACACTCGATCGAGCATCTACAATAGTTATATATAAAATGAGCATCAACCCACTCTTTATTTCATCGTATTTGTTGCATAGAAATTCAATCGAGGACTAAAATTTCAATTGGTGTTTATAGTTGTGGCCGAAATCATGGAAAATGTGGAGAAGGGTCTCTTATACTCATTTTTCATAACTTTGGTCACATTTGTAACTTTAATTACTTCATGATCCATATCCATGCATGCAAAATCTAGAGGAATTGGATTTTTTTAATGCTTTTACTTGGTTCTTCTTCAAGTTATCACTATTACCTACAAGGTATTTACTATTTACCATTATCAAGTTTTAAAAAACTTCAATTATAAATTTTTTGGGTGTCCATATTCATGTGAATATGGACACCCATTTTTTTTTAATTCTATCTTTCTAAACTCTCGACCGAGCTTCTAGTTAAATGCACATAAACCCTCGATTGAGCTATTTAAAAAGGTGCATAGAATCTTTTTTTTTTTTTGGTAATAAGATGCAAATTATATTAAAAGAGTAAAAATACAGTAGAATTTACAGTCCTTGGTGGTCTTACCCTGTGGTGCCAACCATGTCTAACCAAAGTGCCGTTGAAATAAGCAAAGTAATACCGCATAATGTTCATGACTAAAAGTGGCAAAAAATAAGCCAGAACCGGGTTGAAATAAGCAAAGTAATACAACATAATGTTCAGAGCCATGAAGGCTAGCAGCATCCTATCCAAAAAATTCATGGCTAAGGAGGCATAAACAGGAAAAAAAGAGAACATAGTCGACAAAGTAACCTCTTTAACCAGTAGCAGAAGGTGTCTCCTCCAGGATGGGGCAGCTGTAAGCTGCGTTGTCTTTCCAGATGTTATCAGGGATCAGAGCCTTGGTCCCCAGAGTTGTAGCAGCGGTCCCAGAGGTCGTGGTGGCTTTAGCAGGTTGTCGAGTGTCATGAACAGGATGTTTGACAGGCAGGGGGCCATATTTTCTTGGAATAATGGTCGCGTCTCCAGCCTGCTTGTTCCTGGTTCTCTTGGCCAAGATAGGGCCTAAAGTACTGGGTATGGGAAAAGGTGTACATGGCTTAAACTTAACAGACATAGGATCTTTGCTTCCAGTTTTGGCAGAAGAGCTGCCACC
Organism: Larix kaempferi; assembly: GCA_027924585.1. Classification (NCBI taxonomy): domain Eukaryota; kingdom Viridiplantae; phylum Streptophyta; class Pinopsida; order Pinales; family Pinaceae; genus Larix; species Larix kaempferi. Next base: position 2,987,130 of record BSBM01000153.1, read on the forward strand.
AAGGTGGTGCAGGTCCAGGCTTAATTGGGTGGCTAAGGAGCCATGACCGCCACGGGGCGTTTCCACACGGATTGCAGACGAAGTGGCACCCAAGGTTGTGCTTCCAGAGTGAGGATCCCTAGAGAAAGGCCATGTAGGATCATAAGACTCCCAACCATGCGTGGCCTCCAATATGCCCAGAGTGGACGACCAGTTGGGAAAAGTGGCGCGCAGAGACTGAGTGGCATGGCGAGCAGAAGCCCAGTTCGTTTGCATGTCTTCCATCAGCTGCCCCATCATGTTTTTGACCGACCAGTAGGGGTCCCAAGATTGCTCTGGGTTTCCTGAAGCCATGGTGTTAGTGATGATACGAGCTTCCCAATTTTCCAGTAGCAGACGAATTGGTATAGAGACCTCCGGGCGGTAGCCTTTTATTAGGGGGTTCTCCTCTATTGCAGTATCAGTGAGATTGTTCTTGGCTTTTCCACCCCTGGTTCTGTCCATGGTAGTTGTGGTGAGGGAGAGGCGAATGTAGGTATGATTGAGCTAGAGAGAAGGGTGAACGAACAGGTTGACGCCGAGAGAAGAGGGAACCTAGAGCATGCCTTTTAAATTAACTTGCACAGTGCCTAGAGTCATGAGCCCAAGCTTCACACGCTTAAGATCCTGCATCATGGAATCCAGGGTGGCTAAGGCGATGTAAGAGGTTGGAATATTAAATGTTTGTGCTTCTTGACGTTGTCTGGTTGACGTCAATAGTGAGATGAGTGATACTTCTTAGGCCAGGTGTCGAGTGAGTTCGATCCTGTCCCATTTTCGCAGAGCTGGCACTTGCATCCGGGGAAGGTGCATAGAATCTTGATCAAGGGTTTTAAAATGAATTTAAAACATGATTTTAGACCCCTTTTATGAAATTTTATTTTTTCTACTCTTTTTTCCAGAACTAAACTCTATCCTAGGATGCACCTTAGGTGGCAGACTTCATACCAATGGATTCATCAACAAATCGTTTATCTATTGGGATATAATTGTTCAGGTACACAGGGTACTACCAAAGGACCGAACACCAAGAGCAACCACTTCACACAAACAGATCACAGATCAACACACCGATGTTTTGACGTGGTTTAAACCCTCTTGAGGGAAACACTCCACGACCCCGACCAAATAGCTTCTACGGGACAATTTATTATGCAAAGAAAGAAAGTTACAAATGAGCTTCTCATAATCGATCAACTAAACAATGACCCTCCATGCTCTTTAAATAGAGATCATGGACCAATCGAGTGTTAAGACAAGGATCAAGGTTAGGTTTGATCTAAGAGAAGTTGAGCCGTCGGATCACTCTATGTCGGAAACATATCGTGACCGTCGGATTAAGTATTTACAAATGCATACTAATGCATACTAAAGAAACACACTATCCCTAACAGATATATTACACAAGTTGATCTTAACTAACTCCTAAGTGTCTAAATATCCTAACATCCCCCCTTAAGAACAACTTGGGATAGGATTGAAGGATTTACAAAAGTGACACTATTAGGAGAAGGAAGGAGGCATTAGAGCCTATCCCCCCTTAATGACAAGTTCCTGAACTCCTAACATAGATCGAAGTTTAGAAAACTTCGCTTCTGTAAGAGACTTGGTGAAGATGTCTGCAACTTGATCATCTGTAGGGCAAAAGAGCACTTCAAGAACCCGATCATGAACAAGATTTCTGATGAAGTGCATATGTAGCTCAATGTGTTTGCTGCGTTGATGTAGAACTGGATCTTTGGCAAGCTTGATGGCACTTTGATTGTCGCACCAAAGTGGAGTAGGCTGCTGCTGCTCGAATCCAAACTCTGAAAGGATCTGTCGAAGCCATAAAGCTTCCTGACTGGCATTAACTGCTGCTCGATATTCTGCCTCTGCTGAAGAAAGAGCAAGAGCTTGTTGTTTCTTACAAGCCCAAGTAATAGGTCCAGATCCCAGACTGAAAACATAACCTGCAGTAGACTTTCGATCATCAGGATCGCCGGCCCAATCTGAATCAGTGAAACCAACCAACAAAGGTTTCCCCCCTGTACTGTAATGAATCCCAAACTGAACTGTACCTTGAATATATCGAAGTATTCTTTTAGCTGCTTTCCAGTGACTTTCATGAGGTGTCTGCATATAACGGGAAACTCGACCAACGGCAAAGGAAAGGTCAGGACGGGAATGAGTCAAGTATAAAAGACTACCAACAAGCTGACGATACAAGGTGGCATCTACTTCAGGTGAAGTACAAGTGGCAGGAATTTTGACTCCAGACTGGAAGGGAGAAGGGGCTGGTGTACAATCTTCCATGTGAAAGCAACGAAGAAGGTCACAAGCATACTTAGACTGAGAAAGAAAGATTCCTTCTTTGGTTTGCAGAACTTGGAGACCAAGAAAATAATGCAAATGTCCTAAGTCTGACATTTCAAAAGTTTGTTTAAGACTGGATTTCACATGGGTTATAAGCTTAGGGTCACTACCAGTAAGAATAAGGTCATCAACATATAGAACAAGTATGATGAGATGGTTTCCTACTTTCTTGGTATAGACATTGGGGTCAGAATGGCATCTAGAAAAACCAGTGTCAAGGAGAAAGTTATCCATTTTGGCATACCAAGCTCTAGGAGCTTGCTTAAGGCCATATAAGGATTTCTTAAGGCAGCAGACAAGGCTAGAGTTATTCTGAACATAGCCAGGAGGTTGTTCCATGTAAATTTTCTCCTATAAATCACCATGTAAGAAGGCAGACTTGACATCCATTTGATGGACTTCCCAGTTGTGTAAGGCTGCAAGGGAAAGAACAAGGCGGATGGAGTTCATTTTGGCGACGGGAGCAAAGGTTTCATTGTAGTTAATCCCTTCAACTTGGGAAAAACCTTTGGCAACTAACCTTGCCTTAAGTCTTTCAACACTTCCATCTGATGCATACTTAGTTCTGTAGACCCATTTACATCTGACAAGTTTTCTTCCTTTTGGAAGAGGTACAAGATCCCAAGTATCGTTCGCCATTAAGGAACGATATTCTTCATCCATGGCTGCATCCCAATCTGGATTCCCTGAAGCTTCTGCAAAAGTTTCTGGATCATGATTCTCGGAAACTTGAGCCAAAAGAGAAGAGGCTCACTGAAACTGAGAACGTGTTCGACGTTGATCTCTAGGATCACCGGCAAGATCACCAGCTGCTTCACATGTTGAACGGACCCATCGAGGAAGCACTTGTGCTGGTGCAATTGGAGGAACATGAGCAGGCGGAGGTGGATTTTCATCCTCACTGTCATCATCAGAAACTGGAGTTGGAAACCTGTCAAGGAAGTTGGAAGAAGAAGAAGAAGGCACAAACGCCGAATCAGGATCGCAGGCCAAAGATGGCACACTCGCCAAGTTAGGCTTGCAGGCCAAGATATTTTCATCAAATTTAACATCGCTTCTAATGATTATAGCATGAGAATGTGGTTGAAGAAGTCTATAACCTTTTACATTTTCAGAATATCCAACAAATATGCACTTTTCACTTTTAGGCTGCAATGTTTTCTGTTTTTCATCCGGAATGTGAGCCCATGCTTCACTACCAAACATACGAAAGTGACTTAAATCAGGTTTAATTTTACTCCATGCTTCTTCCGGTGTTATACCTTGTAATGCTTTTGTGGGGGTGCGATTAACTATGTAATTTGCACAATTTATGGCTTCAGCGCAAAATTGAAGACTTAGTCCCTTAGATTGGATCATACAATTAGCCATTTCTTTTAAAGTGCGGTTCTTCCGCTCAGCTACACCATTTTGTTGTGGTGTATATGGAACAGTGTGCTGTTGTTGGATGCCTTGTTCAGTGCAGAAAGTAGTGAACTGTTTGTTAACATATTCTCCTCCATTGTCAGATCTTAACTTAATAATTTGATGACCAGATTGTTTTTCAACAAGGGCCTTGTAGGCCAAGAACATGTTAAATACTTCGCTCTTAAGTTTTAGGAAATAAACCCAAGTGCGTCTGGTGTAATCATCAATGAAATTTAAGAAATACTTGAAACCAGAAAAGGAATCAGATGGAAGAGGACCACACAAGTCACTATGCACAAGCTCCAAGGGAACCGAGGCGTGCCAAGAGGCACGTTTGTCAAAACTGTCCCGATGATGTTTTTCGAGTACACAACCGGAACAAACACCATCTCTGCAAGATACCATCGGAAGACCTGTCACCATATTTTCTTTACATAGTTGTTGCAATGAGCGATAATTTAAGTGACCAAATCGCTCATGCCAAAGTTTGCTCAAGTTATCACTATGAGCAACAAAAACTGAAGGGAAAGGTGATGACCCAAAGTTGTTAAACTTGTACAACCTGGTAATATCATCAACAATTCCGGTAGCTAGGACCTGTTGAGGATCTTTAAAATCCTTGATTACAACTTGGTGAGGTGTAAAGGTCACAGTTTTACCTTCACCAGAATGAGTGATCTGATAGACTGATAACAAATTGCAGGAAATTCTTGGAACACATAGTACATCACTAAAATGACCATTATCTACTGGAACTGTTCCAGCTCCTACAACACTTAGAGATCTATCATCACCAACAAATATTTGTTTGGTGTTACATTCATGCATAGTAGAAAAGATGGCTTGATCCTTAGCCATATGATAAGATGCTCCAGAATCAATGAGCCATTCATTTGAAGTAGAAGAAGAAGATGCATTATAAGAATAACCAGAAGCACAAAGTGCATGTCCATGAGAGGTAGATTCTGAAGGTGAATATATGCTAATGTGGTGCTTCTTCATTGCTGCTTCCAAGGCTGCCATCTTCTTGAAACACTTAGATTCATCATGATTATCTTTCCCGCAATAGTTGCAATGATGCTCAGTCTTCTTGCATTTTTGCTTTGATCCTTTGTCATTTTTTAAAGAAGGAGCTGACTGAGAGGGTTTGGGACCCTTGCTTGACTTATTATTGCGAAAATTTTGTTTCTTAGGAGGCTTGGACTTTTCTTTCTGTTGGGACAATAAGGCTTTCCCAGATGTATCTGCATTGTTGATTATTCCAAGATGAATGAGTTTATCTTGTTATCTAATCAGGGAATCACAAAAGGATTCAAGACTAGGCTCTTGATAGCTAGCTGCATTCAAGGATGCTTTCATGGAGTAAAATGTAGATACAAAAACAGAATATGCAGGTCCAAGTTTGGAAAGAATATGATAAATGCACTGCTTGTCTTCCCTCTCAATTTTACATTCTGCACATAAGAGTTTAAGAGTTTTATACTTAGATAAATAATCTTGAATGCATGAAAAGTCACTTGGATTTAAAGAAATCAACTCATTTTCGAGTTGGTGACCTCTAATTTCATTGTGTTTACCAAACACAGTTTCCAACTTGTCCCAAGCAGCATTAGGTTCATCAATTCCAGATATGTGGAATCGCAAATCAGTAGAGATTGACATCCCAATCAATCCACGAGCTTCATCACATCTATTTTCCCATTTTATTTTCTTATCATCATCAGTGGGTTCTTTTTCTTTCCCTGTTGTAATTCTGAAAAGTCCCCTACTTCGTAGAATATCCTCCATACGAGATTTCCATGAGAAATAGTTGGAACTATTAAGTAGAATATCACAAGGGGCGGCCATATTTGTAAATTAATGGCTGTAAAAGTAGAAACCAATAGTCTATATGTGAAGAGCTCGAAAAAATAGGCGGTTTAAAAAAAAAACGGCACTGAAAACTGACTCTGTATGATGAAGTTATGCTTGAACAAAGAAACTGTTGAAGATGTCCCCAATAGTGACGTGGCAGCTAGAGAATGTCCAGCGAAAAAAAATAACCCCCCTCTTCCCAAAATGAACCTTTTGACAATCACTTTACAAAAAAGTTGCTTTAAGTGAACCACTTTTGTAAAATAAGTGATTTCACTTTTACAATGATATTACTTTTAAATAGTGCAACAATAAATAAAAAACTTAAGTGACTCACTTGTATTTTTATTTTTTATTATTTAAGTGAGATGCACTTTTACAATAAAGTAACTTGAAAATAGAAATTGTATGCACTTTTCTTTTTAAAAGTAACTTCCTAAAAATTGAACTCAAGACCTATTAAGAAATAAAGTAACTTTGAACCAAGTGAGCTAGATTAAAAGGTATGTAAAATATGGGAATAAGGAAGGGTTTTTTTTTTTTTTTTTTAAACTCTTCTTGCTCGGTTTGCGTGCTTGCCCTTTTTCCTGCAAAACAAACCACAAAACGAAACAAACACAAATTTTCCACACTTGTGGAGTTAGATCTTGTTAGCTTTCCCGGAAAGTCTACGTTTTCTCTCTGTTTCTGATTTGCCGAGATCGCGCAAGGTGCACGGCAAAGAGCATACACATCCGAGAAAAACCCTTTCCCTTTCTGTTTCTGATTTGCCAAGATCGCTCAAGGTGCACGGCAAAGAGCATACGCAGACGGGAAAGCAACAATCCGAACAAAAAAAAATCTAACAGTAAAAAAAAGATGAAATATGAGATTTTTTCTTTTAAAAAAACGAAATAAAAAAAATGCGTCACTGTAACATTACACCTTCAGATCTGATGAAATACGCGTTTCTGGAGCAACCAGGAACCGTTTTCGATCAAACAAAAACTATTTTTCAATGGAAACGACGCTCCGGACGCAATGGAACACCTCCCATAGCCCAGAAATACACATAAATACCATAACTAGAAACCCTTTTGAGTTTCGGCAACAACAGTTCAAGATCTAGATCATAACCGGAAGCGGCACTTCATAAAAGCTCTGATACCATGTTCGGGTACACAGGGTACTACCAAAGGACCGAACACCAAGAGCAACCACTTCACACAAACAGATCATAGATCAACACACCGATGTTTTGACGTGGTTTAAACCCTCTTGAGGGAAACACTCCACGGCTCCGGCCAAATAGCTTCTACGGGACAATTTATTATGCAAAGAAAGAAAGTTACAAATGAGCTTCTCATAATCGATCAACTAAACAATGACCCTCCATGCTCTTTAAATAGAGATCATGGACCAATCGGGTGTTAAGCCACGGATCAAGGTTAGGTTTGATCTAAGAGAAGTTGAGCCGTCAGATCACTCTATGTCGGAAACATATCGTGACCGTCGGATTAAGTATTTACAAATGCATACTAATGCATACTAAAGAAACACACTATCCCTAACGGATATATTACACAAGTTGATCTTAACTAACTCCTAAGTGTCTAATAATCCTAACAATAATTTACAATTTTTTGAGTTCATATATATATATATATAATTTTATTTTATTTTGAAACTTACACTTACAAAACCATGTTAACAACTCCGAATCAGTGCAAAGAAAAATCAGCAACATAAAAAGTACACAACAAAAAACTTTCAAAAAATATATACGCTCTAGACCAACGCATTCTCTTCAAAAGGGTATTTTATTTATTTTTGTAACCAATGAAAAACCGTTTACATGCACACACATGTGTGCAAAAAGCAATTAAATTTTTCAATGGTCAGTTTCGAAAATTAAAAAAAAAAAATTCTATCATACATTAAACAAAAAAAACATGTGCACCCTAGTGCATTTTGTGTATATTATGTTCATATATATATTTTTTGAAAAATTATGCATTTATCACTAAATTATTTTACATGCACACAATCCGCTTGTAAAATTTTGTTGAAATTTACAAGAACACACCTATCATTAAATGCAATTTTGGCATATTAAATAATTTTATTACTTAAAAAAAATATAGGTGGAAAGACAACATAATTTCCTACAATATATTTTTTTTGTTGCGTGTCAAAATTTACACGACATATATGAGTTTTGAGGGCTTTGATTTAATGAAAGAATAAAAAATTGAATTTTCACTGTCACTTTTAGCCAAAAAGTGTTACCCATCTTCATGGATTCACACATATTTACTATGTTATATGCACTCGCGTGAGCTCATTACTAAATTTGAAATTTTTTTATTAAAAATTTGGCATGTAATATAGTAACAAACATTTACTATATATTGTGTACTACTAAACCTTGAAAATATAAAAAAAAAAATAGGGAGCACCAAATATTCCGCTTAATAGCAAAAAATGCACCAAGGATAATTTTAGGGGCGAAATTTAGCCAATGGGCTATTTTCCCATGTTTTTTCCAAAAAATATTCGCCAATTTGCATTTTTTGAAGCCCCATTTCGTCCAATTTTGATGGGGTAAACTTTTTTCACTCTAAAAATCACCAAAATATTATATAAACTATATAAAATCCTTAGAAATTGAAATAATTTTAGAAAAATATTGCCAAATATTTTATATTTGACATTTTGAGAATTGGTATGATTCGCCAAGGTTTATACACTTTTAAATAGTCTGGGTCCTTAAAATTATCCCTAACGCACTAATGCGTGTTTGTAGATGTCATTGGAATCGTGTGTCTAATAAGTTAAAATCAACGCTTTGGGATAGGTAGCATGGCCCATCATGAGGAGAATATTGAAGAATCTTGAGAACTATTATGTAATGCTCCCCTCACCCATTCCGACCATTGGGAGGGGACGCTGGCCAAATACGGGCTCTCAAATTTCACCCTAAGTCCATAATACGATTTTCAACAAATGCAATGTGTGCAGAAAATGTAAATAAACATGCACAACGGAATTAAAATCTATCCACACACATCTAACATGCAAATACACAAGCATAACATTACATGCATGAAATAAAAACACTTTAGAATCAAATGCATAAGAATATTTATCTTTATCCAATGTAGATCCAAGCAATTGGTTGTGTAAGAGCACTTTTCCACCCAACCATAGGCACTCCATCCAACATATACTCTTTCTGCTAGGAGGCCACCCCCAAGTTGGGCCATCAGGCCACCAAGGTGAAGGAAACACCTACAGGCTTCTATATCGCATCCCACAACCCATTTTGCTCTATGTGCTTAGCCAAATGCTCATACCGATCTCTATAGGGGTCTCACTCAACCCTCACATCCTTGGCTTCCACAATACCTACCCCACACAACACCTTTCTAGCTCAGGCATCCCCTTCACCGATTCACGGTTCTCTTAGGCGATCCATCTTGTTGGGTGCTTCCAGTGTGTGCATAGAAGAAGTCCAACTTGATATTGGTTGCTATAGAACCACCCATAGCCTCAATTTGTGGCTTCTCAAGCACCTATGAGCAACATAACTCCATGGGTAAGGGTTCCTAGCTTTCCCGTGGCTTTCCCAACCTATCTGCTCACCTACAACCAACAATTTTCACTTCCCAATATGCAGCATGGTATCCAAATTCAAATTTGTGGGTTCAAAATGACATGGTAAGTTCATGGAGAGGAAGGGAGAGCTCTGCATATTCTAAATCTGCATGAAAGAATGAGAGAAATGAGGGTTGACTCCAAAGGATATGAGAAAATGGTGAAAAGACAACTGACATAACTTATGAAAGTAGAAGAAAGGAGTCTTGGTAGCTGCAGGCTGAATTCTGTCATGACAGAACTGTCACAAAAGTGCAGTCAGTCCCATGCTTCGATAACTAGATGAGGTGACTTTTCCCACCAACCACACACATGCATTAATGATTGGAAAATGGTCAAAAAAGGATATAATTGACTTATTCTAATCACATGAAAGAATTTTGGGTGAGTTCTTAGGTTGACACTTGGAAGCAATGATTTTAGTCATCCATGGACCCCCTTTCCTCTTCCCCTCTGGTGGCATCATAGCCCCTTTGGTGCTCTTTACATAGCCATTGTTGGACCATTTTATTATTTATGCACATAATATTTACATATATTCTAAATCAGCATAAAATCCAACCAAACGGTCCAAATAAAATATAAACATCATACATTCCTATACATTTACTAGTCGGGCCTTGGCCTTGGGCTCCGCACTAGGAATTTACACTAGCATATTTACATCAATTACATAATTTTGGATAAATACATTCCAAGTCAAAAGTAGGGGTATTACATATTAATTCTCACCAAACATTTATAAATAGAGTCCAAAAGGTAGCATAACACTTTGGACCATGTCATATCCTTCCTTGAAAGAGGAGCGAGGGAGAAATATTAATTTTATGATATCATTGTAATAGTTTTAGGGTTTCATTAGTCTTTAAGGTTATATATAAAACATGTATTAAAATGATTTGAATTTTTTTTAATGTTATGGTTTTTAAATTCTTTTTAATTGTTCAAGAATTATGGTATCTAAGATATGAAATAACAATCAAGTGATTTAAATAATAATAATTATAAAAATTAATAATTAATAACTATTGTCAATAATAATTATTAATTATTAATGGTAATTCTAATTCTAATTATTTTCTTTCTTTAGTAAATTCAAATGTTAATGTGTTAATATGATAATAATGTTATTTTTGTAAATTTATTTGTTTATTTTTTGAATGTATTATAAATTAATAAAGAATTAATTAAATATTTTAGGTTTCCGTGGTTTGCAGTTTTAGGATGGGTTTCCGGATCATATACGATCGACATTTTTGTTGTTGACGTTTCGAATCCTACTTGCTGCATTCATCACCATGACAGATTATGGGTAGATAAGTTGTTGGTCAGGTGTATAAATAGATAGTAGAGATGCCCAATCCTTTCCCCTTTCGACTTGCCCTTCATCTCCATCTTCCAACGATTCTCCAAAAATTAAGAAAATTAATAAAAAAAAACCCTAAATGATTTCAAAGTAATAATCCTAAGATTAATAAATACAATCATGAAAACTTAGTTAATGATTATTACTAAAAATCCTCCAATAAAGAGCCCTCCAATAAAGATTAATATTCATAATGATTAATATTCATAATAGGGTTATTCAAAAAGTATTATAAAATAAAGGAAATCCTTCTTAGAAATTAAGCATTTATATTTTTATAAACATAATATGAGAATAACCCTTTAACATACTTATTAGTCAAAATATTTTATTAATACGATTATTAATAAGTATTCATAAAAATTGCTTAATAATCATACGATTATTACTATCATCAATAATTCTCAAAACAATTATTAATAATTGATGATAGTAATAATCGTATGATTATTAAGCAATTTTTATGAATACTTATTAATAATCGTATTAATAAAATATTTTGACTAATAAGTATGTTAAAGGGTTATTCTCATATTATGTTTATAAAAATATAAATGCTTAATTTTTAAGAAGGATTTCCTTTATTTTATAATACTTTTTGAATAACCCTATTATGAATATTAATCATTATGAATATTAATCTTTATTGGAGGGCTTTTTATTGGAGGATTTTTAGTAATAATCATTAACTAAGTTTTTATGATTGTATTTATTAATCTTAAGATTATTACTTTGAAATCATTTAGGGTTTTTTGATTAATTTTCTTAATTTTTGGAGAATTGTTGGAATATGGATATGAAGGGCAAGTCGGAAGTGGAAAGGATTGGGAATCTCTACTATCTATTTATACACCTGACCAACAACTTATCTACCCATAATAATAGATATTATTAACACAAATATAATTAAGAGTAATCAAACCTATACTCAGGTTATCAACTGAGCTTACAATAGCAAGTACAGCTAATCTAAGTGATATGGTGTTCAGCTTACTACAAGAGTACAATGAAATGAATATGGATAATATGTAATGTGTAATGAGCTCTATTCCAGACAACTTATGATCATAACATGTAGTAAGTAAAGCTTACTCTAATAAAGAGCTTATCTGTATTGACCCAGATAACACATGGCCCTAGCTCTCGGAATCACAACCGAGGTGGTAGTTTTGGGTAGCATCTCTGCACTTGTAGTCTAATAATATACACACCCTATGTCATCATGCGTTGGCCATTCCCATTACTTAGAATTTCCTCCCAGCTCTATGAACTCCTGGCTAATTATAGCCTATTTGGATCTTTTCAGGTCGGTGGATGCTTCCCAACCTATAGGTGGTGGAAAAAGGGGTAAAGTAGGGGGTTACAGAGGAGAAAGGACATGCAAGAGAACTAACTAGTGTGGTGCACTAACTATTATGAAGTAGGTCACATTACTCATGACTATCCAATGCCTAGGTGACTGTGCTGCAATTCTGTTGAATAAAAGCTAGGCGAACTAATTGAGTCAGTGAAGGCTGCAAAGGAAACATTCAACCCAACAGTGAGGAAAGGACTGCCACAGTTCGTTGATGGGAATGGTTACCTGTATTCTCAAGATAGGTACCAATAGATTCTTATGTAGGATATGGGTTGGTGTCGTCCACTATCTCAATAACTTAAAAGTCTGCAGTACTTCGCACCTACTCTTCATAATATGACGTTTAAACAAATATATTTCTACTATAGAGCTAATAAAAAATATAAAGAAAAGCAGTAACAACACCTCCCGTTAAAGGGTCAATTATAAGGTTTTTCTTATATCAGTAAGCCCCAAGCAAACTTTTCTAGCTTGCGCTAAACCTGTATGGTCCCACCCCAATACAACTGACCAACAACTTATCTACCCATAATATGTCCTGATGATGAATCCAGGTTAGGATTCGAAACAAAATATCGACTATGGATGATCTGGAAACCCATCCTAAAAAAGAATTAATTATTATAATAACTAATAATTATAATTGCTATTAATTATTGATAATAATAATTAATAGTAATTATTATAATAATAAGAAATGATTAGTTATCAATTTTAATTGTTTAAGTAACGTCTTAATATTTTTGTTTTCTTGTTATGTTAATAATAGGAGCCACAATTTGCTTATATTCCATCAGTTGTCGCAATTAAGGTTCTTAGGTTCCTAATGAGCGTTTAGTATATAATGTACTTTATGAACCACCAAGTTTTTTTTTAACTCACAACAATAAGGTTTGGTATCTAATGTAATGAGTGGTCCCAAGCCAACATATGCCCAAAATCCCATATATAAATTAACAAAGAAAATAATTATCCATTACCTAAAAAATGTTTGTGTGAAATAGTAGAGAGAGTAAACCTTGAATACTACACTTTACAATAACATACAATAAAAAATAAAAAACAAAAAAACTAAGTTTTGTATTTTTAAAGGTAACTTTAAAACCTTTTATTTTCTTACAAATATTAATATTAATAAATAAAAAAATTATAATTTTTTTAAATTAATTGAAATTTTTTTTTGAGATAAATAGAATGAAGTAATATGCCTGAAATTTCTCCAATCTATTTGCATGTGGCCAATGATGATCTCTTACAAATTCATCTCCTCAAAATAAATTTCCTCTCTCCAAAGTTTCTTGATGTAAATATCTCTTACACAAGTTTCACATCTAACTTTTGACCAAAAGGAAATTTCTCCAATTGATTTGCATGTGACCTATGACGATCCTTTACAAATTCATCTCCTCAAAATAAATTTCCAAAGTTTCTTGTTGTAAATATTTCTTACACAAGTTTCACCTCTAACTTTTAACAAAAAAAGAGCAGAGGTTATGTTTTATTTTATAAACTCACTTTTACAAAATAAAATTTCCATTCATTTATGGATGATAAAAGCATACCACTGTCATTGTTTACAGTTAAAATAAAAGTTCAACTTAATGGAGGTTTTCCTTTACGTAGGCTATTTTGGAGGTTTATTATCGATGTATATAACAAAACTAACTAATGAATTTAGGATATACGTATGCACTAAAGCAGTAAATGTGAATTACATGCACTAGTTATTTTTAAAAAACCTTTAAAACTATATTTAGGTAAAATTTCTATTAAAGGAAGATCATTTTATTAATAATGAAAACATGTAGTCAAATCGTGTTAGTATGATTGGTTTTGATAGGTATCATTGTATATAGAGATCTCAATTCGAACTTCACAAGAAAGATCTGAGGAGATACTTAAAAATACGATCATATTAAGGGTTAATGTAGCCTAAACCAAATGTCATCCTCAAATGGTTTTGATGGCTTAGATACCTTTGAATCAGGGTTTTTTAAACCACAGAATAGTCCTATAAATCACAAACAAACTAAAAAAAAATAGTAAAAACATATTAATTACAATACTAATACATAGTGATTACTTGTATACTCATGGGATAGGGTGTTGTTCCTTTTATTACATACATAGCGATTACATGTATACTCATGGGATGGGGCGTTGTTCCTTTTGTTACCTACATAGCGATTACATGTATACTCATGGGATGGGGCGTTGTTCCTTTTGTTACAGTATTTGCTTTCTTACTATATGTTCCTAGAGAATTATTTTAATGCATCTAGAAAAATTAAACTGAAATAATATAGTTTTTAATCAATTTAGATATCTATATTATTATTTGAAATGTGCATATCACATGACTGTGAAATGTATTTTGAAATAATACGAATGACTTTAACTACCACATGAGTGGAAAATGTATGATATGGAATTATGCAAGCGATGCTTAAACTTGCACTATCTATTTAAAAAATAATTTGAAAAGTATATTTGAAGTTAGTGTTACTTGCTTCGCCGATATTTATTTAAAAATGGAGATATGTATTGATTGTGGTTTTGGCTTAAATGTAGAGGGGAAAAGTGATAATATCAAATGGCCATTTCTTTAGATTTAACCAATCATTTAATGTTCATGAATTTCTCCTTTCCTATTTGTAATAAGTCATTCTATATCATTTTATGTTCATGAATTTCTCCCTTGCCATTTGTTTTAAGTCGATATTTTATTTAGATTTTGATTATTTTATTGAATTTATTCTATCTTTACAAATTGTGCATTCAAATAATTATGCATTGAATTTTGTAGGATCTTGATTTAGGATCAAATTTAGATGCACATGATATTTTAGTAATCTAAAACAATCAAAATATTTGATCATGATCAATATATCACAAGTAGATGGTAAATAACTATACAAAGCTACATTACTCTCCAAATGTAACATGACATCTTCCAACAACCATCTTGGGACAATGGTACTTTAGTGTGAACTAGATATCCTTTATGATACCTTATAATAAGTGATTTTTCAAAATGTAAACTGTTGAAGGTGAACCCTCAACATGTCACACCGCCCCTTTATATTAATGGTTGACTATGCAAATTTGATTGTCTAATACATTTCACTACAGTCAAGTATCCACTAAATGATATAAAGAAGACATGTACAAACACCTCCATATGCTTCATTTTTGAAAAGTTGGAAACAAAATCAATTATGTTTTGTCATGAAGTGACCAAGCCATCTCATTATATTGAGTTAATCAAGATTTCTAGTGATACAAAGGATGATATCAATACTACCCAAAACATCGTTATTAGGAGATTCAAAATGTTGTATGTGCTTAAAAAAACTGTCAAAGTATACACCAATGTAAATTCAATTGTTAAAGGGTAGTGATAACTTCTCTTTTTTTTCCATTTACAAAGTAAATACCAAAACAATATTACAATTCTCCTTTTATGGTAATAATTACATGATTTCCAAATGAATCTAAACGAGAGGTTATAAATCTTGGGTTATTTATCCTTTCACATGTATGTGTTCCTCCTATATAGTCAAGAATGCTTATACCTTCTTTTGTTCCTCTTTCTGATAGGATTTTTACTTGACTATGGTAAAATAAACATAACATCTCCACACATAGTATGTGCATGAATGGTTATACATTCAAAAAATTTAACAAAAAGAACCTGTTATATATTGTTATATATTGATGGTTGTCTACAGACTTGTGTGAATATTGTAAGGTTCATACATAACTATAGGTACCCATTGTTCAACCCAAATTATTCATTGAAAAACACTCAAATGCCATAATTATTTTAAAAAATGAAGACATCCAGATTTTTTTTGTGCATGCCATACATAGTTTATCTCCTAGTGATGAGTTGTTATGTAGGAAACACAATTATTTACTTCATTCAAGAATCCATTGTGAAAAGGAAAAATCCATATAATTCTCAAAGGATAAATCATTTTTATTCATTGTTAACTATCATACTCCAATAACGTACAATTGGTGTGTATATACATACATGTAGGGAGTGATAACCCATAACTTAAGCAAATGGAATGAATTATAATTATTTCACATTAATGATTACATTACATAATAATTGTCCTATGACTATTATTACATGATATTTGTTTATTGTGTTATAATCTAATATACCCTTGTAATATTATAATCTTCCCCTCTTAAAAATGTTTTGTCCTTAAATCACAAATAAGGAAAACTTATTTTGATAGAATTAACCATTTTCTTGTAACTTTAACCTATTTGAGGTCACTTAATGATACGATGTTCCAAGCTTTAAACAATATTGTTATGTCAAGAAAGGATCAATCCATCCTAAATAAATTATTTATGGAACTCTCTTATATAATATTTTGAATTTGATCTTAATAATTTGTTTGTTGACTTCTGGTAGTATTGATCTTTGGATGCTTCTATATGTAAGTACAATGTTGACTTTGGTTAGGTACCTTTGAATATTGATATGGGTTATGAATTATATGATTTGGGTCCACATGGTACCCTAATAAGATGATCCCTCTTGATATTTTCATGATTTATTTGTGATATTTTCATATTCACTTGTGCATCAATGACTTCATTAGTATTGATTGATGGAATGCCAACCATAAATGAATTTCTAGTTGTTGAATGTCATTAGATTATTTCTTAAACTCATTTTCTAGATGCTCTTTCACTGATAACACTTAAATAGTCAAAACCTTATTTT
The DNA here is from genome assembly GCA_027924585.1 of Larix kaempferi. Classification (NCBI taxonomy): domain Eukaryota; kingdom Viridiplantae; phylum Streptophyta; class Pinopsida; order Pinales; family Pinaceae; genus Larix; species Larix kaempferi. Next base: position 3,003,873 of record BSBM01000153.1, read on the forward strand.
GATTTAGTTACCATAGTTAGACGAGTAGATAGAATCACAAGAGTTAAATAATCAAAACCCTAATTTGACTATGTATTGGCATATAATATTTTAATGTGGAAATTTAGTAATTGAATTTTGTTGCATTGGTTTGATTTCAGGAATGTTCTCTCCTATTATTGTTAAGATGCATTGATTCAAGTGAGGGACATCTATGATCTATTCATCTATGTGTTTGGGTGGAGATTTGCATTATGATGTACCACCCCTCTAATTTTAAATTTGTGAATTGGGAAATGCAATATGATCTAATAGTATTGTTAATATGCATGATATCATTTAATTAAATATACATGTAATCCATCATTAAATTTAATAGAAGAAATTTTTACAATGATGTAGATGATGGAAATATCCATTAAAACTTTATAGGGGTTTGACAATCCATAAGTCAAAAGGATTAACATTGGAAAAGGAAACTATAAATATTGGAAATAAAGAGGGACAATTGTTCGAACTCAACCTCCTCTCACATATGGTTGATATGAGAATATGGCCTAGGGGCAGGAGTGGCTTTAATAAAAGTAGAAGACATATTGAGATTGATCAATCTATAATATATATGTAATTCCTCATTAAATTTCATTGCATTATTTCACTTTTATTATCAGGGAACTATTCGAAATACTAAGAGGGGGGTTAATTAGTATTGAGTACTTTTTCCCATTTCATAAATTGATTATATGCAAGGGTCACAAACTCATTTAAAATTATATAGGACAAAGAACCAACATGCAACTGGAATCATATACCATCAATGATTTGTAAACTCATATAAATCCAAGTAATCCAAGAAAGAACAAAATGCATAGAATATCTGCAAAAACAATGTGGATCTAATCATCAAAAACATAAAATATGTGGTAATCATTATTGAGCCATACCTGATTGGATGATTGATATATACCATTACCTTGACAACTCCAATAATGCAACTGAAGGTGGGGGGACGACTCTCCACCCAACCAACCCCCAGCCAATGGCTAAGGCCCCCGAGCCCCCAACAATTAACCCTATGCCAGTGCTATCTTGCTTTCCTCTCCTCCATAGCTCCTCTTCCAAGATGCCCAAAGACAAAAGCCCCCTTCTCTTCACTCCTTCTCCTCCTTTTATCTCCTCCTCCTCCCAATTTCTTAATTTCTTATTTAATTTATTTCTTTATGCAAAATTTGCTTTTCGTTACTTCTTTTTCATGGTTCTTTTTATTATCTTACATTATATTATATTACATTATATTTATTATATTAAATATTCCCTATATTTGTATATGAGGGTTGTTACATACTCCCCCCCTTCAAGAAACTTCGTCCCGAAGTTATAATATTCAAGCAATAAATACAATACTTATTCAATCAATCAATCAAGTAAATACTAGAATATATAGGTAGCTAGTACTATTGTGAAGTTAAGAGATTTATATGTGAGGCCACCACATACAAGTCTCCAAACCACACTAATACAATCAAACGCCCTAAGTTACAACATGATCTTAAGTAATTCCCTATGATTCTAGTATGCAACCATATCAACAATCATGCATCATACATACAAAAGAAGTAGATAATTAATTAATAATTAATAACTGTGTGTTTGTTTACTTCCTCTTTCCTTAGTCACCCTCTCCCTGAGAATCATACCATCCGATCAACCTCCATAAACCTCCCCTCCAACTCCGGATGGTCCCGCTCGCCATGGCACGGGCCCTCTACTGTAACCTGTTCGCGGATCATACAATAGGCATCAGAATTTCCCCTAGAAGTTACCATGACATTGCCACCTTCCCAACTTCTGGTAATAATACGGCCTCATCAGATTCTAACCAGAATCTGGGCCTCATCGGTACTAGCTGGCACCTAGTTCCCGGTACCCCGATCCTGATACTCCTGGTACCCCAATCCTGATATTGGGATCATTATACCCCAGGCATCTCGGAAGGCTAGCCTAAACATCGTCCACAACACCCTCAAGGAACTAGACCCAAGCATCAGAGGTCCTTCTACATAAACCTCCCTCCTGGTGAGTATGTCTCCAACCGTGGACCCTGGTCACATCAAAAGTTCTCCGGGAAGTATCTGTGGCATTTCCACCTTCCCACCTTCTGGTACAAAAGTCAAGCGTTGCTGGCATAGAGCTAATTGTTGGGCTTGTCCCCCAACCCATAATATATTTATAGTATCAATTCTCATTCGTGGTTATGGGCTCCCATGAAATCATAGAATACTTAGCCTCATCAGGATACTTGAGTGGATCATGTGGAATAGCTGGCACTTGCCATAATGAATAATAATTAGTAACCATTTCTCATAATAATATATCATGGATCAACCTTGAATCATGTGCTAACAAGAATGTCTAGCCACCAGTTCATATTACATTACATTGCATCATAAGACATTGTTACAATAAATCATGCCAAGTTTAACATCTAATGCATTTAGGTGCTCTGTGCTACCATTACAACATAACTAGTCATGATACTTTCATAATTTCACTAAGCATCTCATTAACATGCCATGATAAGCTACCATAATTCAACATTAGTAATATCAACATAATCCATCATCATATCAAAATATGCATTCTATGGAGAGCAATAAGGATTAGCATGAAATGGTAGCATGTCATATGCCAAATATCTGATATAATCCCTTATTCTTCACTAACACATAATAGAGCTGTAAAATACGAACATTAACCACAACATGATTTCATACTATTTATATGCCGAATGTCATTTATCTCTGGATGCAATGATAAGCTATTAAGATGCTAAATTAATACCACCACGAAATAATATCATTTCATGTTCTACACGTCATCTATCTTATATAGTACCATGACGTCATGAAATAACACCAAGAAGTATCACATGCATGACTCATGGCTATAAAACTCATGGCTAGAAATAACAACATCAAATTTCACATGAATAATGCATGACCATGAAGGCATCATTCCAAAATCAACATGTTGAAACACCATATCATGTACCATATAACTTTACATCTCAAGATTCCATAATTAAGACTATAAATTACCAATTGAGTATTCAACAATCAACCCATCATGTGCCTTATGTCCTATGCATCTAGAACCCATAATAAACTAAGTATCGACATGAAATATGCAACATGTGTCCTCTGACTTCAGAAGCCATGCAAGATAATTCAACAACTACAATAGGACCCTAGTTCACTCAATAATTTTTTTTTTTTTGCGTGGAAGAATTTATGATTTACTATGGTATCGATATCACCAGATTTTATGTAAGAATTATCAAATCAAACAAAAGTTTCTTTTGGAATTGCACACTTCTCCAATAGGAGGAAATTTAGGGTTCTTAAAACTTACCACATGATCAAGAAAGATTTTTCTAGGAAGGTCTTAAAACTAATTTCCATAAATTTCCCATAGAATGTTTGGTTTTCTAATAGAACAAGGGAGAGACAATTGGGACACCAAGTCTACTACAAGCATTATCTATACCAAGTCAACATTGGGAATAGGCCCCAGTATATTTTTACCATAGGTCTACCAAAGTCAGAAGGAAAGAGTGTCATCATGGTAGTAGTGGATTTACTCCCAAAATACGCCCATTTATTCTCTTATCAAGAATATTAGTTTGCAAACATTTAAATTGTTGTGATTTTTATCTACAATCCCAAATTCTATGTCTTCTTTTTCTTTGATATGTCTATCCACCATGCCAAATTTCATCAAGACTTCCTCTAGATAATCCTCCTCCTACTCCACTAGTCATTGGTAGGCTATGGGTCACATGTCTGTTATAGGTTAAACTTGCACCTCTCCGTCCGTGATCACCTTGAGCTGTTGATCACACAAAAGGACAAATTGGATGGAGGAGCATGTTGACCTGAGATGATACTTTGACTCACTCCATTTCCTGACATTCTGGAAAAACCAAAAATATATCATTTTGAGATATGAGCGCTACTCTACTTAAAGAGACTAGCGCCCATACGCTACTCCAGTGTATAATAGTAGCGCCCATATCCTAATATACGCTACTCCTTCTCAGCATAGTAGCACTCAACATTTTAAACTCGATGAGCGCTAGTTGATAAGCACTAAAGTAGCGCCCTATACGCTACTTCATTGAATAAGAGTCGCATACATATTAAAAGATGATTAAAAAATAAATTAATTTCTCGAGGAGGATTAGTTGCTGGTAGTTTTCCAACTCCCCCAACTTCCTCCATAACTATACATCGACCTGAACTACTTCTCTAATCTTATAAATACAAAGAAGATTAAAAGAGAAAGGTTAGATGGTGAGATGGATTAATGGAGAAACTTTGAGACATAGAGAAAAGCTTGCATTGGAGGAGTTGTTGCTGAAGATATCCAAGCCAGAGAAGAGCCAGAGCCCAGAATCAAGTTGCAGGAGCCTGTTACATGATCAGGTATACTTGTACATCATTCTACTTTTGATAATAAAGGTTGAAGTGTCTTTCTTGTTCCAATTTAAATGTGTTCCGAAATAACGTCTTAATTTGGATCTGTTTTGGTCAATGCTGAATGTTAAACATTGTTTTTGTTTCTTTCAAGCTTTATATATTGTCCAAAATGCTTTGAGAAAGGTATTGTTATTGCAGGTTTATTGAAAGGAAGGTCAATTTGAAGTTGAACACAAGATCAAGCAGAGGCTAGTATCAAACTTCAATTGAAAGGTGTGTTCTCACGATCCATAACTTATTTCTTTTCATAAATATATTTGTAATAGCATCAATACACTTACCTATCACCCCAACCAAGTTGATAGCATTAGTTTCCTTGCTATAGGGTAGATTTGCCCGCCAACAGACTGGCGACTCCGCTGGGGAAAGTTGAGTTTTGGCTCTAGGAAACCTTGTTCTTGTGTGTATTCCCAGATTGTTTTGACTTCTTTGATGTGTTGAGAAACCCTGTAGGTATCCCCTGCCTATTTCTCGCTGCTTTCATCAGTCTTTTGGTTTATTTCAAAGTCAGTTTTTTAAGCTTTTGAGATATGAGCGCTACCCTGTTGTACATACAGTAGCGCCCATATGCTACTGTTCTATACATATAGTAGCGCCCATCTCTGCAGGGGCGCAAGTTTCCCCACTGCACAGTAGGGTATGTTTCCTGAAGCTGTTCATTAACAGTTTGCTTGATTTTTAGCCATTTTTTGTGGTTTGCTGACTTTGATTTTAGGTCTCCGTGACTGGTGTATGAGGTTTTTAACTGTTGTTTAAGTCATAGAACCTTTTCTTGAAGTATTTTTTCCATCTTTTGAATCGCTTGTTGACCTTTGGAAAGTTTGGACTGTTTGTGACTTTTTTGGAAGACTAGGTTGTGTTTTGTGTTGAGCACTTCCACTTTTTTAGACCTTGACTACATGTTGCTAGTTTACAAACCTGCATACTCTTGTATCTGCTGTTTGTGGCAACGTTTGTCTGTTCTTTACTCATCCTATCCCTTGTCTTAGGGTTTGGTCCGTTTTAAGAGCTTCTAGGGTGTCCTCCGATTTGGTTCATTTCCATTCTTCCTGGACTTATTGTCTTTTTCTGGTTGCAAGTGCATCTAAACTGCTGTAGGCTGAGTCATTTCTCAGTTCTCTGTGTTAGTCATTGGCAGCTTGCTTGTCTACTTTTGCTTGGCATAGTGGTCTTGCTAGGGCTAGATACTTTAGGTTAGTCCTTTTGTGTCTTTCTCCTTTGTTTTCTCCCACTTTGTTTCCGAGTTTAGAGGCTTTTTCTTTGCAAAAAACCTGTAGATCAAGTCTTTTTCGAGCTAGGGTCTTGATAGCTATAAGCTTAAGAATTTTTTAGCCATACTTACACACATTGCACATAAGTTTTATTTTACTTGCCATTTTTATAAGTTCTTTTTCATTTATAGAAAAAGAAATTTTTTTTTGGTAGTTTAAGTTTAATAAGACTTATTTTTGTTGTTACAAGATAGCGTAGGATATTTTGTACAATTCCAAAAAGAAAACAAAATTTTTTTTAGTAGATCTACTCAGATTTTCAGTTTTGGAAAGAAGTAAATGAAAAAATGAAAAGAGCTTTGTTGTAGAAAGTTTTGATTTTATTGCACTTTTGTTTCCTTGTTGCAACCACGCCACACAAAAGCACTACCCTTTTTGAGTAATAAAAGCCCTAATTTTTTTTTTAATAAAATGAACTAGAAATTTTCTTTCTTTTTAGGGATACACTACACCAACTATTTTTGGTTAGGATCTTGAGTTTAAATCACCTTAAACCACTCAAGATCACACATTACGTAAAAATCGTAGTGAGACTATCACAGGTAAACCCACCTCATTCAAAACTTGCCTGGGATCTATGCAATAGGTCATTGCGAGATTAGATTGTTGGGAATACTCCTCCTACTTTCTGTTCAAGCATACGCCAGGATCGGATTGCGTATTGGGGACTCTTTCGAGTTTCGGGCTTAGCTACCCTGCCCACTCTTTCTGATTCGACTGGTGACTGTTCCCCCAGGAGTTTTTAGTGTTGTGGTATCCTTAGTATCTGACTCTAGGTTCATACACAGGTGACAATAGAGGGTATATCTGCTGTACCTAAGACAGATGTGGGAGGAAATCCCTTGCAGGTCTTTGGGAGGGCGGTTGGGTGATTCTAGTGCTTGCACCCTTAGTCATTGTATTGTGGACCCCGAGTAACTGTCTTTCTTCCTTCGTTGATCTGTTCTGGGCCCTCATCATCCCAGACTCTTCTCTGGAAGGCATCTTTGTTTGCCTGGTTTGTATACTTAGGACTTTTTAGTTGGCGTGCTGTTTGCCCCCTAGTTGTAGTGGCCACTAGGTTCTAGTCTGTTATTTTATATTTATAATCACGAAGAATTAAGAGCTTCGTAGATCGAGGAGGTTTCAAAACCTTCCACCACTGAGAAAAGAACCTTTACAGCCAGCTAGACGACAGTGGGTAAACCCCGATATTTCTTCAGAAACTACTCCTGAAACTGAATTTCTTGAAGAAATTCTTGTAACAGAAAACCTCGAAATAGAGGTTCCTGAGGAACCACTACCGGGTACCAATGATCAGCAACACTTTAGTACAGTTGAGGTGGAAGCTCTTACTTCTGCAGAGTATAGCACTCCTTTCAATCCTCCTTTAACCAATACTAGAATTTTGCTTCTGTCACCTGTTGGTTTCCAGCAGCCCCATTTCAGTGCAGACAATTCCTTACCCAGACATCTGATGTCTAATCTAGGAGATGAACAGGGAGTTCCCCAAACTCCCACTTTAGGTATGAATACTAGCACGGTAAATCCTTCTTTTACTGCTACACCAAGTCGGGTACAAACCTCTGTGTCTACGCCATCTTTCAGTTTCAACATTGGTACATTAGGTATGCCTAGTTCGACAACGATGGCATCTATTCCTACACCTACTGTTGGACCTAGCAGTACAGCCAACTGTGCAGCACCTCCTGCTTCTCAACCGTTATATCAGATACCTAGTACTTGGATTTCCGCACCTGTTGTAGGACTAAGTGCTTCTGCAAACATGCCAGTCATGGGCACCATGACTGCACCGTCCACATCAGCTTCTACTGGTTTCAATACCTTTGTAGGCCCTAACATGAATCAATGTAGTGTGCCTGCAGGTAATGTCCCTTTTTCCTTATTCTCAGGGGGAGAGGGTAATATTTTTAACCAGCAATATGGCAGGGCTAACACCCAGCCACAGTGGACGAACCTACAGAGCACTAATCCACTTTCATATGCGTGGGGAAATTTTAATAACTCTTTCGTACAACAACAGATGGCAGGGGGCAACCCCTACCAACAAGTAACTGGGGGAAACCCCTACCAAAAAGTAACTGGGGGCAACCCCTATCAACAGATGGTAGGTGGAAACTCCTATCAGCATATGGCTGGGGGCAACCCTTATCAACAGATGGCTGGGGGCAACCCCTACCAACAGTTTATGGGTCAAACGATGGGTGGTTCCCCTTATCAAGTACCGTCTTACCGGCCTCGTCTACCATTTCTGGCAACTTTAAATTTGTCAGATCTTTCTAAATTGACAAACGATCCTGTGTGTCATAATGCTACATGGCCATCAGTTCCCACCAAGTTACCTTCGGACATTCCAAAGTTCGAAGGCAAAGCAGGTGAAGACCCTGGTGACCATGTCACTACCTTCCACTTATGGTGTTCCTCCAATTCATTAAACGAAGACTCCATCAGATTGAGATTGTTTCAAAGAACTTTAACTGGTGCTGCAGCGAAATGGTACATTGAGTTACCTGCAGCAACATTCTCTAGTTTTGGGGATCTTGCGACAGTCTTTTTGAATCACTTCCAGCTTCCTGTTCGGTATGATGCCGGAACAGACCTTTTGTCTACTTTTAGAAAAAATAAAGCCACTCACTTATCTGACCACATTTAGGAGTGGCGAAGACGGAAGAGGCTCATTAAGGCCAACATACCTCCGGAGTTCCTTCTTGAGTGGTACTTGAAATCACTCCTTCCTTATATTTCTAAGGAAGTAGCTACATCTGGAGTATCTAATGAGGAAGAAGCCATCTTATGGACTCAGCAGTTAGACCTCGTGTATGCACATCTGGGTTACTGTATGAGATTATACCTGATGCACCGCGATTGCATACCGATCCGAGTAGACCGAAACCTGGACCACATGCTGACAGCATAGTAGGTTCAGTTAACTCTGCAGCTTTCGAAGCGCTGACTAAACAGGTCCATGCCTTATCAGTCAAACAATTGACTGCAGATGTTTCTTCCATCACGACCTCTCCTTCTACTTCTGAGCCTATCAACCAGGTTCAGAACGATCAAAAGGGCCCTCGGCAGCCCAATAACAAAAATAAGGGCAAGAAAGGAGAGGGGAACCAACAAAATCCCAAAAAAGACAATGCCGAAGAGGGTAACAAAGAGGAAAAGAAGGTTAAGTTCCCTTGTAAACTTTGCAAGCAGAACCACCTTACTCACCAATGCCCTCTGCTTGAAGAAGCCCAGAAGCTTTTAAGAGAAAAGAAACCTGCCGTCCTGAAAGATCCATTCCCTAAAGGGCAGGGCTCAACTTCTGGCACCTCAAAAACTGGGGACACTACACATGCTACGGTTGATCAAACGTTTATTAACATGGTTAATTCGGATGCACTCTTGCAAACTAGAGCCAGGAACTAGACCCCGGAAGCACAGAAAAAGGATAAGGAAATTCCAGAATCTTCCACTCCACTCCACATACCTATGGACCCAATGCCCAAGATCCCGAAAGGTGTCTTGAAACGGGCATCGCATAATCCCAACACTCGGGCTGCTTCCAACTACAATGTGGTTGAAGATTTAGCCCAGACCCCTTGTGCCATGTCTACTTTAGAAGTCTTGCAAAGTTGTCCTCTACAACGGTATGCACTTCTAGCAGCTATTGGAAGTATGGAATCTTCTAACATGTCTGCACAATTTGATATGACTGATGTCAAATACCGGTTGCCCTATCACGTTGCCCTTCAGATCGAAGTTGTTCATGGTCCAATGACCATTAGACGAGCTGTTGTAGATGAGGGCATGTCGACTTGCGTAATGTCAATTTCCTATTGGAAAGCTCTAGGTTCTCCTGATTTAGCCCCTTCCAACACACTGCTTACTGCATTTGATGGCAGAACTTTTCGTCCACATGGAGTTTTGCCATCATTTGATGTCACTTTGGCTGGTAAGACAGTTGCTGTTGAAGTAGAAGTTCTGGACGCTCCGCTTGATTACAATATGTTATTGGGCAGGAGTTGGACTTATGCCATGCTTGCCATTGCATCGGTAGTTTTTCGAGTGGTTATGTTCCCATTTGAAGGTAAGATCGTTACAGTCGATCAACTTTCTTTCACTCAGAGAAACAACCAGACTTCTTCGGAAACCACAGTTCCATTGATTGATCAAACCACCCCGGTTGGTGAGAGTTTAGGAGCAGGACTTTACGGGTCACTAATTGGCACTTTTGACCTACCGGCTCCTACCTTATTCGTTGGTACTGAGGGATGTTTATCGTCTGAAACTTCCATGGTTAGTTTAACAACTGATTTTGAGTTTCTCCCAACTAATACAAACCCCTCCGTGCCCACCCCTGTTGTAGAAGTTACCCACTTGGATTCTTATCAAACTACAACAGAACATATGTCGACTCCATTAGTGTCTGTCGAGTCAAACATAGATTGTGCCACTACTCAGACACCGGACCCGATCCACTCTCTTGATAGTTCAGATACTACTTTACCTTCTGAAGAAGAAATGTTAGAAGCCATGACCGACCCAGATCTTCCTCGGGAACATATAGATCCTAGGTCCTTCTTGGTTCCTGTTCTTAACTTGTTAGAGAGAGGTGAATTTTGTCCAACACCCGATGAAAACACTAATTTCACTTCTTCACAAGTTGGTGTTGTTGAAGCAAATAGATTGCATACCTCGATGGTGAACATTTTCACTGGGGTCAACGGAAACATTTTTTTTGAAACGGGTTGTTATCTCGATGAGATCATTTTGTATACCAAACTTTTCCATGATTTCCATAACATCTTTTCCCGGACTCACGAGGAGGATCCAAGCATAGACCCTACTTGAAGAAGTACTATGCTTAGGCTGAAGTACTTTTTCTTGTAACATAGCTGTATATTTGTTTGTAAAGCTAGTTTTTGCTATGCTCGTTAGGTAATCTTATGTGTGTTTTTCGTTTCATGTACCAAATGTCAATTGAACATTTTTTAGGATTTGCTGATGGTGCTAGTCGCCACACCTGTCAATTGGCTGCAGCAGCTTGGGTCATTTATTCACCCGCTGGCCAACTTGTCTCATCGGGGGGGGTTTGTTTGGGTCCTACCACGAATAATGTGGCTGAATACAGTGCAGTTATAGAACTTCTCCGAGATGCTCTCAGTCATGGCATTTCACATTTGGAGGTAAGGCTTGACTCACAATTAATTGTATTTCAGTTAACAGGTGTCTATCATATTAGGGATCCTATATTGCTACGTCAGTTCCTACGAGTTAGACTATTGGAAAGACAATTTCATTCTATTAGATACGAACACATTCCAAGAAGTTTAAACACATTAGCTGATTCATTAGAAAACTATGTGTTAGACTGGCATTTGCATCATACATTGTCATAAACAACATTGCACACATAAAACACATACACATGTAAATAACCGATACTGTATATAGCCGATACTATATCAAAAAATATGAGTTTTGAGTCACAAGTCTATCAAGTCAAGTCATAAAAGTACAAAAACTGGGCATAGTAGCCTCAAAAATATATACATAGAATGTATTCCTCTCCTATGGAGAAGGAGGGACCTCATCATCATCTACTACATTGCGATAGCATATGACTAGCCTAGCAATATTCCGCAGCACCCTAAACCATGCCGGGGGCACCCCAACAACATCTTCCTGCATATCAACAGGTATTTGATCCATACGGCATGCAGGAACTTCGTGAGTCAACTGACTTATTTTTCTCTCCAGGGTCCCCAACATAGCATCTGCTGCAGTAATATCAGCTGGCCTCACAAAGATGGTAGGATGTCCCTCAGGACAAACAAGCCCAACATCTGCATATGACACTTGACTAGAACTTCAAAACTCATTCATAAAAATCAAATACTTGAAAAAGTTTGAAAAAATTAAATAAATTCTCAAAATTTAAAACATACCAAAATCTCCCTAGGCTCCACTTGGAGGAAGCACCAGCTCTGGATCATGACGGAAATCCAATCCAGCATATGGAAACTGCTCGAAAGCGGGTACTTGCCTCTCCCACCACCCCCAGAAATCATCAATATGATAACAGTAGTGACTTTGCCCACCACCCTGGCGGAGGAATATGTTAGCCCAACGGCCTAGTCTGGGCTCACGGGGGTTAACCTGAGGTAGAGGCATCCCCAAACTGATAGCAGGCATCCTCTCAAAGAAGAAAGTACACAAAATGCTATCGTACCCAAAATTATTCATTGTGCCGGATTTGCAACCTGTCAATTGAGATTTCATGTTCGCCAGTAAACTAGTACACCAATCATAGACATGACCGTGTAAGCATTGTACACCAATATGCATAGCGTTCCTGGAAGCTAAGTGTTGTGAAGCACTACCTGCCACTCGGTTGATCATGCTCACTATCACTTTCAAAGGGAGACTGTCAATAGTTGAAATCAAGACTTGGCTTCCCGATTTCTCTGCTCTGGCAACACAATATGTATTTACATACTCTTGCACAGATCTTACACCCACACGAGAAGACCCTTTCAGACTGATTACATCTCCTCTCCTTGAGAGACCAGTAATGAAATATATGTCATCAATTGTAAGCTCCAATGTTTGCCCACGGATGACAAAGGTATTGGTATCCACATCCCAATACTAAATAAGTCTTCGAAACAGCTTGTTTAAAGCCCTCATGTTTATGGTTCGGTAAAAATTCAACAAACCGCATCTTCGGAGAGCATGGAGGGTGGCCGGATCTTGCATGGCCAACCTATCCATGTCCTCATGCTCCCTCTCCCTCCATTGAAGGACCATCCTGCACAAAAAATCAAAATTTTTTGAGTCTCGGCGCTTGTATGTAGGTTTTCAAGAGTGTACGCTACTGTGTATACTACACAGTCGCGTATGGGCACTACTCTGCTTCAGCACAGTAGCGCCCATCGCGTTTATACGCTACTGCTGTGGTTACACAGTAGCGCCCGCGCAGCAACACTTGTGAGCATCACGTTGCAAGCCTTTTTTTGCTCAAAAAATGAAAAATAAACCATGAAAATGCAAGCAAAGTGAATTTTAACTTACTTGGTGGAGGAAGATTGACGGTTGGATGCTTAGTTTGATCGTCATAGAGATTTGAAATTTGCAAAAGGTTGCCCCAATCTTTGCCCTACAAAACAAAATTGAAAATTGATTTTTAAAAATGAAATTATGTATAAATTGGATTTTGATTTTTACCCACAATTGTTAATTTTCTATAGTTTCAAAATTTTCAAAAAATCCCTAATTAATCAATTGAAACATAGAATATGGTATAATACTAATCCAAGTTCAATTTTCATTTAATTTTTGTCAGATTCGTCTCCTAAGTTTAAAAATTCTTGATGATAGACCTTGTCAACTAGCTAAATATTTCAAATTCATATATCATTCGAGATTTTTGCCGCATCGACTAATTTTTTGTTGAAGACCTAGTTTTGGCAGAGTATGAAGCTATGATCCTAGAAGCTGACTTTTAAGTCATTTTAAGCTCTTGTTTGGACTATTTAAACCTAAACAAGATTGCCGAGAAATCTTGTCCTCTTCGAGCTCGTTAAAGTAATCGAAGGCTCATCCACTCAGGTATAGAATTACCCCTTTTCCTGGCCTAGGTGGATTAACTACGGAAAAGGTATACTCTAGGTATACTCCTGTATGCGCTAGAAGAGTTCTTCTTCCATTGTTTTATACTTTTTCGGGGGAGGAGACTAACTGTACAAAAAAGGACCTTTTGGAGCCTTTCTTTAGGGTTTTCAGGCTCTCTAAACATGAAAACAGCAAGCGAGCATTCACCTACTCGGGCTTGATGTGAAATCCACAAGAGGGTAAGTAGAGGACTGTTTAAGTTTTTCAACTTTATAAACAAGAAAACACCACCGAGCACAGACCAATCCCGGCTCGATATAAAATCCACGGATAGGTGAAAAGAGGATTGTTTAAGTTTTTCAGACTCTATAAACAGGAAAACACCGGCGAGCATTAATCTGCTTGGGCTCGATACTAAAATCCATGAGCAGATATATGGAGTTATTGTTTAAGTTTTTCAGACTCCTTAAAATTGAAAACACCGGCGAGCAAGAACAGATCTCGGCTTGATATTAAAATCTAGAGATCAGTAAATATAGAGTAATCTTCTATCTCTTCTTCGAACTCTATAAATAATGAAGAAGGTCCTAAGTCTTCCTCCCATGGGCTCGTTAAACTACTTTACATGGTTGGATCTATTGAGTTTTCATTCTTTCTTGGACTCATTAAAATAACAAGAAGGGTATTCTTTTATCTAAAAAGAATAAGGGACGGGAAAGACATATCATATCTTCATTGTCAAAGGAAGTTCAGTCAAGTTCTATCCTTGAACATAGCACCTACTTGAGTTTATCTTGTCGGTTGGGTTTAGTTTTGGGCCTCACGGTGAACCTTTCCTTCGAGTTATTTACTCCCCCGGTTGGTTATTCTTCCAACCATATGGAGGGTCTGCTAATGTCTCTTACATTTCAGACTTATTTTTTACCCCATTATGTCAGAAACTACCTGAGTCACTTTGTGTCATGCTCAATGTTCAAGGATATACTCTGTGTCGGCCATTCTGTAGTTTACTTTGACCTCATGTGTCAGCCTTCCTAGTGTCAGTCTTGTTACATATTATTTCATATCAGCTCTTACCAGTTGAGTGTTCCTCGAGTTGGATGATGGAGGATGCCTTAAGGCCTCCCTTCCAACGGATTTCTTCCCATCGACATCAAATCATTATTCTGGGATTGAAGTTTAGAGTTTCGGTTAGTACCTTGGAGATTGCAGTCACCAGTGGCAATTTTCCTCGTTGTTGAATGATGAGAATACATCAATGTCTCTTCTTCGATAGGATTCCCAAGTGTTCGACTCCAATTCCATCTATTCACATTTGGCGAATCGTACTTGGTACCTTGGACCCCATCATCATTATCGGTGGAAGTACTCGCGTTTGTTAACGGTATACATCAATGACCGGTAATCAAACGATACCCCCCATGTTCGACTGTCAGCTCATCTATTCACATGGTTAGGGTTTGTACCTAGAGTTGTTTTAGATGAAGACCTTGGGATTTTGGATGACATTACCTCATTTTGTTATCACCCAAGTTGCGCAAGACTGAGCCTCACTTATATTTGGCTCTCCATGAGACATAGATCCAGTTTGTTGTTATGGCTATGATCTCTCAATTTGACATGGATCCACGCTTGTATTCCAAGTGGCCATGCTTTATATACATCTCCTTGTTATGTGTCGAAGATCATGTTGTATCACACTGCACATCTATATGATGTCAAAAAAATGTAATTGCTAGCTGACCTTGATCTTTGTTGCAGGTGTTCTTATGACTTGTTTTCTGCGGTTCTGTGCTCCTCCTTTGGTTTTGGATTATAATGTATTTCGACCATCGTTTCCCTCTAACCTCACACATTAGGGGGCATCTGTTATAGGTTAAACTTGCACCTCTCCATCCGTGATCACCTTGAGCTGTTGATCACACAAAATGACAACTTGGATGGAGGAGCATGTTGACCTGAGATGATACTTTGACTCACTCCATTTCCTGACATTTCTGGAGAAACCCAAAATATATCATTTTGAGATATGAGCGCTACTCTACTTAAAGAGACTAGCGCCCATACACTACTCCAGTGTATAATAGTAGCGCCCATATCCTAATATACGCTACTCCTTCTCAGCATAGTAGCGCTCAACATTTTAAACTCGATGAGCGCTAGTTGATAAGCACTAAAGTAGCGCCCTATACCCTACTTCACTGAACAAGAGTCGCGTACATATTAAAAGATGATTAAAAAATAAATTAATTTCTCGAGGAGGATTAGTTGTTGGTAGTTTTCCAACTCCCCCAACTTCCTCCATAACTATACATCGACCTGAACTACTTCTCTAATCTTATAAATACAAAGAAGATTAAAAGAGAAAGGTTAGATGGTGAGATGGATTAATGGAGAAACTTTGAGACATAGAGAAAAGCTTGCATTTGAGGAGTTGTTGCTGAAGATATCCAAGCCAGAGAAGAGCCAGAGCCCAGAATCAAGTTGCAGGGGCCTGTTACATGATCAGGTATACTTGTACATCATTCTACTTTTGACAATAAAGGTTGAAGTGTCTTTCTTGTTCCAATTTAAATGTGTTCCGAAATAACGTCTTAATTTGGATCTGTTTTGGTCAATGCTGAATGTTAAACATTGTTTTTGTTTCTTTCAAGCTTTATATATTGTCCAAAACGCTTTGAGAAAGGTATTGTTATTGCAGGTTTACTGAAAGGAAGGTGGATTTGAAGTTGAACACAAGATCAAGCAGAGGCTAGGATCAAGATTTAATTGAAAGGTGTGTTCTCAAGATCCATAACTTATTTCTTTTCATAAATATATTTGTAATAGCATCAATACACTTACCTGTCACCTCAACCAAGTTGATAGCATTAGTTTCCTTGCTATAGGGTAGATTTGCCCGCCAACAATGTCTTCTCTAGAGTTCCCCTCTTTCATTGATGAATGGGATAATTTGAAGGTGGGTAGGCTATTTCACTATCCTACCTACTTGATATACTTGTTAACATCAAAAATCCTCTCTGTTGAAACTAAGATTGCAACAATTCACAGATGATAATCCCACCGGGTGCATTGATCGGTTTCCATGGGTAATAAAGGGTAAACTAGACTCATCCATGTTTTATTTCATAAACAAGTTCATGTATACTATATTCACAATAAAAATAATAAAATAATAAAAATCACATAGTGAAAACCAACAAGAGGCTTCAAAAGGTGTTGGGATGCGATTTTGATTAGGAGCAACAAGAGGTGATTCAATCTTCTTTATCTTCACCAATATTATTTCACTCTTTACCAATATTATTTCACTTAAAGTTTCATGTAAAATTAGAGGGAAGAGGAACTCCTCCATTGTTTAATGGATATAACATGACATCATGCAAGCCTTTACTCTACATCATGTTCCATACTCTACATCATGTTCCATACATGGTAATCATGTCCATAGATTGTTTCCTTTTGATTTCATGGTAGGGAACATGGAAAGCTCTTATTACTAGGGGTTATCTAATCCTTGGTGTGTAAATTTCTATGGATTGATGTTTCTCATGCACTTAGGAAATTCTACCTCTATCTTAGAGGTTTTCCATATCTTTATCTTGTGAATCAACGAATTCATAGAAGTCCAAACAATAACTGTCAAATCTATATCTCATGGAAACACAAGCATGAAAGCTGAATAGATTGTTGTTACATAATTTGGATTACATCTAGTTTAGTCGTAAAAGACTAGTAGGGTGACCATAAATACTTTACTTCAGAAATGAGGATAGTTAAATCCTTTTCTCCAAGAGGGGCGCAATACCAAAGAGAGAATTTATTGATAATCAAATGAAAATTTGATTTTCTATGTATACACTTCATTATTCCTTGTAGCTCTTTTAGGGTCTCCTTAAACTCATGGTTAATTTGTGGATCTCCATATTTAAAGCGGGTCTCAAGGGTTAGTATCCCACTTCAAGGATCCATCATGAAACTTTGTGCCAAAACTTTAATATCACTCCATATCTTCTCGAATGGGCCTTAGGGCTTATCCACTTCATCATACTTTATGGACACATCATTACTTTTTGCGGGGATCCTTGCCACTTCATGTGGTCCAGTGGGCCAACGTTCCACAACTTTTGGGGTCATGTGGAGCAAACATCATTATTTTGGGGATACTTCATACTTCACACCAACTTGCTTCGGACCAAATTTGGGGACTCTTTAGAGCCTTCTCCACCATGGGTCATGTAACCCCAAACTCATGGGAAACTGGACCAAACACCATTGTTTTAGGTTTCTCCACCTTTTATTTCAGCATTTCCTTTTGGACCAATCCTTATTAATTAGGGGGCTACTTCTCATGGTCAGATGGACCAATCCTTCTAATCTTGCGAACCCATCACCACTACTTTCAGGGTTGTGTGGACCCATCATCATGATTTTTGGAGATATTTCAAACTTCATCCCAATATGCTTTTCACCAACCTTAGGGTATCTCTAGGGCCTTTTCCAACATGGGTTATGTGACCCCAACCACATGGTGATGCGGTCCCAACACTGCTATTTTAGAAATTTCTTCACATTTCTTACTGACATTGCTTAGGGGCACCTTTAGGGACTTCCTTACACTTCTTATCATCATGGTCATCTGACCTACCATAATGTTCATGTGACCATCATCATGGTCATGTGACCTACCATAATGGTCATGTGACCATCATCATGGTCATGTGACCCAACATCATTTCTTTAGGAAAATATTCACACTTCTTCAACACACTTTAGGGACTCCTTTACACTCCACATCATCATGGTCATTAGGATCCTCATTAGGGGATTTTCACAACTTGTGTACAACTCAAAGTGTCTTCTCGTGAGGTCCATGTGCAACCTCTATGCCTTAAGGGGAACGCTTTGGATTTATGTACACTTGTGACAAGGATTCTTCTCCAAGGGCCACTTTAGGATCATTAGGGTCTTCCCTATGGGCTTCAAGGATTCATCAGGGTCTTCCCTATGGTCTTCAAGGCTTCATCAATAATTCCTAGAAAATCTATCTCTATTACAACCACATCATCATTATCACCCTCACACCAATGGAAACACTATAGATCATTCACCCTTTTGACATCAATGGAAACTTCTTCCAACAATACCCCCCTTTTTCATTAATGGAAACAACTTCAACTCTCTCGGCCCTTTGACATAAATGAGAAAATGGGTGAAGCAACTTTATTCACTTGCTCCCCCTGGGATTATGTTGGATCCCCCTTTCAATATGATTCTCTTATGTGACTTTGTTTTACTGGTCATTTTCTCCCTTGCAGAAGATAACTTTACTTGGCCATTTCTTGAAGCTTTTTGAATTAGCTCTCCCTGTGTTCCTGAATGATTTACCAAACCACTTCTCTTCTGACTTTTGATCAATCTTCCTTGTCTATTACTTAGACTCCCCCTCAAAAATATCCATAATACTGGGAGTTTTTATGCCAAATTATTTAGAACAATCTGTAATGCTTCTCTGCTTCAGGATCATAATCTATAAACTTGAAACTTTTCTTTTTGCTTGTTGATTTGTTTTTATTACGTAACTTGACATAGCAACTGTTGTAAGTATGTCTTCTCAGACTTCTCTATTGACTTTTTTTTCCTTCACATATTCAATATGTAATACCAATTCCTTTTTGTCTTTGATCATGGGATTTGTTCTCCTTTCATTCAATATGCTTCCCATATTTAAGATAAGCGATTTGCTTTGGTTTCCTATACTAACCTTTGAAATTTCATCTTCTACAGAGATGACTGATCCACAAGCTTCTTCATTCTTTCCTTTTGACTTCTTCTTCCAGAAATTGATATTAGAATTTTCTTTTGTGGAAGACTCCATCATTCTTTTGCATTCACAAGCTTTGTGTCCAAAGTTGTGGCATTTGTAACATTCAATATTATGGTTCATCATACTTCTACAACCTCTGGCCATGTGTCCCTAATTGTGGAAGATGTAACATTCAACATTGTAGTTCATATGGACACCTTCATTCCTTGCTTGATCATTTCCTCCATAAGATTTACAGTCTCTAGCCCTATGTCCAAAATTTTAACATGAAAAACAATAACCAAAAAATAAACTTTGGTACTTAGGAGCAAAGAATCTTCTTTGTGATGTAACTTCTATGTATCCATTCTTTCTTGAATCACGTTGACCATGGATTCTTCCTTTATAATATTTTCCTTGATGGGAGCTTCTGAGAATATCAACATAACTCTTATCCATTTCTATACTTTCCTTTTATGGTATCCTAGATATTTCACTTTCTTCAATGCTCTTCTCAAACCTTGAATTTGTCTTCAACTGAGCAGTTGTCTTGTCAAAATATTCCTTTAGAGAAAGGATCTCAAGTTCTTGCTTTTGACAAATTTCCTTCTTCTCTTGAAGTTGACTTGTTAGTTCTTCTTCAACTTTCTTCGCCTCTTCTATCTGACTTTGTCGACCAACAATGGTCCTTTCATATTCTTTAATACTCTCTTCCATCTATCCTTTTGAATTATGATAATCCTCATGATATTTTTGCAACTTACCTTTTAGTAACTAATTCTCATTTCTAAGCTCTTTAATTTCCATGTTTTCCAAACTCAACTTCAATTCTTTCTTTAAGGAGCCAATTTCAGCTTCCTGTGCTTTACAAGAATTTTCCTTTCTTTCACATGCTTCCTCCTTTTCTGTTAGTTGAGTTGATAATGTTTCTTTAGTCATCTTAGCCTCTTTAACTAGCAATGTATTCTCTTCTTGATACTTCTGCAGTTGTTCCATTAATATCTTGTTCTTTTGTCTTTCTTCTGTCAAGCCACCTAGGGAACTAATCAGTTCTGCTTCAAGATCTACAACCCCTTCAATTTCTGAATATTCTTTATATTCAGAAGCATCGATTTCATAAACTTCATCATATGAGTCTGGATGTTCTTCATTTTATGTATATGACCTTTCCTTTTGATTGTCTTCATGTTCTTGATCGAGAGATTCCTTTGTGTAGAGGTTTTGTATCTTGTCCCAGAGTTCTTTAGCTGATGTACACTTTCCAACTTCATCTTTCACAGGATTAGATAGTCCATGAAATATGACATCCATTGACATTTCATTATTATTCCTTAACTCCTTCTTGGATGCTAGTTTTGGTGGTCTTTTTGGTGTAATGTAACCATTCACAACAGATTTCTAGATATCAAGACCTTGTGTCGATAAATAGAGTCTCATCCTTATAAAATTTGATCCATAGAAAAGACTAAAACCATCTACAAAGTAAAGACTTTCATGTTCATCCATGTTATGTAGAGATCTTCCTTCCAGCTGTTAGATTGTCCTAAAGGAACCCACTCTGATACCAATTGTTGGAAATACTGAGAGGGGGGTTGAATTAGTATTGAGCACTTTTTATGATTTCAAACATTAATTATATCATGTAAACATTAACCATTAATAATCTCATTCATCATCACATAAACCATACATAGTGCACAAGATATTTAACATGGAAACCCAAATGGGAGAAAACCACAAACTACTTTTCTTATATAATAACAAGATTACATTCATAGGAAGCACAAACTTCTAGGATTCTCTAGCAATAACTGGAAGGAGGCACCAACCCCCTGATTAATAGGTTCCAACCTGAAGGAAGCTCCAATTTCCTGATTTACTAGCACCGATTGGAAGGAGGATCTAACCCCCTTATTTACAGGCTCCAACCTAAAGGAAGCTCTAACTCACTGATTTATCAACACCAAATGGAAGGAAGCTACAAATCCCTATCCTTGCCCCGTCTTTCCACCCCCATATAAATAAGAAGAACAATATGCCACTGTAACTATATCACTATCACAACCTGTACCTCTATCATTGTCTCTGACAATTTGTACCTGTATCACTTCCTTGTTCAACCTATACCTGTATCAGTATCTTTGTCAACCTGTATCACTGCATCGCTACCTCTGTCAACCTATCACAATCAATATATCTGTAACAATGCCCCAATCACTATCTATGCAACTTGTATCTCTATCTCTATTAACATGTACATGTATCTATGTCTTTGTACCTATATCACTATCCCTGTCACAATCACTCTATCTCTATCTCAATTCCATAATCATTGTCTCTGACATAATTCCACTGTTAATGTCACAATGCAACAATCACTCTCACACTGTCTAAATATCTATCACACTATATCAACCTATACATGCCTCAAATCTATAGCTAGAAACAATCATCCATCGATTTCATTTTAATCCTCATCTTTTACATCATAGACATTTTAAAAACATTGAACATTCTAAGAGATGAACCATATGCCAAAACATAACCATGGACTATGCCAAGATAACCACTATGATCTATGCCGAGATCACCATACAATATTCCCAGATAATCATCAAGATCAATGTCAATATCATCATACAACATTCCCAAATAATCATCGATATCTATACTAAGATAATCATACAATATGCCAAGATATCATGGCGATCTATGCTAATATAACATCAATATCTATCCCTATATAGTATCAAGATATATACCAACAAATCACCAAGATCTATGTCAACAAATCACAAATATCTATGCCAATAATATGCCGAGATAATCTCCAATATCTATTCCAATATAACCATCATCATAGCCTCCATAACATATTCAATGGCTTCACATACTATACCAAGATCAAATATGAACTATATCCATGAGAGACATGTCCCATCACAAGAGAAACTCACAAGCATGAACCATACCTTTGCCAAGATCATAGTATGAATAAACAATATATAATCCAAAAGGAACTCTAGATCATGTCATCACATATCCCTCGCAACAAGATTTCCAACAAGCCAAGAATTTTGTAATTTTGATTCTGTATGAGAAAGTTATGCCAGTTTTCGTGAATCACCTCAATCCTCAAAGATGCCCAAAAATTTATCCTCCACAAAGTTTCAGACTTTTCTCCAAGAGGTGCACAATACCAAAGAGATACTTGATTGATGATCAAATGAAATTTTTTGATATTCTATTTATACACTTCATCATGCCTTGTAGCTTCTTTTAGGGTCTCCTTAAACTCATCCTTAATTTGTGGATCTCCATATTTTAAGGGGGTCTCAAGGGTTAGTACCCCACTTCAAGGATCCATCATGAAACTTCATGCCAAAACTTTAAGATCATTTTATATCTTCTCAAAGGGGCCTTAGTTATTTTCCACATCATCATTCTTGATGGACACATCATTATTTTTTATAGGGATCGTTTCCACCTCATGCGGTGGAATGGGCCAATGTACCACAACTTTCGGGGCCATTTGGATCAAACATCATTATTTTGGTGATACTTCATACTTCACACCAACTTGCTTCAGACCAAGTTTGGGGAATCTTTAGATCCTTCTCCACCATGGGCCTTGTAACCCCAAAGTCATGGGAAAGTGGACCAAACACCATTGTTTCAGGTTTCTTCACCTTTTATTTCAACATTTCCTTCTAGACCATTCCTTATTACTTCGGGGACTACTTCTCATGGTCAAATGTACCAATCCTTTTGGGCACATGGACTCAACACCACTACTTTCAAGGTTATGTGGACCCATCATCATGATTTTTGAATATCTTTCACACTTCATCCCAATATGATTTTCACCAACCTTAGGGGCTCTCTAGGGCCTTCTCCAACATGGGTTATCTAACCCCAACCACATGGTCATGTGGTCCCAACACTATTATTTTAGAAATTTATTCACATTTCTTATCGACATTTCTTAGGGACACCTTTTAGGACTTTCTTACACTTCTTATAATCGTGGTCATGTGAACCAACATCAATTCTTTAGGAATTTCTTCACACTTCTTCAAGACACTTTAGGGACTCTTTTACACTCCACATCATCATGGTCATTAGGTGATTTACTAGGGGCTTTGCACCACTTATGTACAACTCAAAGTGTCTTCCCGTTAGGGCCATGTACAACTTCTACGCCATAAGGGGACCTATTTGGAGTTATGTACACTTGTGACAAGGTTTCTTCTCCAAGGGATTCCTTAGGATCATTAGGGTATTCCTATGGGTTTCAAGGCTTCATTAATCATTCCGAGACAATCTATCTCTATTATAACCACATCATCATTATCACCCTGAAAGCAATGGAAAAACTACAAATCTCTTCGCCCTTTTGACATCAATGACATCCTGTTTGACATCGATGACGACTTCTTCCAATAGGAACATGATTCTTACTTTATTACAATTTACCATTTTTATCGTGTCAATGTGGCAATTCTGGTATTTAAGCAACATTCTTTGATGTGGCCACTTTGATTGGAATCAACATAGACCCATATTAACCCTAAGTGTAGAGAGGGATCAAATCCCTTAAGGTGCAAACGTTGTCTCAAGTTTAGGACTCTAAAAGAGATTTGCACCTCAAGGAATTTGATTCCTCCAGGGGCTTAGTAGAGTAGAGTTAAGATTGATCCATGATGGTGGTATTCCTAGAGCCTAATTTGAGATTGATATAATCATGTGCATAAGGTTATGTTATGTTTGAGGTTCATATTATGTTTCCTAATATTAATTTTAATAATACTGTTGTTATTGATATTAATATTAATATCTTCCATGTCAATAATAACATTATTATGTTGTAGAACATGAATGTTATTGTTGTTGTTGTTGTTATTATTAATGTTAATATTAATATCAATATTAATATTTTTTGTATTATTCGATTATTAATATTAATAATATTATTAACAAAGAATTTGTATATAGAGATGACGGTAGCCCACAATGCCATGTTAAGAGGATTATAAGGAGGTTTTATTTAGAGGACTTGATTAGATTAAACGTTATACAATAATCGTTTATCTTTTTTTTGAAATTATAGTTCACGTAAAGCATTCCCTTTTCACCGCCATTTTGTTGATCAACTATTCCATAGTGAATTATGAGATAACTAGTACTCCTTGCTTCTCCATTAGAAGAAAATGATAAAGTTAATCAAATATTTAGCAAGCCCCAATTGGAAAGATAAATTTTTGAAACGAGTGCCAATTGGAAAGCTTATTAAGAGTGACTAGATTTAGATTAGGTAGTGGAACTTCACGCAATTGAAATTTGAATATGAACAAGAGTTCGTGAATTGTGGCATCGACAAAGAGATTTACATTTGGCCCAAAGTCATTTAGTAGTTCATGTATGTTATTGCCTAAAATCTATAAATCGATAAATGTTCTTGGATTGTGATATTTCAGGTGCTTGAATTGAATTTATGCTCTTGTTGACGCAACAAAGGAGGTAGTGATGAGACCATATCGAGTTTTGTTCAACGACTCTAGCAATGGAACGACTCTTTATTGGCACAAGGTCAGTCGGCCAAACCTTATTTCTTAACGATAACACTCGAAGTTCACAGAGACTGGATGTAAACAGGATGCCAGAAGCTGGCTTCTATTACTTCAAATCAATTACAATGTGAATTACAAAGCAAATGAACTAATCTAGTCAGCCTTAGCCTGATACAATATATAGAAGTAAATGTGTGTTCTCTCTATGTGCGATATTCCTCCCTCTCATGGCCTCTGCTGAATGCAAGCACTCACTGAGCTATGGATCTGATCTCTGCGACTCTCAACTGGAACTTACTCGAACTCCCACTGACTGTCTTCCCTTGTGCCTGCGCACTAGTCTTCTACTGCTGATCCTCATCCTGAGGTCCACTCCGTTCCCCAAGACACTCTTCCTCTGTCCATCAAATCCTCCAGATCCTGCAAACCTGCAGTTGTCAGTGCCCTCTATTGTGCTACACAACCTCTGCCCGTGGTGACATCTGTCATGATCCCAACCACCTTCATAACCGCTCATAAATTTCTTATCAACGTTGAATGGCTACCAAGTACTTCACCTTCACTTCTGAACTTTTCTGACACTGCTATAGTAGTTGGCCCCATCTCCTACGCCAACCATACTGCTTTCAACATCCTTCGACTTACCCATCAGCTTCTTTTCGCATCTAATGATTCGCTAGTCCGCCCATTCCTCCACGCTTGGATTTTTCCTGAACCTGCCGGTGTTGCGATTCAACAACATGTCGACCTTCAACACCTTCACTGCAACCCTATTAACTCTCGACCTTCCAATCCTTCTATCGTCTGCATATCGACAGATTCCTGCTCGACTACTTGGTTTCGACAGCCAATCCTCCTTCGCACTAGTGGTCGTTGGAAATCTGGTCGATTCCTTATGTCTATTATCTTTGACTGATTTTCCTAGGTCTCGATGCTCCTGCATCAGACTCTCTAGGTGAAAAAGAACTCGACTGCTCCGTCAGTATCCTGAACTCTTCATTAGAAATCCATGTCGCCTCTTGCAACTCATCATATTTTCATCGCACTAAGCATTCCTTCTTTCATGAACTTCGCATCCATCCAACTTCGTGTTCCTCTAACACTTCAGTGATTTCCTCTTTGTGTCGATCTAGAATCTGTACTGTCCAGTTGATGTTCGACACTTCTTTGCTTCCACTGGTTGAACCTTCTTCAAACTTGTACAGATCTGAGACATTGAACATTGGTGAAATGCTCAAGTCCTTCGGTAGCTCCAACACATAAGCATTGTCCGAAATCTTCTTCAGAATCTTACATGGTCCAATCTTCTTCAGCTTCAGCTTGTTATATGTTCCTGTTGGAAATCTCTCCTTCTGCAAGTGTGCATAGACTAAGTCTCCTTTGTTGAACGACTGTATCCTCTTCTTCTCGTCGGCTCTCAACTTGTATACCATGTTGCTCTTCTCAATGCGCTTTCGCACATCTTCATGCACTTCTTTCATGTGATATGCGAATGATTTCGCATCTGCGCTTTTCCTAATCTCTGTTGGTAACTCGACCAAATCCACCACTCCATGTGGGCTTCGTCCTTGACCAATATGGAATGGGATTAATCCTTTGACCGATTCAAAAAATTATTGTACGCAAAATCTGCTTTCGCCAACACGTTCTCCCATTACTTGGGTTTGTCGTTCGTCAAACATCTAAGAAGGTTTCCCAAAATTTTGTTCACCACCTTGGTCTGTCCATCTGTCTGCGGATCATGATATGCTGAGCTGAACTATCTCCTTGAAGAATAGTACAAAAATGCTTGTGGCGTCACTTGTCTTCTGACACAGAATAAAGTGTGCCATCTTCGAAAATCTGTCGACTACAACAAAGATTGAGTTGCTTCCCTGCTGTGTCTTCGACAATCCTAGCACAAAATCCATGCTTAGGTGCTCCCATGGGGTATTCGGAATTGGAAATGGTGTATACAACCTTGTATTCTGACTTTTTCCTTTTTCCAACTGGAAAAATCGACACTGTCGTACTCACTTCTCGACATCTGTCATCATTCCTGGCCAATAATACTTCTCTTTGACCAACGACTTGGTCTTGTCAATGCCAAAATGACCTGCTAATTCTCCGTTGTGTAGTTCTCGGATTAGGTTCTCTCTTACGGATCCTATGGGAATACACAACTGTTGTCCCTTGAATAGGTATCCCTCTTGGATGAAATAATCCAATTATGGTGTTCTATTGACACTCCATGGTTCGCTACTCGCCTTCCATGCTTTCGCAAAATCCTCATTGGTCACATACTCTGTCTTCACCGACTCTATTCCTGTGGCCTGAACTGTCATTGTGTTCAACAATGCAACTCTTCGACTCAGCGTGTCAGAAACCTTATTCGACTTGCCCAACTTATGTCGCAACATGAAGGTATATCCCTGCAAGAATTTGACCCACTTCATGTGCCGCTGATTCAACTTCTATTGAGTGTTCAAGTACCTTAGTGCTTGGTGATCTGTGTACAACAAAAATTCATTGGGAAACAAATAATGCCTCCATTTATTCAATGCTTGGACAATAGCATAGAACTCCTAGTCGTAGACCGAATATTTTCGCTTCACATCATCCAACTTCTCGCTGAAGAATGAAATTGGTCGGCCCTTCTGGCTCAACACTACTCCAATTTCCATCCCACTCGTGTCACAATCGGCTTGGAAAAATTTGTCGAAATATTGGAGCACTAACACTGGGCTCTCAGTCACCTTTTCCTTCAACTTGTTGAAAGATTTATGGGTAGATTTTGTCCACTTAAACTCCCATTTCTTCATGCGCTCTGTCAAAGGTGCACATATCCGACTGAATCCCTTGATGAACTTCCTACAGAAACTAGCAAGTCCATGTAAAATTCGCACTCTAGTCGCGCTTGTCGATTCTGGCCACTCCAATATAGCCTTCACCTTCTCTGGGTCCATCACCAACCCTTTACCCGAGATTACAAATCCCAAGTACACCAGCTCTTCCTACATGAATAAGCATTTCTATAGATTCACCATCAGCTTCTCTTCCTACATCTTTCGCAATACTTGTCGAATGTGTTCTAAGTGCTTTGTCTTGGTTTGACTAAGAATCAAGATGTCGTCTGGGTACACTACGACGAACTTTCCCAAGAATGTCTTCAGTACCTCGTTCATCAACCGCATGAACATACTGGGTGCATTAGTCAATCCGAATGACATGAATAACCACTCATATAGTCCTTCCTTCATCTTAAAGGTTGTTTTCCATTCATCTCCTTCTCCAACCCGAATATGGTGATAATCGCTCTTCAGGTCGATCTTCGTGAAGTATCTTGCTCCACTCAAACAATCCATCAAGTCGTCCATTCTCAGCAATGGAAACCGATAATTGATCATGATCTCGTTGATAGCTCTGGAGTCTGTACACATCGTCCATTCTACACCCTTCTTCGGTGCTAACACTACTGGTACTGCGCAAGGGCTCGTAATTTCTCTGATCAATCCTCTGTCCAACAACTCCTAGACCTGTCGATTGAGTTCTTGACCCTCTTTCGAAGTCATTCTGTGAGGTTCCTTGTTTGGAAAACTTGATCTTGGAATCAAGTCGATCTGATGGGATATGCTTCTTGTCAGTGGAAATCCCATTGGCGCTTCGTCGACTACTATGCTCCTGAACTCATCGAGCATCTTTTCGACTTCGACCAGAATCCTATCCATTGTCAAATTCTCGACACATGGTCCCTTTGGAATGATGGTGAAACATACCCACTTCTTTTCCTCCTCTGTGAGGAATTCCTTCGCTGAGCATATCAGCACTCGCTTCTCTCAATAGTTTCTCTCGCCCTGCTTGCAGTCGGCTTGCTCCTCCTGCTTCAGCCTCAGTTTCCTCCGCGTGCCATTTTTCCACACTGTGACTGTGTTCGCTTGAACATCATATATCATCTTCCGATCATATTTCCAGGGTATCCCTAACAGTAGATGACATGCGTCCATTGGGATTACGTCGCACAATACACTATCTTCTAGTTTCCCAACCTTAAAGTTTATCAGACACTGTCTGGTTACCCTGACATGATGTCCTTTCTGTAACCAAGATATCTTGTATGGGTGTGGATGTTCTCAACATCTCAGTGTGAAAATCCTCATAGCAGATCTAAGAGATGATGTATACCTCACAAGAAATATTAAGCAGGAAAATAGAAGAAGAGTGCAGAATGGAGCAGCAGAACATAGATGCAATAG
Source organism: Larix kaempferi (assembly GCA_027924585.1). Taxonomy (NCBI): domain Eukaryota; kingdom Viridiplantae; phylum Streptophyta; class Pinopsida; order Pinales; family Pinaceae; genus Larix; species Larix kaempferi. The sequence continues at coordinate 3,032,868 of BSBM01000153.1, forward strand.
AACTCAGATAGAAGTAGAATAACATCACACTAATTCATTAATCATAATATGAGCAATAAATAATACAATTGATCCAGGTGGATATTGGTGGCCACCCACCTTTCCAACTGGATCAAAACAGTTTTATGGCAATTTTGGTATTGTACTATTTTTAGCAGTTTTTTGGGTCCTGAACTTCCGGGGCCATTTTGAGGCCCTAAACGACCTTTTTTGGCGATTTGGGGGGCCAAATGATTTCCCTTGGCATACATTTGGTCTTAGTAGAAAGTTGTAAATCTCGGATAGACCTTTCCAACGGGATACCGAGCGCCCCAAATGGAGATCGTATGCAAAAGTTACGACCCTGGGAAGTTGATGTACTAACTTACCCAAACGGGGCCCACATGAATTTTGGCGCTTCATCTCCTAGGGTTAGGTTTTTGAATGTCTAAGGTTTTTGACATTCTTGTTTATTGTAAAAGGCCTTGAGAGCCTCATTGTAACCATCTTCTTGTGAAATGAGCGCAGCCGTCACATCTCTTCTCAGAGATAAGCCGCCACCATTCCAGCAAGCTTGTTTTCCGCTGCATTTTACAGTTATAGCTTATTTCCTTATTGAATAGAAAACTAGTTTTATTGTATCTCTGTTATTTTGTGTTAAGCATCTGATAATAATCTGTATTCATTTCGTTCTGCTCATAAAATCTGGATTAGTGGTATCAGAGTGGTCTGCTCCTTGTCGTCTTAATGCATGTCCCCAACGATGTCAGGGTACAAAGAATTGGGTCTCGAGCTTGTTTCTCTTGAGGACAAAAGCTCTCACACGCCTAAGCAACCCCTCACAGCAAAAGACAGGAAAGGACGGCCCCAACCTACAAAACAAAGGACAGAGCAAAGATGGACAGTATCAGGACAACCAGTCCAAGCCGCAAGCAAAGGACACTGGAAAAACAAAGAAAGATACCGAGAAGTGGTGCGACTTCCATAAGAGCCCTTGGCATAACACTGCTGAATGTCGCTCAAAGTAGTCGCTGGTGGCCGAAGTGAAAGCATCTGAATCAGATGCAGGTTCTGACTCTGAGTCCGGACTAGAAAGGGGAAGACGGATCATTGACATGGAACCCAGTGCCACCATTTCTACCACCAAGCTCCAGCCTGATGAACCAGACGAGCTAGAAGAAGGAGAACACCTCTTCCATTCACAGATGTGGGTAAAAGGCACCCCACTGCACTTCATCGTTGATAGCGGTAGCCAGAAGAATCTCATCTCAGCAGAGGTCGTCAAGCGCCTGGCCCTGCCGACAACGCCACACCATTGGATGGCTCCGCAAACGAAGCGATCTCCGCGTCAGCCAACAATGCCGACTGCCATACGGAATCAAGCCCTTCAAGGATGAGGTATTGTGTGATGTTGCTCCTCTTGAAGTTTCAGATGTTCTTTTTGGCCAACCTTATTTATGGAAACGTCATGCTGTATATGAGTCCAGGCCTCGTAGTGTTATTATTTCTTTGAACAGGAAATTGTATAGGATACCCGAGGCAGTCCCTCCTAGTGCTATTTCCTTGATCTTTGCCAAGCAATGCAGGAAGGTCATCTCTCAGACCGGGAAATTTGTATTCTTCATGATTTGCTCTCAGAGTGAAAGAAAGATCACGGCCACATCCCGGGCCTCCACGACCGATCTATCCACACAACAGAAGCAAGTGGATAAGGTGGTGGAAGGATACTCATATATCTTCTCCTCTCTGACTGGGGTACCTCTGCATTTCCAGGTCAAGCATCCCATCGATATGACCCCAGGCGCACCGCTACCCAATGGGCCAGTCTATCGCCGCTCTCTGTTGGAAAACGAGGAGATCAAGAGGCAGATCCAAGAATTTCTCCACAAGGGGCACATCCATCCCAGTTCATCACATTGTGGGAGCCCAATCTTGCTGGTGCAGAAGAAAGATGGGACCTGGTGACTCGGCATTGATTATCGGGCCCTGAATAAAATCACAGTCTGTAACCGGTACCCAATTCCCCCAATCGACGACCTCCTTGATCAGCTCATAGGGGACAAATACTTTAGTAAGATTGATCTGAAGTCTGGCTACCACCAGGTCCCAATAGAACAGACAGATGTATGGAAGACTGCCTTCAAGTCAAAAGAAGGTCTTTTTGAATGGTTGGTCATGCCTTTTGGTTTGACAAATGCTCCAACAACTTTTATGAGGATGATGGACGATATCCTACGACCTTTCACCAACAATTTTGTAGTGGTGTATCTGGATGACATCCTCATCTACAGCAAGACTTGGGAGGAACACTTGCAGCATATTCAGCAGGTTCTGCACACCCTGCGGAAGCACAAACTATATGCAAACTTGGAAAAATGCACCTTCGGCATGGACAGGGTCCATTACTTAGGCTACATCGTTGATCGAAATGGTGTGCATGTGGATCCATCCAAGATCTAGGTCATCCGTGACTGGCCAGCCCCAACCACACTCACTGAACTTCGGAGCTTCTTGGGCCTCGCCAATTTCTATTGCCGGTTCGTTCTAGGATTCTCTCATATCGCATGGGCCCTCAGCCAATTGACCAGGGGTGGTGGTAATGCAAAATTTGTGTGGGGCCTATCCCAACAACAAGCCTTCGATGAATTGAAGAAGCCTTTGTTCTCATCGCCGGTACTCTTATTACCGAACCTGCAACATCCCTTTGAGATCGAGACAGATGCTTCAGATTATGCTGTGGGCGCCGTTCTCACTCAACACGGCCACCCTGTGGCATATCATAGTGAGACACTATCAGATGTTGTCTGCAAGTACCCTACCTACGACAAAGAAATGTACTCCATTGTACAAGCCTGCCGCCAGTGGAGACATTACATTCTTGGGAAGGAGACAGTCATCCACACTGATCACAAGCCACTACAGTTCATGCAGAACCAAGGAAAGTTGCAGAATGACCACCATCAGAAGTGGTCAACATATTTACAGCAGTTCCACCTCAACATCAAATATAAAATAGGGAGTACCAACCGAGTTGTTGATTGCCTTAATCGACCTCCAGTCGCGACACTTACCACGGTGCTAGACTCTTGCGGCCACGAGACCTCCGAATGGCCCCACCTCTACGAGACAGACCCTGACTTCTCCGCCACCTATCAAATGTTGGGAACCAACTCAGTGGTTGCTAATTTCCATCTTCAGGACAGGTTGTTGTGTCGTCTGGGCCATCTCTGTGTTCCATTAAGCGAGCGCGCGAAGCTGATTTGGGAAGCTCACTATAGTCAGGTGGCAGGAACTTTGGCATCGAAAAGACAGTGGCAGTGTTGCAGAAACATTTGTACTAGCCAAAACTTCGACAGGATGTCAGCAAGTATATCAGGTCTTGCACCGCTTGCACTATTGCCAAATCGACCACTAAGAAACAGGGCCTATACACCCCTTTGCCTACTCTTGACAGGCCGTGGGAATCCATCTCAATGGACTACATGTCGGGCTATTGGTTGTGGAGCCAGATCTTCTAGTCTCATAGATGATATTGTATCAGCCGTGTTTGTACCCCAGTTTTATATGATATGTAGGTGGACTGTACACTCACCCCAGCGGGGGGGCATCTCCCCCCCACGGGGTTCCAGGGGGGACCATCCCCCCTGGCTGGGGGGTCCGGGGGTTTGGGGGCAGCGCCCTCGAGAAATGGGGGTTCGGGGGCAACGCCCCCGAAGAAAATTTTTGGGGCTGTTTTCGCCAGCTGTTTTGCGGGCCCATGGTTCTGGGTATCCCGTGGTATTTTCCCATTGTATTTCCCTTATAAAAGAAAGACATTGTAATACGGCTAGGGTTGTTGATGTATTAGGTTTCATGCATTGTAAAGATCTTTGAGATCAGAAGAGAGACTGTGAAACAGAGAAGAGGAAGTGCAGCGGTTGTGCTGCAGGTTGTATCCCTTCGAATTGCTGGACGGTAATAATAATAAGGACTGGCAAATTCAGTGTGGACGTAGCCCAAGTTGGGTGAACCACGATATATCTGTGTCTCTCTTGTAATGTGTATGTGTGATTATATTTGCATTTCTGTTTATTGTTATTGCTCTGCGATCCTATTTTTCTAACAATTGGTATCAGAGCCAAAGGTCTATTTGGCAGATAAACCCGCAGGAAGCTAGGGTTTCTGGTTTGAGTGGGAGCAATGGCAGAAGAAGGAAAGTTTAAGGTCGAGAAGTTTAACGACCAAAACTTTGGGTTATGGAAGATGCAAATGGAGGACTATCTGTACCAGAAGGATCTATTCCTACCGTTGGGAGGAAAAGCAAAGCAGCCGACGACTATGAAGGACGAAGAATGGGTGGTTCTTGACAGAAAGGCTCTGGGAACAATACGGTTGAGCCTGGCTTCGTCGGTGGCTTTCAATATCTCAAAAGAAATGACAACAGAGGGTTTGATGAAAGCATTGGGTAAGCTGTATGAAAAACCCTCGGCTTCCAACAAGGTATTTCTAATGAAGCGTTTATTTAATATGAAGATGTCTGAAGGCGGATCTGTTACTGATCATTTAAATGAGTTTAATACGGTTACAAATCAGCTAAGTTCTGTAAGTGTGAAATTTGATGATGAGGTTAGGGCTCTTCTAATCTTGTGTTCATTGCCAGAAAGTTGGAATAGCTTGGTCATGGCTGTAAGTAACTCTGTCTCTGGTTCAAACACCTTGAAATTTGATGATGTTATTGGTGTTATTCTTAGCGAGGAAATGCGAAGAAAAAGCACAGGTGAGACATCAGGTAATGCGTTGACCATGGAGAGCAGAGGAAGACAAAAGGAGAGAGGAAAGAGCCAAGGTAATCGTGGAAAGTCTAAGACGGGCAGATCCAAGTCCAGACTGGGAAAGATAGAGTGCTGGAACTGTGGAAAGAAAGGACATCTGAAGAAAGACTGCAAATCTCTAAAGAAGAAAGGAGATGCACAGAAGGAAACTACCCAGGAAGCAAATGTAGCAGGTGATGTGTTACAAGATGCTTTGATTCTTGCATTAGATAATACTAGTGATTATTGGGTAGTAGATTCAGGAGCTTCATGTCATGCTACACCCCATAGGAAATACTTTCATGAGTATGTTCCTGGCGATTTTGGACATGTTTTATTGGGTGATGATGAGCCATGTAAAATTGTTGGAATGGGTAAGGTATGGATAAAAGTTAAGAATGGAACTGATTGGTTGTTGAAAGATGTCAGGCATATTCCTGCTATGAAAAGAAATCTGATCTCAACAGGGTAGTTGGGAGATGGCGGCTGTCTATCTACGTTCGGAGAAAAGTGGTGGAAGATCACTAAAGGATCAATGGTGATAGCAAAAGGAGACAAATTAGGTACGTTGTATTTATGTCCTCATAATACTGACCATTCTATCTCTTTAGCTTCCACAGGAACAGATACAGCATTGTGGCATCATAGGCTTGGCCACATGAGTGAGAAGGGGATGCAGATTCTCCACTCAAGGAAGTTGCTGCCGGATTTGAAGCAGGTAAGTTTGGAATTCTGTGAAAACTGTGTTTATGGAAAACAGAAGAGAGTCAGATTTCTCAGGGTTGGGAAACAGAAGAAGAATGAAAAATTAGAGCTTGTGCATACAGATGTATGGGGACCGGCTCAGGTACAATATCTTGGTGGCTCTCATTATTATGTTACATTTATTGATGATGCAACTAGAAAAACTTGGGTTTATTGCATTAGACAAAAATCTGATGTGTTTGCTACTTTTAAGAAGTGGAAAGCTTTGGTTGAGAATGAGACAGGAAAAATATTGAAGTGTCTCAGATCTGATAATGGAGGTGAGTACTGCGACAAGGACTTTGATAGTTACTATTCATACCATGGGATTCGTAGAGAGAAGACAGTCCCAGGAACACCACAGGAAAATGGTGTGTCAGAAAGGATGAACAGAACGATCATGGAGCGTGCAAGGTGTATGAGACTGCATGCAGGGTTGCCCTTACAGTTTTGGGTAGATGCTGTAAATACTGCTGTTTATTTAATAAACAGAGGACCTTCAAGTGCTTTGGATGGTGGTATTCCAGAGGAAGCATGGACAGATAAAAAGGTAAACTACTCATTTCTGAGAACATTTGGTTGTGAAGCATTTGTCCATATTGATAAAGAAAATAGAACAAAGCTTGAAGCTAAATCCAAGAAATGTACCTTTATTGGATATGGGGTTGATGAATTTGGTTATCGTTTATGGGATTATGAAAATAACAAAATCATCAGGAGTAGAGATGTGATATTCAATGAAAAGGTCATGTATAAAGATCAGTTGCAGGGAAAGAAACAGGAAAAGGAAAGCACATAGTACATAGTGCTTGATGAAGTTAAAGAAAATGAAGTTCCGAAGGTGCCAGAAAATCAAGAGCAGCAGCAAGTACCTGGAACTCCTGCAATTGTAAGAAGATCTACCAGGTTAAGTAGACTCCCTGAACGATACTCTCCTTCAATGTATTATTTATTGATGACTGATTCTGGTGAACCAGAATGTTATGAAGAAGCAATGCAGGTGGAAACTAGAAAGAAGTGGAAGTGGGAGCAAGGCATGAATGAGGAGATGGACTCATTTGTAGGAAACCAGACTTGGGATTTGGTTAAGTTGCCTGCTGGTAAAAGAGCATTGCAAAACAAATGGATTTACAGGTTGAAGGAAGAAGAAGGAGGTAAGAAGCGGTACAAGGCCAGACTTGTTGTAAAGGGGTTTGCACAGAAGAAAGGTATAGATTTTGATGAAATATTTTCTCCTGTTGTAAAGATGACTTCAATTAGGACTATCTTAAGTCTAGTGGCGGTAGAAGATTTGCATCTTGAACAGTTAGATGTAAAAACAGCCTTCCTCCATGGGGATTTGGAGGAAGAAATATATATGCAACAGCCACAAGGGTATGAGGTCAAAGGTAAGGAGGATCTGGTATGCAGGTTGAAAAAGAGCTTGTATGGTTTGAAGCAAGCTCCAAGGCAGTGGTATCTAAAGTTTGACAGGTTTATGACAGAACAAGGTTATAGTAGATGTCATTCTGACCACTGTGTTTATTTCAAGAAGCTAGACAATGGAAGATATATTATCTTGTTATTGTATGTGGATGACATGCTTGTTGCAAGGTCTGACATGCAGGATATAAATGTACTCAAAAGGAAACTTGCTAATTCATTTGCGATGAAGGATTTGGGTGCTGCAAAGCAAATCCTTGGTATGAGAATAACAAGAGACAGGAAAAATCGCAAATTGACATTGTCTCAAAGTGAGTACATACAAAAGGTGTTGGAGAGGTTTAGAATGCAGAATGCAAAACCTGTAAGTACACCTTTGGCTAGCCATTTCAGTCTAAGTAAGGAAATGTGTCCCAAGACACAAGAAGAGATAGATTACATGTCCAAGGTTCCCTATCAATCAGCAGTTGGCAGCTTGATGTATGCCATGGTGTGCACAAGACCAGATATTGCACATGCAGTGGGAGTTGTGAGCAGATATATGAACAATCCAGGTAAAGAACATTGGAAGGCAGTACAGTGGATTCTCAGGTATTTGAGAGGTACTACCACTGAGGCATTATGTTTTGGAGGTTCAGACACTGTTCTATAGGGATATGTTGATGCAGATATGGCAGGTGACAAGGATAGCAGGAGGAGTACCACAGGGTATGTGTTTATTGTAGGTGGAACAGCAGTAAGCTGGATTTCGAAACTACAGAAGGTTGTTGCACTTTCAACAACAGAAGCAGAGTATGTTGCCATTACAGAGGCTAGTAAAGAGATGATTTGGCTGCAGCGGTTTATGGAGGAAGTGGGTAAGAAGCAAAAGGATAGTAGATTGTATAGTGACAGTCAGAGTACCATTCACCTTGCAAAGAACTCAGCATTCCATTCTAGGACTAAACATATACAGCTCAAGTACCATTTCATACGCTCTGTTTTGGAAGATGAAGTGTTAAAGTTGGAAAAGATACATACTAGCCAGAATCCTGCAGACATGTTCACAAAGGTAGTGACCAGAGAGAAACTGAGTTTGTGCTCGGTTTCAGTTGGCCTTCTAGCATGAAGGTGAAGAGGAGAAATTTGCCAAGTCCAAGTCCAGCAAGTGCAGCAGCGGTGGAGTTATTGTGATCAGTCTCCAAGTGGGAGATTGTTGGTTGTGGAGCCAGATCTTCTAGTCTCATAGATGATATTGTATCAGCTGTGTTTGTACCCCAGTTCTATATGATATGTAGGTGGACTGTACACTCACCCCAGCGGGGACCATCCCCCCTAGCTAGGGGGTCCGGGGGCAACGCCCCCGAAGAAAATTTTTGGGGCTGTTTTCGCCAGCTGTTTTGCGGGCCCATGGTTTTGGGTATCCCGTGGTATTTTCCCATTGTATTTCCCTTATAAAAGAAAGACATTGTAATACGGCTAGGGTTGTTGATGTATTAGGTTTTATGCATTGTAAAGATATTTGAGATCAGAAGAGAGACTGTGAAACAGAGAAGAGGAAGTGCAGCGGTTGTGCTACAGGTTGTATCCCTTCGAATTTGCTGGACGGTAATAATAATAAGGATTGGCAAATTCAGTGTGGACGTAGCCCAAGTTGGGTGAACCACGATATATCTGTGTCTCTCTTGTAATGTGTATGTGTGATTATATTTGCATTTCTATTTATTGTTATTTCTCTGCGATCCTGTTTTTCTAACACGGGCCTCCCGTCCACCAAGAGGGGAAACGACTGTGTTTTTGTGGTTGTTGATCGCTTTTCCAAGATGGCGATTCTAGCCGCTTACAAGAAGAACATCACAGTAGAAGCCACTGCCAAGCTCTTCTTTGAACGAGTATGGGTACATTTTGGGATCCCACAGACCATTATCTCAGACCGTGACAGTTGGTTCCTCAACTCATTCTGGTCGAGCCTCTGGTCACTGCTGGATACCAAGCTGACCAAATCCACTGCCTTCCACCCCCAGACCGATGGACAAACGGAGGTCGTCAACTTGATGGTTGTACATATCCTGCGCATGTACAATTCAACACACCCCCGCACATGGGATGAGAGTCTCCCCTATGTCCAACATAGCTACAACAGAGCCCTCCATAGCTCAACTAGCCATAGCCCCTTTCAGGTGGGGTTGGGATTCCAACCATTGGGCCCCATGGATGTTGCACTTCCCCTTGCGAACACCTCGGCCGACTCGTCCCCAGAAGCTGACAAAGCCGCCCGGTTCATTGAACGGATCCAGCATATCTGCCAATAGGTTTAGGATATTCTATAGAAGTCTAATTCCAAGTACAAGCAGCGCCATGATCAACATCAGGTGCCACATAAGTTTCAGGTGGGCGACAAAGTTTGGTTGCATTTGCAGAAAGAATGCCTTACAGGGCCCCATTGAAAGCTTCGCCCACTCCGTTATGGGTTGTACACCATCACCAAGGTGGTGGGTGACAATGCTTTTGAGCTCAACATTCCCTCCTTCCTTGGTCTGCATCCAGTCTTCAACGTGGCTCTCCTTCGGCCATATTTCCCGCCACTATTAGACACCTTAGAGATAACAGAGAAGTTGACACCAATAGAACTCAACCTTGACTGCCTACAACAAGAATCCAGTGATCATATTGCAGACACACAGATCAAGGGTACTCGACATCAAAGGATCCAGCTTTATCGAGTTGTCAAAGCAGGGAAGCTCCTGCACCAAGGCAAGTGGCTCACTCGAGGCCAAATTCAGCAGAAATTTCCTCATTTGATGGGGGAACTCAACGCAATGGAGACCATTGCTTCCTAAGGAGGGAGGATTGATCCAGGTGGATATTGGTGGCCACCCACCTTTCCAGCTGGCTCAAAATAGTTTTATGGCAATTTTGGTATTGTACTATTTTTAGCAGTTTTTCGGGTCCTGAACTTCCGGGTCCATTTTGAGGCCCTAAACGACCTTTTTTGGCAATTTGGGGGGCCAACAAGTTTTCCTCAATATGCATTTGGCCCCAGTCAAAAGCTGTAAATCTCGGATAAACCTTTCCAATGGGCTACCGAGCGCCCCAAACGGAGATCGTATTTAAAAGTTACGACCCCGGGAAGTTGATGTACTAACTTACCCAAACAGGGCCCACATGACTTTTGGCGCTTCATCTCCTAGGGTTAGGTTTTTGAATGTCTAGGGTTTTTGACATTCCTGTTTATTGTAAAAGGCCTTGAGAGCCTCATTGTAACCATCTTCTTACAAAATGAGCGCAACCGTCACATCTCTTCTCAGAGATAAGCCACCACCATTCTAGCAAGCTTGTTTTCTGCTGCATTTTACAGTTCTAGCTTATTTCCTTATTGAATAGAAAACCAGTTTTACTGTATCTCTGTTATTTTGTGTTAAGCATCTGATAATAATCTGTATTCATTTCATTCTGCTCATAAAATCCGGATCAACAATGGAGAGGATTCGAATACCTAGGTGGTAGTTCGAATTAGCTTGCATGAACTCATCATCAGATCAGTAGAGTGTCATCAATGCACAAGTAACCATCAACCATGTGTCAAACTGAATGTAGTAGGTGTAATTGATGCATGGAGCACTAATGTAGTGAAGGAGAATCCAAGGAGGGTGCATGAGGAGCTAACTGCAGTCCGAATAGTCAACCAAGTCTCTTTGGAGGTCCATCGGAGTGTTTCAGTGAGTTAACTAGTCAATCTGTCCTCAAATCAAGGAGATATCCACAAATCAAGCAACTAGCTGAGCGTGTCACTGGTGGTAGGTGAGAGAGGGCACACTTCACATGTGGTAGGTGAAAAGAGGGCACATCACTGACTAGGAGGGCTAGAACTGAGTGGAAACAGGCTCCCGGGGCTAGTAAACTAAGCACTAGGTGTTGGGAGACACCATACTGATGACTGGGATGCATGCAATTGCATGCCTGCATGAAATTGCATGACTGCATGAAAAAATGCATGCATGACTGAATGCAATGTTGGTAGGACTAGGATGGAGTATAGGAATATCCTAACAGCCCCCTTAATCCATCCTGGGCCCTGGTAACTAAGACCAAAGGTCACCCAATAAAATGAATAATAAAGAACAGTCCATGAAACAAGGAAATGGGGAAAAAACCTCATGGGAAAAATAAACCCCCCCTCAAAAGAGACTGTAAGGAAAACCAAAAACTAAATGCTCCAAACTCAAGTAGGTGTGATGCTTGGTCATATGTCTGGAGGTATCTTCTTCTTGGGAAGAAGTGGTTCATGCTCCAAAAACATGTGCTTGTGTTCTCCTTCAGTGGATGCAAGCGAATATGGAGACATGTGCTTGTACTTGCTCTTCACACCGAATGTGATGAGAACAAATCCAGAGCTATGAGGATGATCTTGGAACTTGTGATTCGAATCAGCTGAGGTAGGATCAAATCCATGAATATGTAGATAATATTTTGTTATCTCCTTTGAACCATGATAGGTGAGATCATTCCCAAAAGAACCATCACATGATAGTGGTTTCTTGGGCTTCAAATTAGCTCCAAGACTTGATAAATGGTTTCTTGAGATTTCCTTTGAACCAGCAGGGGTGATATCAAAACCAAATGAACCATGAAACAATGGTAATGGCTTGGATTTCGAATCAGCTCCAAGAAATGATGAATGGTTTCTTGAGATATCCTTTGATCCAGCAGGGGTGAGATCAAAACCAAATAAACCATGATATGCATGAGAAATGATCCAAAGAGAATGGTAATGCCCTACATCTTTAATGAACTTCTAAGAGCATGTACAAATGATCATATAGTAGTACATAAGAGGTAAGTGATCAAGGAGAGCGAATGCATCACCTCTAATTTCTGATTTAACCTTCGAAACATTCAATAGATCATCATTATGAAAACCAACAGACTCTTGTGTAAGAGAGGATTTAAGAACCTCTTCAATTTCTAGAGTGTGAGCTAGCTCAGAATTCAAAATAGAAGACATTGAGAACATGAGTGTTGAATGTCGAGTTCTTCTTCTTTTTGGACAACTTCATTATGAGATATGTTTGATACTAAATCATGACTGGAGAGATCATTAAGGAGGGTGAATGCATCACTGGGCTTTCTCTCCAAATAGTTTGCACCAATCCATTAATTATGTTTTCCAAATATTTCATCCAGATGGGCCCATAGCTCTTTTGGAGATTCAACTGAATCATGGAAGTGGATTAACATACAATGACACATAGCAGTCAACATTGCTCCATAGGCTTTGTCACCTTCATTTAACCAATCACTCTCCTCTTCAGAGGATTCAAACTCTCTTTCAAGACAATAATAAAAAAGACCATGTCTCTTCAAATAGCTATCATATTTGGTTTCCACTCATCATAGTTGAATGGAGAGAGAGGAGGAATTCCTTCTAGATTCATGGAAGCTGTTGCAGAAGACCTACAAAAACAATAGAGAATATATCCAACTGCTACTACTGCAAAACTGCAGAAAACTGCTGTTGCACTCGAAATATTGGTAATAACCTACAAAAAAAAAACTCAGGAATGGAGATAGACTATACTCTCAACATGCTCTAATACCATGTGAAAATCCTCACAGTAGATCTAAGAGCTGATTTATACCTCACAAGAAAGATTAAGCAGGAAAATAGAAGAAGAGTGCAAAATGGAGCAACAGAACATAGATGCAATAGAACTCAGATAGAATCAGAATAACACCACACTAATTCATTAATAATAATATGAACAATAAATAATACAATGGATAGGATTCGAACACCTAGGTGGTAGATCAAATTAGCCTGCATGAACTCATCATCAGATCAGTAGAGTGTCATCAATGCACAAGTAACCATCAACCATGTGTCAAACTGAATGTAGTAGGTGTAACTGATGCATGGAGCACTAATGTAGTGAAGGAGAATCCAAGGAGGGCACATGAGGAGCTAACTGTAGTCAGAATAGTCAACCAAGTCTCTTTGGAGGTCTATCAGAGTGTTTCAGTGAGTTATCTAGTCAATCTGTCCTCAAATCAAGGAGATATCCACAAATCAATAAACTAACTGAGTGTGTCACTGGTGGTAGGTGAGAGAGGGCACACTTCACATGTGGTAGGTGAAAAGAGGGTGCATCACTGACTAGGAGGGCTGGAACTAAGTGGAAACATGCTCCCGGGGCGAGTAAACTAAGCACTAGGTGCTAGGAGACACCATATTGATGATTGGGATGCATGCAAAAATGTATGCATGACTGAATGCAATGTTGGTAGGACTAATATGGATTATAGGAATATCCTAATAGTCAGACCCAACTTGTCGATGACCTCTATCGACACAATATTCTCTGTACTTCCACCATCGACTATGGTTTTGCAATACCACTCACCAATCAACACTTTGATTCAAAAGATAGCCTTTCGCTGTGCTAGCTCTTTCTCATCGTGTCGGTCGTTTTGAACCAACGTCCTCCTAGCCTTCATGATTTGACCTTTTCTTTTCCCATCCTCACTGCTGTTGGATGTCGACTCTGTCGTCTCGTCGACTTGCTCATCTCTTCGACATCTAGGTTTCGACTCCTCTGCAGCGTGTAGGTTCTCTGGGAATTCATATGCCTTGTGTCCGACTCCTCGACACTTATAACAGACTACCGCTAGTCTGTCAGCTCCTTTTCTGTTTGCTGGACCACTTTGATCATACACACCTCGACCGCGGTTCTCATGACCATCGCGTTGGTTTTCTTGCACTTTCTCCTTAGTATATGTCCCTTCCGCACGACGATTTTCTTCAACAGATTCTCTCCTGGTTCTGCTACTTTGGTCTATCGCAGAAACAATCTTCACACCATGACTAGTCATCCTGACTTTGGTCAATGCGTATTTCCTCGACAATTTCTCTTCTACCTTTAGAGCTATTTGATAGGATTCACCGACCGCTCTGAACCTTGACAGGCTCAACTTGTCCTGTATGGCATAAATTAAGTCATTCACATATCTAGTGATAGGTTCTTCTCCTTTGTCGATTTGTCTCAACCTGATCGATAGTTTATAGAACTCTTCTGTGTACTCCTTCATGGTCATCTCTTTCGGTTGAAATTTTTGCAACTTCCGGAACAAGGAAATCACATAGTAACCTGGCAAGAACTTCCCCTTCAGCTTGGTGATCATCCTGTCCCAAGACTTGATCTTTTCCTTTCCTTTCTTGACTCTATCAACCTATACATTGTCCCACCACAATGAGGCGTGACCTTTCAACCTCAAACATGCAATCTTAACCCGTTTAAGATCCTCGATCTTCTCTATGTCGAAGTATTTCTCCATTTCTCTGAACCAGTCTATCAAGTCTTCTGGATCCAGACTTCCCGAGTAGGTATGTACATCTATCTTTGTCCAATCTCTCATCTCCATTAGAATATTGATGAGTTTGTCTTCTAGTTCCTCGATTTCCTCTTCCCGTTCTCCCACCTCCTCGACTTCCTCATCGTTGTGGTCTAATGCATTGGGAATGCATCCATGTATTTGACTTTCCTTGATCACTGCGAGTTCACTAGTCAAACTTCACATTGTTCGCATGCACTAGTTGAACATCTCATGATCAACTATGACTGTAGAGCCATGCACTTTTCGTCCTATACCTCAGACATTAACGCCTCTATGATCCATTTTCAACTGCAGTAGAAACTCCCACTTGTCCAATTGCAACCAGACTTTCACAAGTCGAGCACAACTCTACCCAACCGCAGCTGGAGCTGTTCTACACACTCGTAGGCTCTTCCGACTCACCGGACTCAATTGCTCAACACTGGATTCTCTTCCATCTCTGATACCAATTGGCACAAGGTCGGCTAGGAGGACCTTCTTGCTTAACGATAACACATGACACACACAACGTTCACACAGACTGGATCTAAACGGGATGCCAGAAGTTGGCTTCTATTACTTGAAATCAATTAAAATGCGAATTACAAATAAAATGAACTAATCTAGTCAGCCTTAGCCTGATACAATATAAAGAAGTAAATGTGTGTTCTCTTTGTGTGCGATCTTCCTCCCTCTCACGGCCTCTACTGAATGCAAGCGCTCGCTGAGCTATGGATCTGATCTCTACTACTGTCAACTGGAACTAACTCGAACCCCCACTGACTGTCTTTCCCTGTGCCTGCGCTCTACTAGTCTTCTACTGCTGCTTCTCATCCCGAGGTCCACTCCATTCCCTGAGACACTCTTCCTTTGTCCACCGAGTCCTCAAGATCCTACATACCTGCAGTTGTCAGGGCCCTTTGACGTGCTGCACAACCTCTTCCCATGGTGACATCTGTCATGATCCCAACCACCTTCATAACTGCTCATAACTTCCTTAGCAACCCCGAACGGATACCAAGTACTTCACCTTGAATTCTAAACTTATCTAACAATGCTACAGTATTCGGCTCCATTTCCTGCATCAACCATACTGCTTTCGTCATCCTTCGACTTACCCGTTGGCTTCTTTTCACGTCTAATGCTTCACTAGTCCGCCCCTTCCTCCACGCTTGGATTCCGGTTGAACCTGTCGGTGTCGCGATTCGACAACATGTCGACCTTTGATGCCTTCACTTCAACCCTGTCATCTGTCAACCTTAAACATGTCAACTATCGACCTTCCGCTCCTTTTGTCGACTGCAAATCGACAGTTTCCTGCTTGACTACTTGACTTTGACTGCCAATCCTCCTTCACACCAGTGGTCATCGGCAATCCCACTAGTTGATTCCTTATGTCGATCATCTTCAACTGATTTTCCTAGGTCCTGATGCTCCTGCATCATCTATGCTAGATTTTCCATTGGAACCGTAGCTACTGGTCTAAGCTTCCATAATTTTTCCAATGTTTCCATGAATCTAAACAACTCAGATCAGCTTAAAACCTTCATAGAATTAAAAGTTAGCTTGATAGAACAAGAGTTAAGATTTATCTACGTGTGGAAAGATTCAACAAAATGAGAGAATGCTATTTATCGTGTTTTTTTGAGGGATAAAATATTAAAATAATTTGTTTTGAATATAAATCTACATGCGGAAGGATTCAACAAAAGGAGAGAATTCTATTTATAGTGTCCATTGAAGAAGGCATCATATTTAATGTGTTAATGTCCTTGTAGATTATAATATGGGAGTTAATAATTGTAGTTTATAATTACAACATCTTAGAATTTGGGGTGGGATGCCATTTATGCTTTTCCTAGATTGCAAAAGGATGAGAAAAGTTTAGTGTCCAGATTTATTTTATGGGGGTTGTTCAAAATTCCAAATAAACAATTATAAAACAATTTAAAAAAAAAATCAATTTAATAGTTAAATGTTGGAAATATTAATTACGAGCTATTGTGTATCTAGTTTGCGTCATCTTAGTTAGTCTGTCAATGTTAGTCTTCAATGTCAAACAGTCTGTCACGAGATGGCGCACATGGCTCACTATATTTAAGCAGTTGCATAGTAGTTCACAAGTCAAGTTTTTAGGTATATTTCAGTCATAAATTTATTACTATCTTTAATATGTGTTCTAGTGGATTCCGAGAGAAGTTGGTGGTTGTGTCTATGTAAAGGAAATTAGATTCATTATCAAATAAGAGAGGAGAAGAGAATAAGTCTGACTAGAGAGATGAAGCTTGCAGAGAAGAAATCAAGAGTGTTGAGACTACAAGCTCCGTGTGTTGGATTGAATGTTGTGTATGCAGTTGTAGTTGTTCTTGTTTTGTTTCGATAATATATTTACGTAATGTCAAGTGCATAAGAGCATAAGCGTGGTAGGAAAAGTGTTATCTCTCCTACATTAGAATGTCTATATGTTGTCTATACTTTGTCTTCTCATCCTCTATGTTATATACCTCTTTCTTAAGCTAAACGATTTTATTTTCTGCCATTTTGTTTGGTTAGTTTCTTGTCACAATGTTTAATATTTCTCGCTAATATACCTGAAGCAGCCCTCCCTTAGTATCTTGTGATCTTAAGCATTATCAAAAGATCAGTTAGGAAGTTCTTTATTCTATCTGTACATTTTCAATAAAGCCTACGATTTTGTGTCGAAGTAAGAAGCATCCATGCATTCATACTTGAGTCCTCCCTGTGCATGTTCATTGAAATTACCTCTTTAAGAACACATGCAAATGCTTATTAATTGGTATATCTTAATTATTCAATCTTGTACAACATTTAGCTCAGGTATTCTGTTGAAGAATGAAGTCATTATATGTTTTAGTAAACATGTAACTATGATTTACTTGGATAAACTTATTTATAGTACATTTTGGTATATTATGCCAAGGTCCACTTCCTCTTCCTTCATATATCAAGATAAATCATAATTCTTCTCTAATTTATGTGTTCGTTAGGATTATATATTAACAAAAATTCTTGCTTTTTTCTTTGTCTCAAAGTAGTTGATGACCTACTTTAAAGTTGTCGCGGGTTCTTAAGGCAATACATAATCTAGCTAAAAACAGTTATTATAATTCACTTGAAGATATAGGGTGTAGGAAAAGTGATCGTGATGGTAGTTTAATTTCAAGATATCAATCAGGAAAAGTGGTTCGTATCCTTACAAACAAATTGTTCTATTCTATTTTATTGGACTGCAACTATTGATTGCCGATGGTTTAAATTTTGGTATCATCATAATGTTCTTTGAAGGGAACACACCACGGGAGTATATGCATATAGTGGTACATACTGTTAAATTTTTATAATTTTGCAGATCTGATAATTATGAGCAGAACTGTAGTACTGATATTTGACTTTAGTAGAGGCACTTGAAAAATAAAACATTCATAATGGATCAATCAACACAATAGGGCACAATTTTTTTTACCTTGGGTACACCTATCAAAGGATAAATCCCCAACAAGAATAATCTTCCTTAAATATGAGATGATTGAGTTTTACATGAGCAGAGATAGAGTAGACTTTACATCAAAAAATAAACTTGCCTCTAGGGCACTTATACCAAGAGGGTCTGAAGATAAAATAACCAAGAAGAATGGACTTTTCCTGCTAATGCAAGCCCTACTGATGCAGATGATGTAAGCCCTAGATATGTCCATTGCAATTCTGTAACAACCACTTAGGGCTTGTAGAAATCCCGTAACATCCTGTAGCATCCCCTTTAACCACTTCCATCACTAATGTGAGGTACTTGTTGACCAAAAGAGAGGATTCTGAGGTTGTCATTGACTATGTGATACTACTGTTGACCATATTGATTGGGCCATTGACAGTTTGTTGACTTCAGCACTGTGCCGTTGAATTCGACATGACTGTGTTGAAGGCTGTCGTTGACTGATTTAGGGCCAACATTGACTGTTGAAGGCCCTAGTAGGGCTCAGTGATTCAAAAATAGCCCTTACAGGGCCGCTAGCTACTATAGCAGTCTGATAAATCCCTAATAATGGATTCCGACAAAGAGAACAAGCCCTTGTAGGGCTTCGAGAGATTGGAGCAGACCCTAAACAGGGCTGAGTGACTATTGGGTAATCTTTGTTTCTTACCTTGGTATGTGACCCTTTTCCAAAATTTGACAAGATGGTGTTGATTGTTGGAAATTTTATTCTCATATCAATCCATAAGGAATTCTATTTAAGGGTGCTAGCTCAATGGTAGGGCACCTGAATTATAGGCAAGAGGTTGGTGGTTCGATTCCTCCATGCCCTATATATATTCTGAAATCACTAAAAAGAGATAAATGACTAAAAACATGACTAAAATTTGCATATAAACGACCTCCCTATATATATTCTGAAACCACTAAAAATAGATAAATGACTAAACAAATGACCAAAATTTGCATATAAATGACCACCATTATAACATGAGAGATAAGTGACCAAAATATGCATATAAATGACCACTTTTGAGTTGGCGATCGCTGGTATCAAATTAGTGGTCATTTATCACGTGACAAAAAATGTGGTCATTAATTGTGACAATTAATGACCAAATTAATGACTAAATATACGACCAAATATATGACCACAAGATAAGCTATAAATGATCAAGCTAAATATGACCACATTTTTTGTCGCATAATAAATGACTGTTAATTTGCTACCAGTGGTCACCAACTCAAAAGTGGTCATTTATATGCGGATTTTGGTCATTTATCTCTCAGTTTGTACTAGTCCACTATTGCAAGAAATTTGGGCATTATACATATGAATACAGGAAGAAAGAACATGACCAGAGTAAGCAAGGTTTAAAACCAGTCAAGCAACACTAGCACTTACATCAGCACAATGTTTATGGAATGTGCATCCCCAGTTGAATGTAATGTTTCCCAAGAAAGTCCCTGTGATATATGGTATTTAGATTCAGGTTGCAGTAATCAATATATGACTGGAAATTTAGATTTTTTTTTAAGTCTGGATAAATTAGTTCAAACTAATGTTACACTTGGAAATAATATTCAAGTCACTACTTTGGGAAAAGGTATTGTTGGTATTCTAACCAAAAAGGGGGAGCATAAAGTTATGCCTAATATTTATTTTGTCGATGGCCTAAAGCATAATTTATTAAGTATTGGGAATATGTTGCAGAAAGGCTACAAAGTCTACATGAAGAACAATCTTTATGTAATTTTGGTCATGTATCCAAGTAAGCAATTCATTGCCAAAGTTCAGATAAAAAGCAACCATATGTTTCCATTAATATTAAGTTGAGGCCTATGAAGGGAAAGACAACTCAAGTTGTTCATGAAGCAAAAAATGAGGAATGTGGAGCTGCATTCAAGGCAAAAAATTAAGAAGCAGATAAGTCCCGTTCCAAGGAAGAAAAATACAGTGGTGCAAAAATACAAGCAGCATTTCAGACAGAGACAAATAATGAATCCTGGTTGTGGCACTTTAGATTTGGACACTTTAATTTTGGAGGGTTGAAGCTACTGCACATGAATAATATGGTGAAAGGATTGCCATTGATTCAAAACAAAAAATAATATGTGAAGGATGCATATTTGGAAAGCAACATAGAGAGTCATTTCCAGTTGGAAAGTCATACAGAGCATGTGCACCACTTGAAATTGTACATTCATATATCTATGCACCAATGCAAACAATATACATAGGAGGATACACTTATTTTCTCACATTTATTGATGATTTCACAAGAAAAACTTGGGTTTATTTCTTAAAACATAAATATGATGAATTTGGATGTTTTCAGCAGTCCAAGGCACTTGTGGAGAAGTAAAGCGACTACTACATCAAAGTTTTAAGGATAGATAGAGGTGGTGAATATATATCAAATGATTTTGTAAATTTTTGTAAATTTCATGGCATACATAAGCAATTTACTGCACGCTATACACCATAGAAAAACAATTTCGTAGAAAGAAATAATAAAACCATTATGGAGATGGCACACAGTATGATAGAAGCCAAATATTTCTCAAATGAATATTGGGCTTAGGTAGTAACAATTGTTGTATACATTATGGACAGATGTCTGACGAAGAGTGTGAAGAACAAAGTTCCTTAAGAATCTTGGACAGGTATGAAACACAGTCTCATTTAATTTTTTTTGGTTGTGTTGCATATGCTCACATTCTAGATGAACTGGGAAAGAAATTAATAATAAGGGACATAAACGTATATTTTTTGGGTATTTAGAAGACACAAAAGCATACGAATTGTATTACCTTGTCATAAGGAAGGTTGTAAATAGTCATGATGTTTAGTTTGTGGAAAATGAAGCATGGTATGTATGTATAGAAAATATAGTAAAAATTGTAAATCATGTCTCATATGATGATATGACAAAAGAAGTGGTTCAAAAAAAATATACAAGTCAAAATGTTGCAACATTGTCCACCCATAGGACTACATGACATGTCACATCTCAAGCTACCATGCCACAAGTCACAACAAAAGTTACACCAACAAGAACATCTAGAGTGCAACAAATTCGAACAAGCATTCCAAGGAGTTCTATACATCGCCAACTCCAACATTAGCAAGCCTGTTGCCACAAAAGACAAGAAGCTTGTGAGATATATATAATGCTGAAACAACAAATTCATTTTTAGTTTTTGCATTATTATCTCAAATAGATGATACACTAACTTTTGAAGAAGCTATCAAATATGATGTATGGGCACATGCCATGGATGAAGAAATTGAATGCATTAAAAAGAATCAAACATGGGAATTGGTAGATGTGCCTAAAGACAAGAATGTAATAAGTGTCAAATGGATTTATAAAACCAAGCAAGATGCAGATAGAAATGTGTAGAATCACAAGGCAAGATTAGTTGCAAGAGGGTTCACACAACAACTCGGTATAGATTTTAATGAACCATTTGCAGCTATTGCACAAATGGACACATTTAGAATATTCTGGGTATTTATTTCCATCAATCCAAAGATGATATATTTATTTCACAATATGGTTAATTGCAAATCTGCACTAACACCAGTGATAACAAGTTTGAAATTGAACAAAGAGGATGATGGATAAAATATTGATCCTACATTGTTCAAAAGGTTGGTTGGAAGCCTTATGTATCTTACTGCAACAAGGCCATATATTATGTATGGAGTTAGCTTACTCTCAAGGTTTATGGAGTCTCCAAAAAACTCACTCTGGCAAGTAGGTAAAAGAATTGTGAGATATGTAAGTGGCACAAAAGAATTTGGCATATTTTATTCTACTTCAAAAGATTTCAGACTTGTTGGATAAACTGATAGTGATTGTGAAGGTAGCATGGATGATACGAAAATCACATCTGGGTATACTTTTCATTTTGGCACAGGTGTTGTATCACGAGCTTCAAAGAAACCACCCATTGTGACTCTTTCTTTAGCTAAAGTTGAGTATGTCACAACTACAAGTGCTACATGTCAAGATGTTTGGATGCACATAATGTTAAAATATATGTTGCAGTGCCAGGAAGAACCAATAGCAATTTAATGCAACAACATTTTAGCCATTGCATTGTCAAAGAGCCATGTGTATCACAAGAGAATCAATCATATTGACACCATGTATCATTTCATTAGAGAATTGGTAAATAACAAAGAAATTTGTTTATATTTTTGCAGGTTTGAAGATTAGTTGGTAGACATACTCATGAAACCATTTGCAAGGGACACATTATAGTATTTGTGTAGTTGTTTAGGAGTTGTTGATTTTTTCAAGTAACTGAGACTCCTAATTTAGTTCCATTTAATTTTAATTCTGATGTAAATTTTTGTGTTAAAACTCCAACTTCTCATAATTAAGGGGGAGTGTTGGAAATATTAATTACGAGCTGTTGTGCATCTAGTTTGTGTTGGATCAGTTAGTATATCATTGTCAATCAGCCTGTCAAGATATGGCACACACGTCTCACTATATTTAAACAACCACATAGTAGTTCAGAAGTCAAGTTCTTAGGTAGATTTCAGTCAAAAATTTATTACCGTCTTTAATATGTGTTTTGGTGGCTCCCAAGAGAAGTTAGTGGTTGTGTCTATGTAAAGGAAATCATACTCATTATCAAATAGGAGAGGAGAAGAGAAGAAATCTGAGTAGAGAGTTGAAGGTCTTAGAGAAGAAATCAAGAATGTTGAGAGCACAAGCTTTGTGTGTTGGATTGAACATTGTGTATGTAGTTGTAGTTGTTCCTATTTTGTTTCGATAATATATTTACACATACTCTGTTCCATTCCTACTTGGGTATTTCATGTCACACATATTTTCTATTTTAAGTGTGAAAATCATGGATAAGTTTATTTTATGAAAAAGGATAAAATACTTTTCCTTCTTGTTTTATGTGAGTTCATTCTTACCTACGTAAAAGGTTTTGTCTAAGAAATTCAAATTATTGCGCGCAAGGGTTCATAAACGTTCAAATGGTAAAAAATATTTAATTTTATATTTTCGCAGTAAATATCATACTACGTAGTAAACTGTGAATAGAAAAATTGTTCAGTAAAACTCAAATGCGTGGTAATTTCCTACATTAATGAGCCATTTATTTTAATTGATTAATAATTAAATTGGAGTTATACAACCACGTGAAGTGTGAGTTCTCCTTCAACCACGTTTGGTGCTTCTTTGTGGCAGGTGCACTAACTAAAGAGTAGGGTCAATTTAATAGTTGAAGGACCGGTTATTTCAATTATTTAATTATTAAAAGATCACTGATACAGCCTTCTATTTTATGTGCCTAAGTTGAATGACAACTTATCCAACCTCGTATTGTCCATGCCTCATTGAAGGGCGAGTTCTCCTTCAACTACTTTGATGTTCTTTAATGGCAAGTGCACTAACTGCTAATTAGAGGTGGTGTTATAACTATGGACTAAAAGAATGGTTTCTTGAGAGGTAGTTGACAATCAATATTTGGAATTTTGAATAATAGGTTGTGAGCAATGAAATTATGTAAGTAGTTTTGATGCTCATCTTAATATTCTTTATCTTATTCTCCCACTTTTGATTGGTGATTTGTTATGTACTCAGAGTGTTATTGATTTGTGCAAGCTCCACATGCATCTACAAAATTTACAGAAGACCTTGATTTTACAGCCATGAATGAGAAGTTCAAAAAAGGATGAAATATGGGGCCATATTGGAAAATGTGAGTTAGAGGCTGCAAAGGAGGATGAGAAAACATAGAGAAATAGCGAGGATGAAGAATGCTCAAGACAATCATCTAATGCTAAGGTATCAAAATGAACCGATCCTCAATCCACCATTTTCTAATAATTTGAATCTGGAGTTTGATGGTTCATATTTTTGTCTTTTTTAAACCTGAATATTATTTGATATGGTGGCCCGATGTTCTTTCTACAGCCTGTGTTTCTACAGTGGAAGGAGCCGTGGCGGAGGATGGACATTCTTTTATAGATTGTAGATTAATGAATTCTATGGAAATATTAATGGTTGCAACCGTTCATGCCATGGTGGTAAGAGAAGCTCAGAGCACATGGTAGATTACATCCTGATAATTTTATTTTTGAGACATTCCTTCTCCTGCAATGTCGCTACAAGGAAGAAATCCCCAAGCATGCAGAAAGTGAGCCGAGAGACTAAGATGATGAGATTGAAAGGGTGCATTCAATTCCTTGATCATACTAGGAATCTAAGTTTTTATTGTTTTCTACATTCTTGCATTCCTACTGGCATTGAAATTCTCATCGACAACCGATTAATAATTGATCATTTAAAATTCTGAGTAATAACCATTATTTGAATCATTGTTTTACCACATTTGATAATTCAATCCCTCAAATTTCCTTAGAAGTGAAGCTAGTGGTCTTCACAGATTCAGATTGGGCTGGTAGTGTTGTTGATAGAAAGTGAACCTTTGTGTGCTATTTTAGCTTGGGATCATCTATGGTTTCTTGGTTCAACAAGAAATAATATTTTATGGCACTCATTACAGTAGAGGAAAATTATCTTGCAACTAGTGCATCTAGCAAGGAAGTAGTATGGCTTCAGAAGCTGCTTGCATATTCATATGGTCATGAGCTTGATGTGACAGTGATATTCTGTGATAACTAGAGTTGTGTAAAGTTCTCAGAGAACCCTATATTCCATGATAGATCTAAACATATTGAGATTAGATATCACTACATCAGAGACATAGTTCAGAAGGGAGTAGTGAAGCTCCAGTATATCTCCACCAATGAGAAAATTGCAGATATCCTCACCAAACTATTGTCTAGAGTGAAGTTTGCATACTTCCATGAAAATATTGGGGTGGTGGACATTCCATTCCTTGAGAAGGGAGATTGATGACCAATATGGATGTTAATGAGGCACAAGCCGAGACTTGTGCCTGACTTGTTTGTGGAGTATATCCCTATGTGGGATGGTTATTGTGTGGAACATTATGATTGTACTCCTTGTTGGAAGGAGTTGAGTTGATCGTACTCCTATATGGAGTGTGTTGATCATACTCCTTGATGAACTGAGTTGAGTTGATCATACTCCTCAATGAAATGAGTTGAGTTGATTGTACTCCTCAAGAGTTCTGTGTGGAATCATAGTCCTATGAGGACTGTGGAATCATAGTCCTATGAGGACTATGGTTATGTGTGGACCAATATGAGTTGTGTGTGGACTATGGTTCTATGTGGACTGAGATGATTTTTGTGTGGACTCCTAGTCCTCTGTGGACTCTTAGTTCTATGTGGACTTTGGTTCTGTGTAGACCGAGATGAGTTTTATGTGGACTCCTAGTCCTATGTGGACTGTGTTTCTGTGTGGATCGATATGATTTATGTGTGAACTTCTTGCCTTGTGTGGACTATATTGATCACACTTCTCGACACAGTAAGTTGTGTGGATGGACCTTTCTTATGATGATGAGATGTACGAGACAAGCTATGATGATCAGATGATGTTCGGATGTGTTCCAGCGTGATGATAGGATGTGTTCTAGAGCGATGATACCTCTCTAACTAAGAGGGAGTGTTGTTTTTTTGTAACTACTTGAGGTATTCTCACTAGTTAAGTCGACCCAGAAATAAACAATAAACAATTAAAATGCTGCCCATAGGACAAGTTGGCCTAGTGAAAAAGTTAGCCACAAAACTAGTATAAATAGAGGGGACACCCTCTTCATTTGACACACTCACTCAAAAGTTCACTCAAGCAAGAAGAAGTTCCCTCTGGGCTGTAGAAGATTGATTTTTGGGGCTCTTTCTTTTGTATCATCTCTATTTGTGATATCTATTGATATAGATCCCTTTCATATATGATGTACTTGTAATTTGTACTGAATCTCTAAATAAGAAAGGTTTGCTAAGTTTTTTTGAGTTTGGGTTTTTCCAAGGTAAATTATTGTGTTCTTTTGTTTCTATACATATTTATTCTTCGAGTGATCCTATATTTGTTTAAGTTGCAAATATGTTGAAAGAGATGAAAGTTATACTACTATAATATAAATTAACATGATATCAAAGCCATGCTGAAAGAAATGAGTGTTGAAAACTAAAGCTCCATGTTTCAAGCTCTTCCTGCATCCATAGATCGCATCCATAGATCAGGCTCGCCCTCATGATCATTTAGCTCACCTTAGGAAGGTACATCTTCTTGTGAAAACAAAATATCATACCCAATAGAATTATCGGCACAAAATAAACAATGAACAACAGTGCATGCATTCATGGTATGTAAATAATATATTTCATACATTTAACTTTGAGATGCATTGTAAGAAGTGATTAATTGAATCTAACGCTTGGAATTCAATGTACGAATCCCAAATCTTTAATGATTATTACATTTTGTCAATTATACCTAATGGTAGTATTAACACAAAATATCAAGAAGCTTAAATACTTAATGATTATTACACTTAGCTTTATTAGTGATTATTACATTTTGTCAATTATACCTAATGGTATTGTTCACACAAAATATCAAGAAGCTTAAATACTTAATGATTATTACAATTAGCTTTATTAGTGGTTATGTTCTTATTACCTTTACCAGCTACAAAGAAAGTGGCTGTGCTACTTTGTTATACATAACATCATATTACAATAAGACCATTTATAGATTGTTAGTGCGTGGATTGAATTTATGCTCATCTACACACACTGAAGGAGATAGTGACCAGACCATATCAAGTTTGGTTCATCAGCTCTAACAATGGAACGACTCTCTATGCTAGATTTTCCAATGGAACGGTAGCTAGGGGTCAAACATCCATAATTTTGCCAATGTTGCCGTGAATCCAAGCAACCCAGATCAGCTTAGACCCTATGCGGAAAAGCAAATTGTTCTTGAATTTGTTGCACACAAAACAATCATTTAATCCAGATGTATAAAAATAGTGAATGCCTCGTTCTGAGTTCCGACAACAAACCGTAGGTTTTCCAACATAGGCGTAGGTAGTCTTGTAAATCCAATAATATATGTGCCGACCTAGTTGTGTGGATAGAGATATTGTGGACAGAGACCTAAATAGGTAGTTATGCCTTCGAAGTAATTTTTAAAGGGAACGATACTTTGATCAATATAGATGGAAAAGTAAAATAAATACTTATAGATCACATAAACAATAATCTGATTTAAAAAAAAAATTTGTTGAACTTAATAAGAAGATGTGGATCCAAAGAACAAATACAAGTTATTGAATTGATTCACACAAAATATTCCTTTATTCCATTGGCCCATTGTATAAAAATAGCTAATGGTCAAACGGTCAAATCCACACACACTACCAATCCCTCAATGCGTAGTTATGATTTACTGGACGTAGCACAGATTCTCTAGCAGGAGAGTCCATGAGAAACAGTAACACTAGCATAACTCGGCCAAAACGCCAGAACAGAAAGAAGACATGAATAACCTAGAAACAGACAATGCATAGAGAGGACGTAAAACCCTAATCAGAATATAGATTATACTCTGCCATAACAGCGTGACAAGCAGGGTGGGTTTTGGTAGATCTGAAGGCAAATGGCCCAGTGGTTCTTTCGTCAGAATTAATACCGTTGTTGTGGGTTAAGTAGACTGGAGCGCGGTTGATGTCGGTTTGAATGTTGCATGGTGTGGGATTGCTCAGTGTATATGCCTCACATGCGTCGTGCTCATGCTCACCCTTTACAGCGATACTAAAAAGCCCATTGTTGTTGGTGCGTTCTTCATTATAGAATAACCTTTTACCAGCATGATCCTTGCACTCAACAGCTACAGTGGCACCTGCAGAGCACTCATAATTTAAATATCAGAAACCTTTATCTGAGAGCAGCATTTCTATTAAAAAACAATAATGTAGAAAATGAAAGCAATGTTAGAAAAGCAACAGATCTATATAGAAAAACACAGAGCGTTCTACATATAGAGAATCTCAATACCAGATCTATTCTTCAGCACCAGATCTACTCTTTCATATCTTAAAATAAGAAAATGCAATGACCAAAAATGAAAACAACGTACAGAAACTGCAAAACAATTTGGAAATCTATGGAAGATAACGTTTGCTTACCAGGAATAGGGGAAGAAATCCTGGTAGGGAATCCAGCAGCACAGTTATCACAGTAAACCTTGCCCGTAACGTAAAAGTTATGGCCAGCATGGGCATTGGCAACACCCAACAAGGCGACAAGTGCGATCAAACCACAGAATGGTGAGAGGTAGGCCATTGTTCAGATACCCACCACGCCCAAAGAAGCAACAAGATCCAAAAACTGGTTTTCAAATCGAATAACAAGATTCGTTCTTTGAATGTGGGGAGAGCAAATACAATGGAGTAATATATGCGTTTTGGCCCCAGATATAAGCCTATGATCATCAACAGATTTTCCGAGTGGGATGGCCGTAAAAGTTTCCCTCTCAGCCTGAGCTTGGCTGTAAACCGCAAAGCTTATTCGATTTTATTGTTGATTTTGGGAGTTGACGATTCAAAATGGAGGGTACTGATTTTTATGTCGTCAGAGGCACACCGTTAACGTTACATGCTGATTCAATCAAGCAATTTTCTTGGAACTTTTATTACTTTTTGGTCGCAAAATAAAAGATGGGGATTATATGATTTTTTTTTTAAGTTAGACATATTATCTATTTATTTTTATATTAGTTTATATTTTAGAATTTGGGGTGGGTTATTATTTATGTTTTTTTCTAGATTGAAGGAGAAGGGGACAAGTGTATTGTCCATTGATTTTATGATAATATTTCAAAATTCAAAATTCAAAATTATAAAAAAAGAAATATAAAAAATAAATGGCTTATGCATGATAACTAAGTCTTAGCTCACGGATGGATAATACATAGTGACGGACAACCCATTTAAAACTAAGTCTTAGCTCATGCATCTATAACGCCTAGTGACTTACAACCCATTTAACTAAAGAAGACAATAGGTAATTACAACTAAGCATAAAGAACAAGCAACATATAACTTGTTCATGACACTTAACTCTTAACCTATTAATATTCATGTTGAAGGTTGGAGGCAGAAAATAAACAAAGATAATGCAGAATGAGCTACCGCTCTTCAATCTTTATTCATAAACGGAGATCAACTGATGTAATACAAACTGAGAAGTAATGTGTATTTAAACACTTATGAAAAACCCTAAAAGCTCTAACCTAGCTTTTGCATGCATGTAAAGCATGCTGTTGCATTTATTAACTGAACGTCAAAAGTATGAACTAATGTTAACTGAAGTAATTACTATTTCTAACACTCCCTCTTAATTACTACTGCTAACTACTGCAGCTTTTACAACGCCTAAATTATTTCTATAAATTTCAAAAATATCTTTTGCCAATGGCTTCGTGAATATGTCAGCCAATTGGTCAATCGATTTACAATGCTCAACTCGAACTTCACCATTGTTCACAAGTTCTCTTATGAAGTGATATCTGGTATCAATGTGCTTGCTTTTCTGGTGAAATACATGGTTCTTGGATAGAGCGATTGCTGAATTGTTTTCACAATAGACTGTGGTTGGTCCTTCTTGTTTCTGTTGAAGACCTTCTAAAACTTTGCATAACCAGACTGCTTGATATGCTGCTGATGTCGTTGCTGCATACTCTGCTTCTGCCGATGAAAGTGTCACAATGGGATGCTTCTTGGATGCCCATGAAATCACACCTGATCCAAGATGAAAAACATGACCGGAAGTGCTCTTCCTGTCATCCAAACTTCCTGCAAAATCACTGTCAGTGAAACGTGTCAAAACATCATACTCAGTGCTTGAGTATAAAATTCCATAGCTTGAAGTCCCTACAACATATCATAAGATCCTTTTGCCAACTTTCCAATGCGAGTCTTTGGGAGACTCTATGAACCTCAAAATCAAGCTGACAACAAACATAATATCTGGTCTCATAGCTGTGAGATACATGAGACTTCCTATAAGTCTCTTAAACAATGTTGGATCTACATTGGGTCTGTCATCTTTTTTTCTCAACTTTGTACCTGTTGCCATTGGTGTAGGTGTCATTTTGCAATTAAGCATTCTGAATCACTTAAGAACTTCATTAGCATATTTATTTTGAGAGATAAATATACCTTTTTTTGACTGTTCTACTTCTAGGCCAAGAAAGAACCTCATCAATCCAAGGTTTGTCATCTCAAACTCTTTCTTCATAGTTGCCTTGAAATCATCTACTGAGAGGTCACTTATAAAAATCATATCATCAACATACAAACAAACTATTAAAATCTATCCTTGTTGATTTACCTTTGTGTAAAGTGTTGGTTCGCTGTTGCTTTTGCTAAAACCATTTTTGATAAGATAAGAATCAATTATGCTGTACCAAGCTCTTGGAGCTTGCTTGAGCCCATATAGAGCTTTCTTCAACTTGTAAACTTTCTCTTCATGTTCTTTTATTTCATACCCATGTGGCTGCTCCACATAAATTTCTTCTTCAAGAATTCCATTCAAGAATGCCGACTTGACATCCATCTGATACACTTTCCATTTATTCTGGGCTGCAATTGCTAGGACTGCTCTTATTGTGTCCAATCTTAGCACTGGTGCAAAAGTTTCTTTAAAATCAATTCCTGGTTGTTGCGAGAAACCTTTTGCTACTAACCTTGCTTTGTATCTATCAATCTCACCTTTTTCATTGAGTTTGGTTTTATAAACCCACTTCACACCAATGGGTTTCTTATTCTTTG
Source organism: Larix kaempferi (assembly GCA_027924585.1). Taxonomy (NCBI): domain Eukaryota; kingdom Viridiplantae; phylum Streptophyta; class Pinopsida; order Pinales; family Pinaceae; genus Larix; species Larix kaempferi. The sequence goes on from BSBM01000153.1 coordinate 3,063,390, forward strand.
GTAGGTCAACTAGATCCCATGTATAATTTCTCTCAATGGAATCTATCTCTTCGTCCATAGCATTTACCCAATGCTCTTGTTTTACAGCCTCTTCATAAAAAACAGGTTCACTAGCAATAAAAACATAATTGGCAGTTGCATCCAATTCATCATAAATATCTGCTAATCTTCTAGTCTTTTTATTACTGTGATCAGATTCATTACTTGATTGTGAACTTGATGCTTCACCTCGAACTGAGTTTCTAGGTGTTCTTTCTGGAGTATTTGCTACTGGTGAAGATGCTGCTGGATCTTGTTGTCCAAACAACTCCTCTTCTTCTCCATCTTCTGGTTGGGGTATTGCAGCTCCTACACCCTTGTCTATGATTCCATTCCATGAATCTTCCTCCTTGAACAAAACATATCTGCTGAGGATAACCTTTTCGGAAATAGGGTTATACAACTTGTAGGCTTTAGTTTGTTCACCGTATCCAAGAAATATACATTTCTCACTCCTGTCGTCTAGCTTTCTTCTTAGCTGTTTAGGAACATAAGCATAAGCAACACAACCAAATATTCTGAAATGAGAAACATTACAACTCATACCCGACCATGCTTCCTATGGTACTCTGTTCTTCACAATTTTGGTGGGAGATCTGTTCATCACATGAACAACACAAGCCACTGTGTTTTCCCAAAATTCATGGGACAAATTTCTTCCTTTTAGCATGCTCCTTTCCATATTCACAATGGTTCTATTTTTGTGTTCTGCAATACCATTCTGCTGAGGTGTATATCTTGTAGTGAATTGCCTCTTGATTCCATGATGCTTGCAGCAATCATGAAATTCCTTTAATTCATACTCTCCCCCTCCATAAGATCTCAATACTTTGAGTTGATAACCACTCTGTTTTTCAACCAGAGCCCTAAATTCCTTGAACTTGCCAAAAGTTTCAGACTTCTGATGAAGGAAATACACTAATGTTTTTCTACTGAAATCATCAATAAATGTAAGAAAATAATAGCTTCCACCAATCGATTCAGTTTTCATTGGTCCAACCAGATCAGTATGAATAAGTTCTAAAGGTGCATGTGCTCTTCGAGACATACCTTTAGGAAAGCTATCCCTGTGCTGCTTTGCAATGATGCAACACTCACAACTGCTTTCTGGCTCCTTCATAGGGGGTAGTCTTTTTACCATCTATTTCTGTTGCAAAAACTTGAGACCACCAAAGTGAAGATGTCCATATCTAAAATGCCATAACCAATAATCATCCATGCAAGTGGCTTTTTGAGCAAAAGAGGTTACCTTGCTACTGCAATTCATGACTAGTGGATACATCTTGTTCCTAGTCACTTGTATTTTGATGATCAACTGTCGATTTGGGGGTTTGTCATAAATTTCACAGTTTGATCCATCAAAGACAAGTCTGTATTTCTTTTCAGTGAGTTTCCCAATGCTAAGCAGATTATGCTTCAATCCTGGAGCATAATAGACATCTGAGATTGTCTTTTGTTGGCCTTGTTTGGTCAGAATGTTGACCACTCCTTTGCCAAGAACTGGAACTACCTCATCCATGCCGACTTTGACCTCTGTCCTCACTGATTCATCTAGGTCTGCAATTAGACCTCTGTCACCTGTCATATGGTTACTGCAGCCACTATCTAAAATCCAAAGTCCCTTTGGGATTTCGTGTGCAGCATGACATGTAAGAAATAACATATCATCTTTATCCTCAGAGGTATTAGTCACATTAGCATTATGATTTGCTTGATCAGCCTTTTTCTTTCTGCATTCATGAGCATGATGCCCAAATTTATTGCAATAATAACACTGAATATTAGATTTATCTGACCTTTTTTTGTCACAGTTTTCGCCTTCATGGTTATGATGGTGATCTTGATCTTCATTGCAATTACTTCGGCCACTTTTGCCTCATCCTCTTGATCCTCCTCTGCCTCTGCCTCTTCCTCTTCCTCTTGAGAATGAGACATGTGCTTTGAAAGCATTCTCTAGAGAGGATTCTTCATTCCTATTGATTCTGGATTTGTATGAAAGTAGAGATCCGGTCAACTCGTCTATAGAGAGAGTACTCAGATCCTTTGCTTCTTCAATCGCTGAAACTTTCGACTCAAATTTGTGGGGTAGGGATCTCATAACCCTTTCAACCACCCTTTGATATTCCATCTTTTCACCATAGATATTAAGTTGATTAACAATACCCATGAATTTGGTCATGAAAGAATCTATTGAGTCTGATTCTTTCATCTTCAGATCTTCAAAATCTCTTCTCAGATTTTGGAGTGTAGCTGTCTGTACCTTACCAACACCCTGATAATTGGTCGCCAAGGTATCCCATGCTGCTTTGGCATGAAATGACGCTGATATCTTTGGAAATATGCTGTTATCCAAAGCATTCATTATGAGATGCAGTGCCTTTGCATCCTTTTTCCTGTGCGCTCGCAAGACATCCATTTCTGCGTTTGAAAGGACTTGAAAAGCTGTATTATCTACAGGTTCAGAATAGCCATACACGACATATTCCCATGCATCTTCAGACCTAAGATAAACCGCCATCCTCGTGGCCGAGACATCATAGTCCTTTTTCCCTGTAAGAGGAGAAATCTGAGATTGATTGTTGCTGCTAGAAGCCATAGACGCTGTGGAGTCCTTCACTGGCCTTTTCAAAATAATCTCCTTCCTCTTTTTTTTTAATAATGTCTCCCTCTTAAACAAGATTTGAAAAATATCTTCTTCTTTTGTAAAAAGAAAAATTCTTACTCAAAGAATCTCGTAAAAGAAAACAACTTCGTGAAAGTAAAAAAAAAATTCACTCATGAAATAATGAAGAAAATATCTTCCTCAAAAAAAATATCTTCTTCTCTTGCCCTAATTTCTGTGGGTCTTCACTAACTACGACGCTTTGGCCTATAGGGAGGGCGCGGTAATTTCTTCAATTTTTTTTTTTTTGTAAAAAATTCTTCAAAATACTTACAAATTCTTCAAAGCTACTGCTTTGGCTTCTCTAGAAATTTATGCTACCAATTTGATCTTCTCCTAAGCTCTGATACCAAACTGAAGGTTGGAGGCAGAAAATAAACAAAGATAATGCGGAATGAGCTACGGCTCTTCAATCTTTATTCATAAACGGAGATCAACTGATGTAATACAAACTAAGAAGTAATGTGTATTTAAACACTTATGAAAAACCCTAAAAGCTTTAACCTAGCTTTTGCATGCATGCAAAGCATGCTGTTGCATTTATTAACTGAACGTCAAAAATAAGAACTAATGTTAACTAAAGTAATTACTATTTCTAACACATATCCTACAAGTTAAGTAATTATACTAATTTTTATGTTATTATTATTTTAATTTAATTATATAAATTTTTGAAACAAAATAGATTAAATATTATCATAAAACCACTGTTCTTTCCCAAAACAAATTTTCGAAAAAGACTAACTACGCCCTCTTCGTGACCATGCACATTACATGGTCTCTAAATGAATGAATGTGATGACTTTTTAAAACGAATGTTATTTCATACATACTCATCCCAGGTTACTTTATAGGTTATTATAGGTTATTGGGCATTTTCAAGATATAGATAGTTTTATTGAGTCAAGAGTAGCTTTTTAAGTTCTCTATCATACACAGTGAGTAATCCAATTTTTTGAGGTGTAATATTTTTTTAAATTGAATTTTTTATACATCCAAAAAATTACACCTTATGGATTATTATTATTATTATTTTTATTTTATGAGTCCATGTGGATTTTTTTAATTACTTTTCATTTGCAAGTTTCAATTGACTTCATTGTAAACACATTTATATAAATATATATTTGACACATCATGAAGCTCTTTATCAATTACTAAATACACTTTAGATATTGAAAAATATTTTCATAAACAGTTAAGAGAACTAAATCTCCCTTTATTGGATTTATGAGTTATAATTTACAACACTATTCCCAATTGGAGTATTTGGTGTTTGGATTATTATAATGGAAAATATATTGGATTGGATTTATTGTTAACTTAATAATAGAACAATGAGTTAGATATTAGTTTTGTAATAATTACAAATTAATCAATAATTGGGTAAAACTCAGTTCCCCCTAGACTAATATAATGAAAAATATGTTGGATTATCTAATGTTTAGTTAATAATAAAACAGTGAGTTAGATATTAGTTTTTGACAAATAACTATTTTACTTCATAGCTAATTAAAGAACGCTACTTTTTACAACACCATTCCAAATTGGAATATTTTGTTCCTTGACTATTATAATGAAAAATATATTAGATTATGTATTGTTAAAAATTAATAATAGGACAATGATTTAGATATTAGTTTTGTAATTGAAAATTAATCAATAAACTCATTGACATCTATGATATATTAATATACCTCTTTACATGGATATTCGTGTTATTATTTAAAGGTTTTGTAGCTTGTCCCAGAGTTCTTTAACTGCTGTACACTTTCCAACTTTGTCTTTCATAGGATTAGATAGTCCATGAAAGATGACATCCATTGAAATTTCATTATTCTTCCTTAAATCATTCTTGGCTACTATTTTTGGTAGTCTTTTTGGTGCGATGTAAGAATTCACAATATATTTCCAGATATCAAGACCTTGTGCTGATAAATAGAGTCTCGTCCTTATAATCCAATGATCAAAATTTGATCCATAGAAAAGGAGAACCCCATCTACAAAGTAAAGACTTTCATGTTCATCCATGTTCTGTAGAGATCTTCCTTCTAGCTGTTAAACTGTACTAAAGGAACCCACTCTGATACCAATTGTTGGAAATACTGAGAGGGGGGTTGAATTAGTATTGAGCACTTTTTACGATTTTAAACATTAATTATATCATGTAAACATTAACCATTAACAATGTCATTCATCATCACATAAACCATACACAGTGCACAAGATATTTAACGTGGAAACCCAAACAGGAGAAAACCACAAACTACTTTTCTTATATAATAACAAGATTACATTCATAGGAAGCACAAACTTCTAGGATTCTCTAGTAATAATTGGAAGGAGGCACCAACCCCCTGATTTATAGGTTCCAACCTTAAGGAAGCTCCAATTTCCTGATTTACCAGCACCGATTGGAAGGAAGCTCTAACCCCCTTATTTGCGGTTCCAACCTGAAGGAAGCTCCAACTATCTGATTTACCAACATCAACTGGAAGGAAACTAAAAATCCCGATCCTTTCCCCATCTTTCCACCCTGATATAAATAAGAAGATAAATATGCCACTATAACTATATCACTATATATCACAACCTATACACCTCTATCACTATCTCTGTCAATCTGTACCTGTATCACTTCGTTGATCAACCTGTACCCGTATCACTATCTCTGTCAACCTGTATCACTGCATCCCTACCTCTGTCAACCTATCACAATCAATATATATGTAACAATGCCCCAATCACTATCTCTGCAACTTGTATCTCTATCTCTATTAACATGTACATGTATCTATGTCTTTGTACCTGTATCAATATCCCTGTCACAATCACTCTATATCTATCTCAATGCCACAATCATTGTCTCTGACACAATGCCACTGTTAATGTCACAATGCAATAATCACTCTCACACTATCTCAATATCTGCCACACTATATCAACCTATACATGCATCAAATATGTAGATAGAAACAATCATCCATCAATTTCATTTTCATCCTCATCTTTTACATCGTATACATTTTGAAAACATTGAACATTCCAAGAGATGAACCATATGCCAAAACATAACCATGGACTCTGCCAAGATAACCACTATGATCTATGCCAAGATCACCATACAATATTCCCAGATAATCATCAAGATCAATGTCAAGAGCATCATACAACATTCCCAAAAAATCATCGATATGTATACCAAGAGAATCATAAAATATGCCAAGATATTATCACGATCTATGCCAATATAACATCAATATCTATCCCTATATAGCATCAAGATCTATACCAACAAATCACCAAGATCTATGTCAACAAATCACAAATATCTATGCCAATAATATACTGAGATAATCACCAATATCTATTCCAATATAACAATCATCATAGCCTCCATAACATATTCAATGGCTTCACATACCATACCAAGATCAAAGACCATGAGAGACATGTCCCATCACAAGAGAAACCCACAAGCATGAACCATACCTTTTCCAAGATCACAATATGAATAAACAATATCTAAACTAAAGGGATCTCTAGATCATGTCATCACTTATCCCTCGCAACAAGATTTCCAACAAGCCAAGAATTTTGTAATTTTGATTCCGTATGAGAAAGTTATGCCAGTTTTCGTGATCACCTCAATCCTCAAAGATGCCCAAAAATTTATCCTCCACAAATTTTTGGACTTTTCTCCAAGAGGTGCGCAATACTAAAGAGATATGTGATTGATGATCAAATGAAATTTTTGATATTCTATTTATACACTTCATCATGCCTTGTAGCTTCTTTTAGGGTCTCCTTAAACTCATCTTTAATTTGTGGAGGACCGAAGGGTTTATTGTAACTGCGTTCAGAATGTATGCTATCAGAACCACGCTATCATTTAATTTGTTCTTTACATTGATAATTTCATGCAAAGGGTTTATTGTAACCGCGTTCAAAATGTATGCATTGACAGGAGCTGCAAGGTTGGAGATAGGGTTCCAAGATTTCAAGATTTGCACAGAGAAGAAGAATAGAACGATCCAGGGTTTAAGACTACCCTGGTAAGTCTCGGTCCATCTTGGAGCACTCTGGCCATGTTTAGATGTAGGGAAAGTTGTTATGTTTGTTTGTTGATCGGTTCCTCGACTTGTATTTAGTTTTCGAAACTGTAACCTCTAGCAAAGTTGGTTTAGGGTTGGGTCACTCATAAGATGAAGCCGTAAGGCAGAGTTTGGGCTTCAATGTTATACGTAACCATTTGTGGTTTAACTCCCACCATTGGGGTTTCACCCATTATATAAATATTGTGCTCATAATTGTTTGAAATCTGCTTTGTATAAATTCTTGTTTAAATCTTAGGGTTTACTAGATGTATAGTTATACATTGTTCTTCCATAATACTTCCAGCGAATATGTTTTGTTTTAATTCTAGCTTCATAAATTCGTATGAAGGGTTCTGGGCAGAACCCTAGAAAAAACTATGGTTTTTGGTTAATGGAGCGTTGCCTTTGCTAGCTCTATTGTGATGATAAATGTTTTGTTTTTATAATTACTTTGATGCTATTCATATTACCGTGCTAGCGTTTTTATGCTACGATGAATGTATGAAGTGAATGCTCTGTTTGTAATGAATTAAGTTTGTTTTTAAGATGAAATTATTATTTGGCCCTAAATCTGTGCACATACAGTGTTCTGCATTAAAAAATTTAATATTATAGTTTAGCAGGGTTTGAACCTTATATTATTTGAATTGGAACCCTCGCGGGTCTTGAAAATTTGACAAGGGATTGATCCCGTTTCTATAAATTTTTTAAATGTTACTATAAATTGGTTATTTTAAGTATAGGGTTACACCCTAAATGTAATTATAATTTTGTTACAATGTTTCTTTCCAACAGTGAGCCATCACGGCTCTGTCTATAATGATATTGTAACTTGATATTGGATTTTAGTTTGGTTTGTTTTCCTGCTTTCAGAAAGTTTAGGGTTTATTATTATTAGTTTTGGAAAAGGGTTTCGACCCTGAACTGATATCTTCATTAGTATTTTAACTTGCGTCGCACAGTATGAATAGAGGGTTTTTATATCGAGATGTTGATGATCGATTTGTTCATTAAAGGTTTGTAATTACCACTCAGTCGATTGGCTTAAATCTAGGAGTCTTATCAATTGTATTTAATTTTAATCTATTGTTTGACATTTATATAAATGCTTTAATATGATACTGGAGCAACTATGGGGCTCAATACAAGAACTCTAACTGTGTTCAACTTATGGAGAAATTACTTTAACCCTTTGTCGAAACTGTTCTAAGATGATTTAGATTGTTTACTTCTGGTTATTTTAAAAAAATATTGGTACTATTCGAAAAGATTCAGATTTATATGACAATGGTTTATTTCATAAATTACAGAGATACTCTTAGCCTGAAGATAGTATTTTTAAATTGATGCCTTCAATTACGTTTATATTCTAAATTAGATTTATGTCCTCTGTTTTAACTTAGTAATAAAATAGTGAATATTTAATATATATATGAAACTATTTTGCAGTAGTATGTTGATACTATTTATCCATTTATATTATTATTTATATATTAATTATGCCAATAGCTCTTTCTCTTATAGTTTTATGAAAATGATACTAGCGTTTTAAATCTGCTAAAAGTTCTTTCAAACAGTAAATATTAGTATCGGTTCAGTAGAAAAGCATAAACTGAGAAATTATAAGATCAACGTTCTACCTTCATGTTCAGATCATTTCTAATCTACAACTTAAACAAACTTCTTTGTACTAGAGTACATCACAAATGTGAAAGGAAAAATACAGAGAAGATTTTCACTCATCTATCTATAATTTTCATTCTAAATCATTTATTCATTTGTACATAATTAAATATACAGTTCAGTAATCTATTATTTCTAACAACTAGAAATTTATAAGGAAAGAACTTAATAACTTGCATATAGAAGTATTCAGTATATTCAGAGAGAGTCTAGAATTAATAAAAAAGAACAATGCAGAACCTGTTTAGACTTTGTAGGTGGAAAAATACCCAAAGAAGACCATTCCTCCCAACCGTCTCCTGAAAGCATCCAAGATTACTTGCTTTAGGACCCCCAAGCCTGTTCACTGAATTGCCAGGACGAAGATAGTATGTAGAATCATGTAACAAACTCTTTGTATCACAAAAATAATTAAGACTTGCATGCAAATCACTCTCTGCAACTTAGTAGAATAATCTGACAGTCTTACTCTGCAACCCATTCTAGCATCCCCTCATCGAATTCCTCGTGTGTGCTCAACATAACAGTTTCCAACAAATCACAAGGAAAAGGTAATTGGTCTCCTAACCCATTCGATGGATATAAGTCTGCTTAGGTCTTTGGGTCAATTAAAAATCATTTAATGAGCCACCTTCTCAGTTCCACCTTCCTTGTGGAACATGACCACAATTTTAGGGAGCTTGCCTCCTGCAATAGCTAGTAAGTGAGGGAAGATGCAACCACTTGTCAATTTCCTTCTACAACTGTTCATTCCTCCTAGTGGGTCAGTGAACACTCTTCAACAGTCCTCTTTGGATGAGTGTCGGCCTATTTTAATTTATTAATTAATAATAATATTCAATTACAGTCATCATTGACCATCCTTGGTCAATAACATAAAACTTTACAATAACTTTTAATGTAATGTTTTCCACAACATAAAATGTTTCAAGTTCTAGGTAGGTTACACATGTACACTGGTATGCCATAAGGGGACCTCTTTGGAGTTATGTACACTTGTGGCAAGGTTTCTTCTCCAAGGGCTTCCTTAGGATCATTAGGGTATTCCCTAGGGGATTCAAGGCTTCATTAATCGTTCCTAGACAATCTATCTCTATTACAACCACATCATCATTATCATCCTGACACCAATGAAAACACTACAAATCTCTTCGCCCTTTTGACATCAATGACACCCTGTTTGACATCGATGGAAACTTCTTCCAATAGGAACATGATTCTTACTTTATTACAATTTACCATTTTTATCATGTCAATGTGGCAATTCTGGTATTTAAGCAGCATTCTTTGATGTGGCCACTTTGATTGGAATCAACATAGACCCATATTAACCCTAAGTGTAGAGAGGGATCAAATCCCTTAAGGTGCAAAATTTTTCTCAAGTTTAGGACTCTAAAAGAGGTTTGCACCTCAAGGAATTTGATTCCTCTAGGGTCTTGATAGTGTAGAGTTAAGATTGATCCATGATGGTGGTATTCCTAGAGCCTAATTTGAGATTGACATAATCATGTGCATAAGGTTATGTTATGTTTGAGGTTCATATTAATGTTTCCTAATATTAATATTAATAATATTGTTGTTATTGATATTAATATTTCATAGGCTCATTACCTTGCTAGCTACTCGACCTCTCCTGTGTGCGCTCCATCCCATTTGGTTGCTCTCATCCGTCTCAAGGTCCTGGCTATGATTACTCCCATGCATATGGATGAATGGGGATGTACTTCCGCCCTCATAACAATTGCATGCAACATAAGGTTTGATGATTTGGTTCAACAACACATTTCCTCATGTCGCAATTGATCGGTAGATGCTTGGCTCCTGGCAGTTCAGCACAAAGGATCTATGGGCACTTGTTACAGAGAAAACTTCCTATGGCTTGGGGAAGACCACAGCAGACAGTTGACTACTAGAAAATGACTCAATTCTCAATGCAAAGCTATATAAATGACGATGCCAAGATAATGGAGAAAAGACAACGTTTCAACCGGATGTTCGATGTAGATCCCTGTTGAGCTTTCAACTTGGGCACTTGAATTTGCAAATTAGTCTCAACAACTAATACAATACAAGTGCATATAATATGTGAAAGACACTAGCATAATCAATAGCAATGTTCCCTGATATCATAAGAAAATATAACCCAATGTAATCTAACAATATTCACAACATCAATTGGACTAGAAAATGAGTATTTCTATTAATGAATAACAAGAAGTACAATATACAACCTCTTGCCGGAAACCAATATGAACCAAGAACTAGGTCTCTCCACTTGTGCCTCCACCACTTCAATCCTCCATACTATGGCAAACTCAAACTATGAAAACGAGTTTGGGAGGTGAACATAAGAAGTTCACAACAACAAGGATCAATGAGTGTAGACTCAAGTCACGGAAAAAATCCACTAGAGTTATCTTGCTCTCTCTTTCTCCTCCCTTCCATATGCCATAAGAGATCAATATATAGCCTTCCAAAGGTGAGTGAAAGGACACATCGAGGCATTTCGGGGAAAATGGAGGGCCAAAGGTCACCCTAAGACTGCTTTTTGGGAGTAAAAAGTAATTTTCTAATGATTTTTACCATTTTACTTGGTACCCGCGGGCTATAGTGGATCAACTCGCGTGTACGCTGGCTATAATGGTACAACAAGCGTATTGGAAAAAATAGGGAAAAAAGTGTTTCTGAAGGACATAAGGTGAATCTGAGTCAGTAAAATGGGTCCTGAAGGCCAAAGAATGCTGATGCTCACAAGGTGGAAAATTACGTTGTAACAGATGCCCCCTAATGTGTGAGGTCAAAGAATAGTGATACGATGGCCAAAATACATTATAAATCTCAGAAGTGGAGTGATGGAGACACAACTGGAAGGAACAACTCTCTCGTCATAATACAATAATATCTCTAAATACATGTCGGTATAATACAACAATCTGATACAATGGCCATGAATAGGTAGTACATAGTGAATACATGTCAAAGGTGATCATAGCCATAACCATCTATAGTAAGAGATGGTCTCCTGCTGAAAGGAAACAACTGGTGCAAAATGGAGGTACAAATTGCTGATATCTTAGAGGTAATCTCTCAGATGTAAAGTCACGATCATAAGTAGCATACTGAATGCCACTATCGCCTGGGGTATTCTACACAAATCTTCTACGGTGCAAGTCCCATCAAGTGAATAAAGGTGTTGAGGTCGAACCTGATGTGATATCGTCTGATTACCGATCAATGATGTATACCGTTAACAGACACGAGATAACCCACCAATAATGAAAATGGGCATCAAGGCACAGAGTACAATCATCAAAGTGCGAATAGATGTGTTGAAGTCGAACACTCGGATGAATCCATCGATCATGGGACATTGATGTATTCCCAAAACTGTTGATGGTGAGAGAACCTACCACTAATGACTGCAAGCCTCAAGGTACTCAACCGAAATCTAAGTCTCAAATTCCAGAATAAATGAGTTGAAGTTGACGAAATGAAACTCGCTAGAAGGAGGGCATTAAGGCATCCCCCATCGACCAACACGAAGTAACAGCTACGCTGAAAGATTTGGAAGAACTCAGATGAAACAGACTGACTCAATAAGGATGGACGACATGCAATAGTCAAGAGATCTGAGGAGTGGCCGACTCTGGTTTCAGGACTTCCTTTGAACAAGAGCATGAACAGATGGATAGGCTCAGGCAACATAGACTCGACATGACACTGTGTGATGCAGAAGGCATCAACAAAGGGCTCCATAGTGACTAGAAGCTTAGCCAATCGGTGGAGTAAAATTGATAAATGAGTATGGATCCTAAGGTCCTACTATAGTCCCGACTCATAATGTATGGAGTGGAATGGATGTTCTTTTCAAAGGTGACACAACAACTGCCAACAAAAAGAAGTAAATATTCTCCCATACAGATTTTTGGAATATTTGATTTTTTTGGTCTTTTTCATATTTGGAAAGCTTGAAAAAGAATAAAATTGCTTATAGTACAACAATTGAGGGAACAAGTGCCAAATAGAGAGCAGACTAGTCCCAAGCAGTGGAACATAGTTATGATCAATGCAAGGAAGCATGTGCAGGATGTAGACACTCGGGGGGGTGTTCCCTCCGGGTCAAAATGTCATCAAATTATGAAGGGAAAATGGAAGCTCTGTAGGGTTTGACAGGGAAAGTGCTCAGGCACTAGGATAACAATTGAGTAAGCGGGAGCTGGCACAAGGCTCAAGCGGCAAGCAGGCTGATGCAATGCAATGACAACTTGATAAAAAATGGGGGGAGTCCTTGTGGGAGGTGGCCAGCATAAGACAAAGTAGAGTATGAGTCTTTATCACAAATTCATGGCGTAACTACCAAGGACTCCCAGTCTTAAGGAAAAATGACAGCATGGGCACCATAAGGAAAAAAAGGGGTTCTAAATAGGGTACCCACGTTCGAAAAGGCCCTACCGCCACATAACGAAACTTATATAATAGTGTGAAGGTTCTGTGTCGGTTAGAAAGCAGGGTCACACCTAGGGTTAATGAAAATGGTCAAAAGGTCAAACGCATAATGCATGTGAAAATGAAATCTAACCTATATTCCAGGTGTGAAATATACCTATTGTAGGTGCGAAATGGTCAAAAACAACTCTCATTGAAGAAATATGCTCAAAATGCTACTCCAAGACATCACATTAGTCCAAAACAACTTGAAACAACAAAAATTATAGACAAGTGAGTTTCCAAAACTATAAAAAGTAATAAAAAATTACAATTTACAATTCATTTTCACTTTTTACCCAATTTGGAGTTTTTGGTTAGTTTTCACCTCGGATTTCAGTTGTTGATTCTGGGAGCTACGGGCATCCGTTCGTCGAGCCGTTTGGAGCTTTTTATTTCCATTTTCAGTGGTCAAATTTTTATATTAAGGAATCCCTATTTGGTTACGGCGCTGTACGCGGGCTATAAGTATATGGGTCGCGGGTAGGGCCTGGTACCCGCGGTCAACACATGCATTGACCGCGGGTACCCGCCTCTGTTAGCTAAATAGCCCACGGGTCTGGCCGTAAGGTTTGTTTTTTTAAATGAAAAAATACTAAACTTGTGGTGTTTCTTCCTCCAGGATGGTTATAGAATGGAGGGGAAGGGAGCATGAGCTTGTGGATGAGGTTGTCTGCAATGATTTTCCTGCGCAAAACGTGTTATAAGCATGTGGGATTTTCAAATTTTGGAGCATTGGGGGTTTGAGGGCCCAAAACCAATTGCTCCATCGCTTTATAGACTACTGGGACATAGATGCACAAAATTTATGGTCAAATATTCTCCTCTCTCCTTGGAGGTAGATGACATTTATTTCATTACTGGATTGTCCGAGCGAGGGGAAGTGGCAAGTCTTCGATCTCATACTTTGGGGAATGGGATCACCATTCCCGACTAATGTTGTCTTACAAAATAATCGAGAGGTTTCCAATGTAGACCCAGGTTCTTCACGGTTTAACTTAACCAACAAAACCCCTTCTCACCAGCCCTTTTGACAACAGCCTGCGAACAGGATGAGGTCTCACCCGAGGTGTAGCTATGGGGGCACTGTGGAATCAGGTTTCCACAGTGATGTGATGAGTTGTTTTGATAGGACTACTGCGCAGCGCACTATTGGACTTGCATTGTGAACTGAGGATTGCGCGACGATAGATTGTGTCGCGGTCCTTACTTCTACGCATGAAGATACTTGCGCAACCAGCACATCAACGGACTCCGCGGTTCGGGTAGAGTGCCAAATATTAGGACAGCACAACTGACTTATACGCTTCCGTCACAAACTCAACCAATAATAAAAACTTCACTTAACACCTATTATTCACCGATTGCCTTAGATTATTACGCTCAAACTGATGCGAACAAACGAGATAAGTGATACTGCGCACACCTGGTGCTGTGTGTCGAAGAGTTATACAATCTAAACCTTACACAGCCATGTGCTTATTCACTAAACTGATACTTTCACAAACTTGAGATACTGTGCATCCAACATCCATTCATTCATGCAACACTTAACATATTATTCCCATATTTCTCCTACAACGAATACATATAAGAGCATTAACATAACAACTGTTAAACGAGAGTACAAGCATTCAACGTAAGCAAACAGATAAGCGCAAAATGTAAACAATCACACTACACTGGATTTAACGTGGTTCACCCCCCAGATAGAGGCTACGTCCTCAAGAACTGTTGTTGTATTAGTCTTTTGGGAAGGGTACAACAGTTCTTAGTCTCCGCACTCAGTTGCAAACTCTCTTCTCTCTCAATTAGGTCTCTGCGCACACAGCTTGTAGAGCCTTTACAATAATAATTAAGCTTAGAAGATTCAACAATATTCAAGACTTAACAAAATGAAGAGTAACCCTTTCCCTTACAAAACACTCCTTTTTATAGATCATGCCCATAGGTTATGTCTTTACAATGTGTAGGCAAAGACTCTTAGGTTTACAAAACTGTCATGGTTTTCCCCAAAACCGGACTTACTGGCTTTTGGTAAAGAATCTTCCATCGTGGTGGTCTTCCATGCATGCTTCACGTCCCTATCGACCTTCCTGTTGCGTGCATGCCAACAAGTCACTTTCACCGAGTCGTTCTTCCTCTAACGGTATCATGTGACTGGTTCAGGTAGTGGTATCTTTCATGTGTGTGACCAGTCGCTTTCTTCCACTTTGCTCCTACCCGCCGCTTCGTACTCCTAGAGCATCTTTACCAAAAATAGACCGTCGACGGTCTAATCGGAATCTGTGCCATATTTCGTCCAATACTCTACTTTGCTGGCATCCCATAGACTGGACACATCACAACGTTGTATCCTCACATCACTAAACTTCACAGCTCTTTTGACGCTGCACTGCGCACAACTTCGCAGCATACCAAAAAATTATACAAAACATCCTTTCCTTGAACTACGCTCAGCTCCGCAGTTCCAAAACATAGTTTTCACAAAAATTCCCCACTTGGGCTAGGAACAACAGGCCCCTAACACTTACATGTGGCTCGTCCCCGAGGCACTTCCAACTTTGACTTCCCCTGGCTGTCCCTCTAGCCGTAGAGCTAGCTTCACAGCTAATTCATTGTATGAGGCAATTAGCTTCCCAACTGTCTCCTTAGTGTCCTACTCGACTTGTTTTACTGTTTCCAGCATCTCAATTGTTATTTCATCATCAACTTGGCCTTCTACTTGTTCTTGGCCTTTGTGCAACTCTTGTAACTGTTCCTCGATCTCCTGCGAGATCATGTGGGATGCCTCCAGCAAGGGTTGCGACTTATCCCCCATCTCAGTTTCTTTTTCTCTTAACACTTGAACCTCCTTTTTCAACTTACTGATTTCTGCATATCGCTCGAGTCTTTATCTTGGCAGCAATGCTTTAACTTGTGTGTCTAGCAGCTCTAATGCTTCCTGCTTGTCCTTTGCAGCCTTCTTGACTTGCATCAAGTCTGGGTCTTCTTCAAGTGTTGTGAACGTTTTTGTCACCTCATCTAACAGACTTTGGCATTTAGCCACCTCAGTAGCTATACTCTTTGTCGTGGCCTTCACTTCTTTCGCTCTCAATTGCTATTGATCTGGTGGAGTCTGTGGGTTGATCTGTGCCTCCAAGGCAACAACCTTAGCCTCATGGATGATCTCCATATCTTGCATCTTGATCTTTAGAGTGTTAACCAGTTCTCTGATATTGACAACAGTATCCGTGGGGTCTACCTGGACCTCAAATTCTTCTATATCATCTATGACCGAAGTGATCGTGGACTCCAGTCTTTGCTGACGATCATGCTCATCTTGCAGATGCATAGCTCTCCGCGAGCTAGATTCTTCCAACTGCTTATTAGATGCTTGCAGCTCAGCTTGTCCTTTCAGCGTGTCAATAGTTCTTTCATGCATTTCTTCGACCACCTGTAGATGCAAATAATGTAGTCTCGACAGTGGTAACTTCACCAGACTGAGCTCCACACACTCTACATCCTTTGTGTCCAACAGTAGTTGTTTTGGCAGTGGTAGGATCACAGTTAATGGGTCCAGATGGACAATGCGGGACTTTGCAGGCATAGTCATGGCTAGCTGCGGCATCTTCTGCTGCGAAGTTACTCTTGACTTGCCTTCAGAATTTGAATCCTGCGACAAGGGTAATCTTTTATGGACTTCTTCAATTTTCTCTGTAATCCCCTGCAGTGCAGACAGATTCTTCTACAGACTTTCCTGAATTGCTTTGTCCTTCTTCTGCTTTCTAGTCATCTTATCTTCCATCTGCTCTGTGACCTTTGCCGCAATTGTGTCGTAGTCCTCCTCATGGAGTACTGCATCTGACTTGCTCTTATCGGCCTTCTGCTTCTTCCTTAGCCCTTTTGGGTGTGCTGGGCTCTCAAGTTCCTTTCTTTTTCCCGTCTCCTTCTCTTTAGTGATAGGACATGGAATAGGTTTGTCCTTTCTGGAGTCGCTTTCAACCTCCACAATTTCCACTTGATATTCGGCAGGCCATTCCTTCATGATAGTATTAATATCCTTTTCATACATATGATAATTTCCTGCGAACCATTCAGTGCTCTACTTCTGTGCTTTGGCTGAAATGTATAGGCAATGCATTTCAGCATAAAAATCAACAATGCGAATATAGCGACTTGTTACCTGCTTTGTTATCTGCGAAGTGAGCATTATTGCTACGCGCAGCTAGTCATAATACTAGTAGAAAACCTCAGCTGTTGTGTGCTATCTCTGTGAGTTCATATTTTCCCAAATATTGTAGTAACGGGACCCTCTGCAGTCATTGGTATCAGTGATTACACCAACATAATCCTTCGGTTCCTTCCATCCCACGAAGGCAATCAACACTATTAGCTAGGTGAAATGGAAATTTCCGCCATTGAGCTGTGTCTCATTTAGTTCCTCCAGGAACTCATTTAGCAGGTATTGATACCAGTTGAATTGGTCTCCCTCGATGACCGTGGCGCTAAGCAGTATTGCGCCTGCAGATACCTCCAAAGGTCTACATTTTTGTAAAATCTTGCCAGCTAATAGTTGCGTGATAAACCTTGTTGCTTTATCATCAATGTCATCCATCTGAAAGCCTCGCTTTCCCTTGATGACAGTTTGGATTTTCTTCATCTTCGTTGCTACTTCTTTGTCTTTGATTTTCCATTGGAAGAACTGCTTCGAGTCTTTACCCCATTTACTCAACCTAGTGATGCGGTGGATAATATCAATAGTCAGGTCGACATTGCGATCTAGCCATAAATATCCTTGGTGAATGTGTGGCATCAAATTTTAGACCACCGCATTCAGCTCTGGTGATCTATCAAAATGTAGGACTCTGAGCAGATTGAGCAATACTGACTTGACTAATCCCGATAACCAAATTTCCGTGACCAAGTGGAGTTCGCCCTTGACGTCCCTCTTCCAGCACATGTACTAGTCAGGTTGAAACTATGGGAACCTAGGCTCATTGGGCTCCTCCTTCTGCATCTGAAGTAGATCATAATCTTCCCACTTACATTCTGGAATTTTACCAAGCAGATTCTTATCGACGTCGACGTGCTTTGATATGGGTGATAGCGGGATATCATATTTTGCATTCTTCAATAACTTAAAAATCGGTGTGTTCAGTGCACACGGTGAGATATAGTCTGGGGTCATTGTCAAAGGTATCTCCTTATCAGCTATTGGCGGCTTCTGCATTGTCGAACCCATCTTTGGTATCTTTGTTCTCGGTACCACTGGATATATTCCTTTGTCTTGCATTGTTGGACTGTGTCTTGGTGACCTTCTTGAAGCCTGCCCTGGTTCTATGATGACCTTCTTGGCTTGGGTTCTCATTAACCCTTTGATCCCTCCGTAATTGAATACCTTCACAATTTCTTGTACGGTGAACTCTACGTCTATGGAAGAACTCTTGTACATTCATTGGAAAACTCTTAGTTTGATTGCGGATGGCTTGCTAAAAATAACTCACAAAGTAGTGCTCGGAAGAAAATTCTAAGTGTTTGGTAACACTCGTGAGTCTGAATGTTGCATTATTTATAGGCGCAGCGGACCCCCTCTGCGCCCTTGAATGGCTAGATGAGCATTAAATACAGTATTCATTGGCCAAATCCGGAGGATATCTCGATCCTTTCCTTCATAAACCCGTTCAAAACGGCTATTTTTTGCGTTAAATGCCCGAGCGGTCATTGGAAAAGTACAGTACAATGGCTATATTTTTGACCGACATTTGCAATGGCTATTTTTTTGGAGTGTTGTGTCGAACTACGCGACAGGTCATCACTACTCCTACGCAGTAACTTTGCGCTGTCTTATTTCTTGCTTTTGGACTTGTCCTCTTCCCTTGTTCATCTTCATCATCGCAGTTGCATTTTGAAGGTCACAACTGTACGGTTCTCTTTTTCTTTTTTTCCCTTTTTTTTTGTTGGCGCAGCAGTACATCTTAACAGTGTTGTGCAGTATATACATTTCCTCATCATACATCGTGTACAGACTCTTTCTTCTTATCTAGTGCCCAATTTCAACTGTACGTGGCACTTAGAAAATTTTCTTCGTTCTGATCATCCAAGGTTATGCGAAGCAGGGCTATCCCGATAGGGTTTTAGCCTACTCCCATTGACTAGTTCGGGCAAGTTATCTCTTACTAATGTGTCTAACTGAGCTACGCCACCATTATTAATGTGTACAACAGTATATGGACCAAGCCAACGCATTTTAAACTTTCTAGGAAACTTCATAAACTTGTTATCATATAGGAGGACTAGATCACCTATATGAAAAGACTTGTTCTTGATGTGATGATCATGCCATGCATTTTCTCTATCTTTTGCATTTGTTGGTGAAAGCCTGCGATGAAGCGATCCTCCTCCAGCCCAACCAAGTGTAGAATCCTTTCTTCCAATGCTTCTTGATCTTCCATGCCTGTAAACACAACTATTCTCAAGCTGGGAACAATGTATTCCATTGGAATTATTGCTTCCTATCCATAGGCCAGCCTAAAAGGTGTGTGGCCAGTCAAATTCTTGCATGTGGTCCTGTATGACCATAACATAGTGGTAATGCGCAGGTCCCAGTCATCCCTATTCACATTGCATACCTTAGTGAGTGCATTCTCCAATACTTTATTGAACGCTTCAACAATTCCATTCGCTTGCGGATGATAAGGCATACTGCGCTGATGATGAATGTGAAATTCCTCTATCAAGGCCTCAATAGTCCTGTTCAGAAAGTGAGTGCCTTGGTCACTCATCAGAATCTTCGAACATCCAAACCTCATAAGGATTTCTTCAAATATGAACTGCGCGACAGTACCTGCGCTACAGTCCTTTACTGGTTTCGCTTCTGCCTATCTGTTGAGGTATTCAGTTGCAGTAATAATGTACCTCGCACTAGTTCTCTTTCCCGATGGGTTTATAGGTCCCACAAAGTCAATGGCCCATTTTTCAAATTCCTATAATGTCAACTATGGATTTAGTGGCATCTCGTCCCTTTTCGATGGCCTTCCTGTCCTCTGACAGACATTGTATCTCTGGTAATGTTCCTTTGAATCCTTATGGATCGTAACCCACCATAGCCCTACGCGCAATATCTTCTACATAGTCTCCCTTCCTACATAGTGACCTCCTGCTGCTCCTGAATGTGCATCAGCCAATATGAATGGCTTCTCATGCTCCAATACACATCTGCGCAGTACTTCATCTGGTCCCAATTTGTATAACTGACCTGCGATTATGGTGAAGTCTGCTGCTCACACTACCAGCTGCTTCTTTTGTTGTGTAGTGAACTCTGTGGGTGCTAATCCAGTAGTCAAAAAATCTATAATGTCCTAATAATATTCATTAGCTATCTGGATAGCAAACAACTGCGCATCAGGCAGATTGTCTTCAAGGTTCATCGACTCTTCTCTTGACTCAATTCTTGACAGATGATTAGGTCCCAAATTCAATCTGCCAGGTTTAACTACTATTTCAAAATCATACTCTTGGAAGAGTAACAACCATCTGCAGATTTCCCCCCCTAACACTGGCTTATTGACCAGGTATTTCAAAGCAGAATGGTTAGTGAACATAAGGAAGTGCGCACCAAGTAAATAGTGCCTAAACCTCTGCAGTGCATAGACCATCACTAGGCCTTTTCTCTCTATGGTGGTATAATTCTTTTTTGCAGATGAGAGCTTCCTTCTTGAAAATGTGATAGGGTGGTCAATACCTCCCTCTCCCGGTTGTGCTAAGACAACCCCCAGTGCTATGCATGATGCATCAACATGCACATGGAATGGCTTCTCCTAGTTTGGAAAAACTAGGATCGGCGCAGTGACCATCTTTTCTTTTAATGTATCAAACCCTTATTCACAGTCTATGTTCCAGATGAACGACGCGTCTTTCTTTAACAGATTTTCCATTGCTGCGGTTATCTGTGCATAACCCTTTATAAATTTTCTATAATAGCTGGTATGCCCCAATGTAGTGTGCAACTGCTTTACCGAATTTGGTGTGGGCAAGTTTACAATGACTACGATATTCGCAGGATCAACCATCAAGCCCTGTTTACAAACAATGTGTACCAATAGAATCCCATAAGGAACACAGAAGACACACTTCTTTAGATTCAAGGAGATCTGATGCTATCTACTCTTTTCCAACATCATTTGCAGGTTCGCACAATGGTTTTTTAGCAACGCGAACACAGTCCAGTCGTCAAAGTAAGCTTATAAGAACTTAAGCATGAAACATTTGAATGTTGCAACGAAAACTCTGGAAAAGATGGCAGGTGCGTTCTTTAGACCAAATGGCATCACTGTGTATTGGAACGACCCCCAATCTGTAGCAAAAGTAGTTTTGTGTCTATCCGCTAGATCAATATTGATCTGAGGATATCCGGAAAATCCATCCGTAAAAGAGTATACCTCATTTCCGCCAATGTTTTCAAGCACTTCATCAGTAAAGGTGTAGGAAATGGGTCATGCATCGACACATCGTTCAGTTTCCTGAGATCCACACGAATCTTGATCTCACCCTTTGTTTTCTTATCCTGGATAACCATTGTGCTTATCCACTTAGATTCCTCAATGGGCTCAATGATACCTAGCTCGAGCATCCTGTCCAGTTCTACTCTCACTCTTTCTTTGTATCGTGGGTTTAGTCGATACGGACTTTGCTTAACAGGCTTCGCGCCTGGTTTAAGAGGTATTTTCATAACTCTTAAGTCCCCCAAAATGACCTTCATCTCCATAAACTTAGTCGGGAACAACTCCTGGTATTCATGTAATGTATTTGCAATCTCCGCAATAGTATGATCGTCCCAATAATCTCCAATAGACACGAACTTTGGCTCTTCATTGGTGCCAATGTTTACTTTCTTCTTTTTTACAAGTCCACTCATGTCTGGGATTTCAAGTGGAGGTCCTTCTACCTCGCGCGCACCTTCTGACTCTGGTATCGTAATGTTGCATGGGTCCTCTTCATCACTGTCCTCTTTTTCTTCAACTTCCTCAACTAGGTTATAACATTCCATGGCATGCTCTTCCCGTTCCTTCCAATATGACTGTAGGCTTGCAGGTACGCTATCTACCTCGAAGAATTCCTCCAAAGTCATATTTCTATGTGGACAAGCTTCTCTTAATATTCGTTCCTTAATTATTTGGAAAGCATCTTGTATAGTCGGGTTCTCATCCTCAAAACTGAATTCCTTTTGGAAGTTCGCCGTCAACATGGCCCAATCTATGGTTCCTCTGCGCAACTCCAGGTCTAGGTACCATTTCTTTGGAATGTCATCCTCTTGCGTGTGCACAAACAGATGCACCCATTCTATATGTGGTCTCTCCTCCCATGCTTGTGAAAATAGTACGATATGCTCCCTTAGATTTGTCTATCCATTGTATTTCTGAAAGGGTAGTGTCACCTTATCAGCAAACCTGATATGCATCTTGATTCTGCACTGATCCCATGTGGTCATTGTCTGCTTATGCGCAACCCACCATCTGGCAGGTGTCTTGCACAGTGCCATGTCTAATGCTAGTAAGCAATGTTCATCTGCAATTGCTGTAGTGTATTTTTTGATAAATGAATAAACGTTAGTGAAACCATCATATGTGGGAATTGGGCTTACCTCCTTTCCAATCCAGCGTAGTGACTTTGTAACCTACGTGCATCTCTTTGATAATACTTCATGCATACGACTCTGCCAATTCTCCAATCCTGCGTCCGAGTATGAGATGTAAGAGTTGTCGCATCTCCAACTAAGTGTTCCATCCACAGTAGGGTTAATATAATCTTCCTGGTTTGCGGTCATTTGGTACAGTCTATCCAAATATTGAGCTCTGTATTCCTCCTGAATTGGCTTGCTGTATCTAGCTCCGTCTATAGGGTCAAGTGGTACGATGACCTTGAGATGCTTTCCTTCGAAGATCATATTCTTTGTTTTCAAGTTGATGATGGTGAGGTTAACCATAGCCCAGTCAATACCCAGCAGTGCAGGAAATGACTGACTATCATCCACAATCTCGATAACCTTGAAATCTGTGTAGCTCTGCACTCCATCAATGTCAACAACCACATTGGCTAACCGTCCAAAGGGTATGACTTTCTCCTGGTTGGACATTCTCAATTGAATAGGTGACCATAACATCTTTGGTCTCCCCATATGCTGCCATGTTTGCTTGGTTAAGACATTTACTTCTGATCCCAGGTCAAGAATGATCTCATCCATTTCATAGTCTCCTATCTGGGCACTGAGCCTAATTTCTCTTCCTGTTCTCTTGTGTTTCTTAATGTGGTGAACTGCGCTATAAGTAATTTTTGACTCACTCTGTGGTTCATACTGATCTAACAGTTTCTGCAATTCTGTGATAGCGTTGGGACTCTTTAGCAACTTCATGCAACTCTTGAGGAATTGCGCAACAGAGGTGCCTGTCTCTGTTGCGGTGCTCGTTCTATCACAAGCGGATGGCATATATTCTATATGCAGTATTTCACTACGCAATGGGATTCGTGGTGAGTTAGATGCAAGTTCTTTGAAGGTCTCCCGCGCTTCATCAAAGGTTTCTTTGTTTTTCTTCAAGTTGAAAGGATGTGCTTTCTCAGTAGCCTTCCTTATCCATATTGTTTCAAGGGGAGTCTGTCTAGTGTTGAAGTCTCCAGACGTCGATGCTTCTACTCCTCTGTCTCTTCTAGTCGTAGTGCCACTTCGCGTCACTACGTTGATACTTGGATCCACAAGTCTCATTTCTGCTACAATCAACTAGATGTTTGGCGTTGGTGCCTCTGGCCTCTTCCTTTTCTGCATTTCTACCTCTAGTACTGGGTAGTCTTCAATAACATGATCAATTGAACTACAATAACTGCATGTGGTGCATGGGTTGGTACAATCCCTAGATACATGGCCTGCTTGGCCACAGTTATAATAGATTGCTTGAACTTGGCCTCGTCTCTGCACTGGACCATTATTCCTTCCTCTCTCGCGGTATTCTCTGCGGCCTCTGTATGCTCCTTGATCAGGTTGGGCATTATTCTGTTTATGCGGAGTCTCTTCTTGGACTCTGTACATTCCTCCATACATATGCTTGATATCTTTCTTTCTTTCTAACATGAGCTCATATGCGCGGCAATTGGAATCATCATGCCCTACTGACTTACAGAAATTACAATATAAGTTTTTAGGTGTTCTTACGTATTTTTGTATCATATGGTAGTCTTCTGGCCGATGTCCTCTGGTTCTACAAATTTCACACCATGTCCCTGGGTTTGGGTTTAATGGGTTTGGTCCACCCATGTTAAGGAACTCTTGGAATAAAGGACAATGATCCTTAGTGTGTCCTTCTTCCTTACAACCTGTATGTCCTTCTCCCTTACAACCTGTACACCAGACTTCTTGTCTCTCTTGCTTTCCTTTCTTGATATCTTGTAATTGTAGTGTCAGGGTAGCTAACTGGTTCTGAATCTGAGACATGCCAGTGCTAGTTTCTCCAATCGGTGAAGCTTCCAACTTCATCGCGATATAAAAGGATTCAGCCTGCGAAGCTACCTTCTACTGCATCAACGGTTGTCTGATGTGGGGCAACAACGCAACTATGAACCATTCCTTGTGCTGTTGCGGTGCTATAACAAAGCTTACTTAGTCCAATAGAGTCTTAAATTTCTGATCAAACTCCCAAACTGTTTCATTAGGTTTCTGTTTGATCTCTTTCAATTTTGTTATACACTGCGACTCTGACTTCAGCTTCTTAAATTCTGCTAAGAGTGCAACCTTGATTTCTATTAGGGTTCTCAGCTATCCTTGCGAGTATTTCATGAACCAATGCAAGGCTCTATATCTAAAGGTGGTGACGAGCTGTGCTTGCTTAATAGCATCGTCCTATACTTATTTAACACTCCAAACGGCTTCACATAGAAACCAATGCTGATCAGGGTCTTCAAGACCCGTTCCTTTAAATATCGGTAGCTTAATGTCCTCAGTCATGGTTCTTCTAGGTGGTGGAGGGTTTTGCACGACAAAAATGAATGTGGTATTGTGCTGAACATTCACAACTGTGGGGTTATGAACTGGCTGGGTTTGTGCAATGAGAGGCACGGTGTTCACAACTGGTGGATTCTGGGGCATAATAGGCTGACAGGTGGAAGATAGAGGTGTGGTTTGGCTACCAGGTTTGTCTTCTGAATCGATGTCTACGTGGAGTCCAGATCCACTAGAATTCTTCTTTTTAGATGCGTATTTATATCTTTTCCCACTTCTTAGGTTTTGCGTTTCTTCGTCAGAATAAATAAAAATGCTATTCACCATTACAGATTCCAAAACTTTTACTACAATCTAAAAACAACTTTATCAGCTAACAACATTTTAATGTATAAACTGAGGTTGTTCAAGTACTTACCTTTGAATCCTTTGAAAAACTCTCTTTCGGCTGTGCTGTAGGATTTTAGCATGTCCAGAGCGAACTATGTTACAAAGCTTTGTAGTGTATTGTCAACCCAGAAGTCGATTGTGCGTACAAACGGACTATCTAATGCTTTGAGCCTTTCCATAAGCTCTGGTGTCCAATCGGTCGGCGCGCTTCGCGGTATACAATTTCTCTGTTGTACAAGCCTAGACAGCCACTCGTGTAGCTCATTTCTGAACGATGCCCAAAATACCTCGTGAACATCTTTCCATAGGTACTTGTTCAACCACTGAATGTCAGAAATATGTGGGTGCCTATTTTCCTTTCTTGCGAAGTCTCTTTCTGTATTGTCACACCAAGCCCATATTTCTTTCTTGTCTGGATACTAGAAGTTGACACCCAGCTCAAATTCTTCTACTTCACACATCACGGCTTCAACTCATCATGAATTCTTAGCATGGCAACGAAACCATTTCTTGGCTTACAAACTGATCTAGAGGTTTCCAATGTAGACCTAGGTTCTTCGTGGTTTAACTTAACCAACAAAATGCCTTCTCACCAGCCCTTTAGGAAATAGCCTGCAAACAAGATGAGGCCTCACCCGAGGTGTAGCTATGGGGGAACTGCGGAATCAGGTTTCCACAGTGATGTGATGAGTTGTTTTGACAATACTACTGTGCAGCGCACTATTGGACTTGCGCTGCGAACAGAGGACTACGCGACGATAGACTGCATCGCGTTCCTTACTTCTACGCGTGAAGATACTTGCGCAACTAGCGCATCAATGGACTGTGCGGTTCAGGTAGAGTGCCAAATATTAGGACAGCGCAACTGACTTATACGCTTCCCTCACGAACTCAACCAATAATAAAAACTTCACTTAACACCTATTATTCACCGACTGCCTTAGATTATTACACTCAAACTGATGCAAATAGACGAGATAACTGATACTGCACACACCTGGTGCTGCGCATCAAAGAGTTATACAATATAAACCTTACACATCCATGTGATTATTCACTAAACTGATACTTTCAAAAACTTGAGATACTGTGCATCCAACATTCGTTCATTCATGCAACACTTAACATATTATTCCCATCTTTCTCCTATGGCGAATACATATAAGAGCATTAACATAACAACTGGTAAACGAGAGTACATGCATTCAATGTAAGCAAACAGATAAGCGCAAAATGTAAACAATCACACTACACTGGATTTAACGTGGTTCACCCGTCGGATGGAGGCTACGTCCACAAGAACTGTTGTTGTAATAGTATTTTGGGAAGGGTACAACAGTTCTTAGTCTTCCCACTCAGCTGCAGGCTCTCTTCTCTCTCAATTAGGTCTCTGCGCACATAGCTTGCAAAGCCTTTACAATAGCAATTAAGCTTATAAAATTAAGCAATATTCAAGACTTAACAAAATGAAGAGTAACCCTTTCCCTTACAAAACATATTTTTTTATAGATCATGCCCATAGGTCATGTCTTTACAATGTGTAGGCAAAAACCCTTAGGTTTACAAAACTGTCACGGTTTTCCCCAAAACCAGTCTTGATGGATTCTAGTAGCGAATCTCCCATCATGGTAGTCTTCCACGCATGCTACATGTTGTTATTGGCCTCCCTGTTGTGTGCATGCCAACAGGTCGCTTTCACCAAGCCATTCTTCCTCTAACGGTCTCATGCGACTGGTTCAGGTAGTGGTATCTTTCGCGTGTGTGACCCGTCGCTTTCTTCCACTTTGCTCCTACCCACTGCTTGGTACTCCTGAAGCATCTTTACCAAAAATAGACCACCGACAATCTAACCAGAATCTGTGCCATCTTCCGCCCAACACTCTTCTTTGCTGGCATCTTGTAGACTGGACACATTGCAACGCTGTATCCTCGTAGCACTGAACTTCGCAGCTCTTCCGACGCTGCGCAGTGTGCAACTTCGTAACATACCAAAAACTTTTACAAAACATCCTTTCTTTGAACTGCGCTCAGCTCCGTAGTTCCAAAACTTAGTTTTCACAAAAATGCCCCACTTGGGCCAGGCCCAACAACTACATAGAGCGGTACTGTCTTCCCAACACTCGGAAGGTGGGGAGTCAGGTACCCATTGGATCCATAGTCAGTCTAAGCATGAAGATTATAGTGGCTACTCTCATCCAGATTACAGGTTCGACAGCTCTACACCAGGCTTCAAGGCTGGTGATGTTCTACGCCTCACAGTGCATGCAGCCCATGGTACATGACTGGTGCACAACGTTACTGGGGTCCATGAAGACCTAGTTAACAAATTGCAAGCGTGGAGAGGCAAAAAAATTTGGATACGACAGTATACTATGCAGCTTCTTCTTCGAGAGGGTTCCGGGGATCAATCCGAGGGTTGAAGTCCCTCCTCATAGTCTCCGTGACCCAGCCCTGACCCGGTGAGCAGAGGTCTTGACACGACAGGGTGGTGGTTGGCAGGCATCACCATACACAGATGAGTTCTTTCACTAGTGGGACCAACAGGTCATAGCCATTAATGACTACCCCTATGCAGGGATAGACTTCCATGGTGATCACGACATGCCACTTCCTCCAGGTGCTGCATTTGGATACATTGGTATGTGACTCTTTTATGTTTTTGTGAATTCAATTTTTTGGCATATTTTATTATAATGTAAATGAAAAAATATTTTTAGGGGTAGTATCATATATTAACATTCTACTGTTTGCTTGCAGATGCTGGTCCGCGAAGACCAGATGGTTTCCTAAGACAACATCGACGGGGTAGGGGTGGAGAGGTAGTTTGCATTGCAGCAGAGTGCACATTAGAGACCATGCGGGTCAACCTATCCCACATGACCA
Organism: Larix kaempferi; assembly: GCA_027924585.1. NCBI lineage: Eukaryota > Viridiplantae > Streptophyta > Pinopsida > Pinales > Pinaceae > Larix > Larix kaempferi. The sequence goes on from BSBM01000153.1 coordinate 3,091,594, forward strand.
ACATTGTACCGATGATCGAGGTAGCGCGGCTGCCAGAGGACATGCAGCGCCATGTTGTGGGAGTACCGAGCCCCTGGGTGCGACTACTGCAGCATATAGCCAACGCAATACATTATTACTATCAAACACATCCTGCCGAGACATATAGGCCTCCTCGTGGGGCTTAGACATCTCAGAGTCCCATTTTTTGTATCGATATGTATATTTTTGAGAGCTACGGGCTCCAGTTTTGTATTGTCACACTACCATTTTGGACATGTTATTTATAAAAACTATGGTTCTCTAGTTCTACTATATGTGTATGTAAAAATGTATGAACGTATGTTTATTTGTGTGCTTCATTATGAATGTGACAAATGCCAATCTATGACATAGTTAGCATATGCATTAGATATATGATTAAAACTTCTCGGAACATGAATGTATGTAATGGAAACAAAATGACGTTCCAAGAGTCTTACCCTTAAGAATATCTGTAGTAGAGTAGGACCCCTCACACAGTGCTGACCATTCAACCGAGACACAACTAGTTGTGAATCTAGGTGGACTTCTAAAAACTGGATACCATGCGAAATATTTTCCCAAAGTAGCTCAACCACAACACTATACTCAGCCACATTGTTGGATGTAGGACCAAGACAAGCACCTCCCTAAGACACAACTAGGTGGTCAGGCGAATAAATAACCCAAGCAGTAGACACTAGTTGCTGCGTATGACGGCTAGCGCCATCCGCGAACCCCAAGTACACGGAAGATTCCACTGACATCTGTCAACCAAACGGAAGAGAATCAACAGACCCGAAAAACCAAAAGAAATCTAACCTATGTACATAAGCAACTATACAATAGTATACGAAGGTACTAGCTCGAGCTAGAAGCTCAAGCGTAATACTGCTTGAGGTAGAGCCCATTTCTAGGCTCCTTCAAGGTATTCCCTTCATAATCTTCTAATTCGTAGGCTCCTTTTTTCAGGACACACCTCACAATGTAAGGACCGTGCCACATGGGGTTAAACTTGCCTGCCCCCAGTGGTTCTTTAGCTTGGTCATAAAAGAGGACCAAGTCACCTTCAGCATATTGTCAGGGACAGATAGACCTATCATATTGAACCTTGACACGACGCTTATTGGCATCTATAGCCATGACGCCATCTTGACGTTGCTCGTCAAATTGCTCAAGGTGGATCAAACGTTGCTCAATATCCGACGTATCAGGGAGGAGCTCTATGGATATTTTTCATGAAGGGATTTCACATTCAATCGATAGAATAGACTCCACACTGTGTACTAATTGAAATGGTGAGATCCCGGTGGCAGTTTTAACTACAGTTTGATATGCCCACAAAGTAGGATATAACATAATATGCCAGTTCCTCTTGCTTTATTGGATGGTATATTGGAGAATGTTTTTTAAAGACTTATTGACTGCTTCAACTTGACCATTCACTTGGGGGTAGTAAGAAGAGGAGTGCTCTTGATGAAACCCAAGCTTGAGTGACAAATCTGCCATCATCTTGTTCTGAAAGTGATTGCCATGGTCAGTGACAATCTCTTTCGGAATACCGAATCGAGTAATAATCTGATTGAATACGAAATGGGCTCTTGTAGCACCATTGGATTTTATGGTAGGCATGGCCTTAGCCCATTTGGAGAAATAATCCACGTCCACTATAATATGGTGATGACCCCCAGCTGAGGCTGGTTTTCAATCCATGAAATCCACCCCCCACTTGGTGAAGGGACCGATGGTGACAACCGGGTGAAGGGGCACTGGATGCGAGTGTACATTCTGAGAAAACACCTGGCAAGGGTGACATCTCTTTACGACGTTCATACAATCCTTGAATATCGAAGGCCAAAAGTAACCAACTCGCATAATGTGTTGGGCTGTTGTAAACCCGGATAAGTGACCACCACACGCCCCACCGTGGAAATCATTAAGAACACGCTCCGCTTCTTCGTGAGTCAAACAACGATGGAGGATAGAATCCTTTCCTTGATGATACAAAGTGTCGTCGACGATAGTATAATCTTTAGCGTGGTGTTTCACATGTCGTCATTTGTCTCATGAATAGTGCGAAGGAAACTTCAAAGTTTGAAGATATATAATAATATCCCCATACCAAGGGTCCTCAAATGAGATAAGAAATAAGTGCTCATCCACAAAGGAATCTTCATGGAGAATATCCTCATCAAGTCACGAAAGGTCCGAGATGAACTCAACAAAATCCAAGGATTTCACTGACTTCGCCGAAGCAAAATCAAGATCAAATTCCTGAAGAATGACAATCCATTTGTTGTACTTACCCCCTATAAGACGTCATGATAGCACGAACTGAAACGGATTGATATGCACTATGAATGTGGTTTTCCTAAGCAAGATGTAGTGCCGTAACCGTTGGACTGCATGAATAGATGCAAGTGCCAACTTTTCCACATGGGTGTATCTCAGTTCAACATCTACTAGATTTTGACTAAGGTAATAGATCACATGCTCCATAAGCACATCATGAACATAAACTAAGACTATGCCAATCGTCTCTTGAGACACGACCACATAAAGTATAAAATATCTTTCAAAGTTGGGCAGACTAAGCAGAGGGGCCGATACCAAAGCTTTCTTAAGAGCATCGAAAGACTGCGAAGCTCGCTCATCCCAGATAAGCGATGTGTATTTCTTCAACAAGTGCGCGAAACCTTTAGTAAGATTAGCATAATTCACTACAAAGCGACGTGGAAAAGTGGCTATCCCTTGGAGGCTCTAAAGTTGAAACAAGTTGCATGGAGGAGGCAACCGAAGTATTGCCTCAACTTTAAGAGGATCGACTTTGATACCCTCTTTCGAAACTATGAAACCTAGAAGGCGACCCGTTCTCACAACAAAGATGCAGTTATTGGGATTTAACCGAATCTTGTAGCATATGCATCTTTTGAGAATTAAGCGGAGGTGCTTGGGGTGGTCCGCTCTCTTGCGAGAATGTCCAGCAAGATCATCCAAGTATGCCTCCACTATGTGTTTAAGGTCATGAAAGGCATAGTTAATAGCACACTGAAAAGTGGCTACAACATTTTTAAGGCCGAAGGGCATTTTCCGGTACGCAAACGTACCCCAAGGAAAAGTAAAAGAAATTTTATGTTGGTCCTCGGGTTTTATCTGAATCTGATTGTATCCTAAAAAGCCGTCCATAAACGAAAAAAATTCGCTTCCCGCACAAGCATCCAAGATCTAATCTATGATTGGAGTGGGGAAATTGTCTTTTGGACATGCACGGATCAGATCTCTAAAATTAGTGTATACACGGATAGTTCCTTGCTTCTTATCCACAGGAACGGGATTTGACACCCATTCAGTAAGGGGAACTGGGTAGATAAAACCTGCCTTAAGCAGTTTCTCCACCTCTGCCTTGATCGCTCCTACCTTTCCAGGGTTCATAGCACGAAGACGTTGTCAAATCGGCTTAGCATTTGGATATGTTCTAATATCGTGTTCAACAATGCTGGGGTCTATTCCTGGCATCTCCTCATATGACTAGGTGAAAGCTTCCCGAAGTTCTTTAAACAACTCGGTGTAAATGCCAACCTCCTCATGAGAGCAATTGTCACCGATGGAAATGTTCTCTACCTTTCCAGGAGTTCGAGAAATGTTGATCAATATAGTAGGGGAAATATTATCCATGTTTCCCTCCGTGTAAATCCCATGTGAATCCCAAATAGCCACAGGGTGACCAACCATTTGGGCAAGAGTCATCCTAAACTCTTCTTGCTCGATAAGATCAAGGTTGGGAAGAAAATGAGATCGATGATGCATGTCTTCCCAAGGTCTCTCACTACCACACATGGCCTCAACAATAGCTTCATCCGAAGGTAAAGTACTGTTAAGAAAATCGTGCGAACAAGATGAGTCAGCTGCCCAATCCAACAGCATAACAGGATCTCCCTCCTTTGTCCATGCAGAGGAAAGATCTGGCTCTGCAGTGGCTTGTTGAATATCTTGATATGCAAGCTCAACAACAGATAGTGGCATAGTCATCCCAACATTCACAATGTCTCTAGACGTGGAACTCGTGGATGGTAAGATCCATGGGTCATCAAAATACGAAGTCCGGAATGGCACATTACTCAAAGGAGGAGGCGCATCGTCGGAAATGGTTCCAATAAAAGCAATAGGTGCATGGAAATCAAAAGATCCCAACAATGAGGGGTACAACCTTACACCCATGTTCCTAGTTGCTGGCTGAGAATCTTTAACTTAAGGGACCATAGGTCCCGTGGATGCTGTGGAATAGGGACTGTCGAGCACCCTATATGCAGATAAATTATCACCAACACACAGAGCATGCGATATTTATTGTCAACCCGAGAAAGTCTTTTATTTCAAAGGATAAATGCACAATATCTGCTTAAACATCAATTCACTATAATTACCTACTGTTATCTTCTAACAACTATGTTCATCTCAAAGATCTGTGTAATCCCAATTGCTGGCTAATTACTATTCCACCATACATCAACAAGAAATCAATTAAGCTTCAAGGACAATTGCAGATACAAAGAAATCCTGTTCACATCTAGAATTAATAACTCACTTCTTCAATCTAATCACTCTTCAAAAATCATAAGCAGAAACTGAATTTTGATCTAGAAATTCAATTGCAAGGGATTGAGTTCAGCTGTTCTAGGAAATTGAATTGCAGGAATGAAAATCAACAGTCATACAAGAAAGATAAATTGAAAAAGGGCTCATGGGATCACCACTTAACTATAAGATGAACAAGGCTGTGTATAACTGCCAAATGAAACGCATAAAGCAAACCTTACTCAGTCGACTGTTACTTTGCACCATTCACCAATATCAAGGAAATATAATCTTAACTATACTAAAAATCCACACAAAAACTACTACTGCTGCGTACAGAAGAAATATCATGAACAAAGCATCACACAACAATAATTTAAAGAATCCTAATTTAACTCAGCAATCTCTGTGGAAGACGGGCCCAGCCTTCACACAGAGACGCTGGCTGAACAACACAAATTCCTTTAACTCAGAAGTAACCCCTTATATTAACAGAAGAATGATTACATAGTTTGCCTTGGCTGCTAATACAATGAATTAATTGTCTGTTGTTCAACCCCCTGGGTCGAGGAAACTCCCCATATTTATACATACAAATCGTAACATCCAATCCTATAATCGGGCAGCCATGAAGATCTCTCATCTTCAGGCGCCCTAAATAACTAGCTGTTACAATACGTGGCAAAACAGAGACATCAAAATATGAGAAAGTTATCAATTGACCCAAGAGTGGCGGTCCTTCCAGATCACAGCTAGACTCGAGCAGCAACATACTCAAGATAGCGCATTCTGTTACAGCTTCCCTGTCACAGCTGTGCCTTAATTGATGATTCGAGCCCCAAGGATCCTTTCTAAGCAGCAAACACCTTTCAAGACTTGTTTAGCCCCACCTTCCTGCAGTCCACTTATCTCAACTACCTTCATAAATCATAATATGTTAGCACAAATGAGAGATAAACAGCCTTAATTATCACAATCATAAGCATTAATAAGATAAAACAATGATTAGTCATACCTTGGTAAATTGGGGATATAAAGTGAGGACCACAGGTCTGATTAGCATGATAAATGGTGTAGGACAGGGAAAAGAAAGGTGATCAAGGATGATTAGAAGGGGCCAATTCTGGGCTCAACAGGGACTAACGAAATCTAGCTGATCGATTGTCATAATATTGCCTTCGTGTGGAAAGCAAATAATTTTGAATACATAGGAAACAACCTCTTTCATAGCGTAAATCCAATTCCTACACAAGAGAAGGTTGTAGTCGATGGGCGCATCAACCACCTCGAATTCAATAGCAATGGTCCCTGATATGATAACTTGAACGTCAGTAATGTCAAACTTGATAATGTTAGGACTTCCCTCATCCTAAACCCCTAAAGCACGTAAAAGGGAATTCCTTTGAGAAGGACATGCCTGTAAAACCTCGAGAGCGACATGGCACACTGATTCTGAACCAAATCTTCCACAATAGAGTAGTTCTGGGTGGCTCGAGCATTGGGATTATGCGTAGAGCGCTTGAGAACACCTTTTGGTATCTGTGGCATGGTAGTGGGCTTCTCAATATGCAAAGAGGTATCGGGAGGAGGAGGAGGCTCATTCCCCATATTCGGTTTTGGTGCATCATAATCACGTTGGCGAATAGCAACACTAACCTCTGATTTTACCATATTTACGCATCCAAAACCACTAGTATGAGAGGAGGACATTGAAGTATCAATAGTCCCATAAACCGTAGCGAGAGCATTCAAAGCCATATTCTGATGATGTGGAAGGGGATCTTTAAACACAGCTGGGCTCTGTGCAAATGCTTCGATGCTTCTTCAATCCGAGGACACAAACGAGTAACGTGATCTTCCCCACAAAGCTTGTAAGGGAATTTCACTTTACGCCTAGGTTTACGGTCCCCACCAGCATTTCCCTCGTCCCAAAGAGGGTTGGCATTCTCTTTTTGAGGAATATTATGATTACTACCATTGTTCCCATTATTCCCACCCTTGCAATTATTTCTCCCCTTCTTCTTACCACCAGGCTGCTGGTTACCCGATGGGTTCGCCGATTGCATAGTGTGTACATTGGACGATGGGGTGGAAGTGGACAAGGTGTGAACCTGTCCGGGAGTAGACTGGTTAAGTGACAAATTTTGCATTTGATTAGCAACCAAATCTACAGGTCGAGTACTTTCGGATCCAACAATGCCATCGGCATGTGGTCTAGGAACTGGCTTGGGCTCATGTCATGATCGCAATGCATCAGGAATAATGTCATAAAGAATGCCAGACTGAGCATAGAGTAAATCTAGCTGCTAGAATTTGAGTATAGCTTGTTCCTCAGTCATAATGCCAGACATCGATACATCCTTAGAAATGTATGGACGCAAAGACTTGAGAAACCATTCCAATAGAAACTCTGGAGGAATGTTGGCTTTCACTAACCTCTTTCGTTGACGCCACTCTTGAACGTGATCGTATATGTGTGTGGCCTTATCCTGGCATAAGGTAGACAAGAGTTCAGGTCCAGTATCGTAGCGAACAGGAAGCTGGAAATGATCTAGCAAAACCAAGCCTATCTCATTGAAACCCCTGTACATGCCCCTGGGAAACTCAACATACCACTTTGCGGTTGCCCCATGAGGGTGCGTTGAAATAGTCTCAAATGAACGGAATCGTGATTTAACGAGTTTGATGAGAACCAAAGGTGAAAATTCATAACGTGATCACCCAGATCCTCACCAACCACCCTTCCCCTCAAACTTGGGAATGTCCAAAGGGAGCTTGGTGGGGTCTAGAGGCCAATTAGGATCGTGACACACCAGATCATTCGTGAGCTTCGAAAGATCCAGAAGATTCAATCGAGCAAGGAATGGAGGCTGTGGTTGAAAAGCTTGATTATACAGACTTGAAGGATAGGATTGATCATGACCATACTGTTGATAACCTCCTCCAACCTGACCCGTGTGAGAGTAAGAAAGTATATGGGTATTATGAGCACCGTAATGAGGTGGGTTGTAATGAGGGCCAGCACCAACTGTATTATAGTAAGGGTTACCACCATAATTATGGGGCATATAAGTATTACTCGTAGCGGGAACCGTGTTGTAATGGCCATGGTTGTGAGGTATGTTCCTACCTCCCCCGTAAGCACTATTGGTGGCAGGAGCGGTTGTATAATTATAAGGTATATTCCCACCCCCTACATATGCGTTACTAGTAGCAGGAGCAGTCGTATAGTGACCATAAGTATAAGGTATATTCCCACCCCCTACATGAGTGTGACTAATCTGATCGCGGTTTTGAAGAACTGAGTCAATTTCCTGAACTAGGGAGCTACTAAGGGTGTATGGAAGAAGAATTGGCGGTGTCTGTCCATAGACTGCTTCATATGGTGTCCTTTGAGATGTGGTATTGTACCACCAGAGCACTGCTAGGAAATCCATAGAAATAGTTGGCCAAAGCTGTGTAAGGATGGGCAAGGGTTTGAGCAATCTCGAAAGGAGTGTCGTTGCACCCTTGTTGACCTGGAAAGTATCACAGTCATCCACCAATTGTTGAATTGTCATTGTCAATCCCTGCCAAAAGAAGTTACATTGTTCCCGGTCATACATGTGGAAGAACCCAGAGTGCCCTGCTGATGAAGAAGCATGGAGTTCATAGAAGAGATAGCCTTGTTGAACATATTGCAACCAATTTGGAACAAACAGAGAAAGAGATGTAAGAGAAACTGGGTCATCAATTGTGTGAGAAGGAGCATCTGCCACCATATTGTCCTTACCCTTCTTGTAAGTGATTGCATAGGGATAACCCATTTCAGGTGTGTTGGGTAGGAGACCCGTTGTTCCAGGAAATTTTTCAGACTCTGGAGATCAGTCTTGATGTAGAAATAATTCCCTAATAGGGATGGCTGCCATGTTGGTACTGCATGCAAAATAGCCATTATTTCCTGTTGAGATGTAGACACGGTGAAATGCTTACCGGAAAGGTCTCTTGAAGGTGGAAATCCCACTGGTGCAACAAATACACCTACATATCTATCCAAGGAAGTAGTGGAGACCGTTGATAGGTGCATTTGAAGGGAATGGATTTGAGCGATGAAACCATGTGAATTCTTCTTAAGGAGTTTTTCCAGGAGATGTGAACTGATGATGCGTAGAGACCCTAGTTGTAAGCCTATAAATTTGTGTTGTGTCCCATTGACTGAAAACTGCATCTAAAGTTCAGCAAAATCCCATAAGATGGGGCCAAGTGTGCGTAACCATTGAACACCCAAAACCACATCACATCCGCCTAAGGACAAGGCAAACATGTCAGAGCGTAGGTGATAATCTTCCAGAGAGATACACACATTGTGACACTTTCCCTTGCAAGGTAAGGTGCCTCCATTGTCAACCATGACTTCAAAGTTGGAGCAAGGATGGAAAAAACAATCATCCTGTTTGGTGATCCGGGGGTCAATGAAGTTATGAGTGCTACCAGAATCAATGAGTATGGTAAGAGGGATCTTCTTGAAGCATCCCCTGACCCGCATTGTTTTTGGGGTGGTGACGCCGGTTACAGCATGGAGAGAGATATCGGGTGGGTCGTCCTAAGATGGGGTGTCAACAGGAAGGTGCTGAATGTCGACCTGATCATCTACTGTATCTGGAGCTTCTTCACCAAGTTCAGAGCCAGGCAGAGAATCCACATCCAAGAGATAGAGCTTTTGTTGAACACATCGATGTCCCCAAGTGAATTTCTCATCACAATTATAACAAAGCCCTTTTTCTCGGCGTGCCTGCATCCCGGTTTCAGACAAATGCTTGATAGGAGTTGGTCGAGGAGCTGGCGGGATGGGAGGTCGTTGAGAACCCATATTTCGGAAGGGAACAAAAGTGGGTTTGGAGTGTTGTTGGGATGCAATCTTGTCTTCTTCCAACTTAGCCAAACCTAGGACTTCCATCATTGTGTTGGGACAGAACATTTTAGTCTCTGACCAGATTTCATCCTTAAGACCACTGATAAAACAACTCCTGTAGAATTCATCAGACAATCCCTCTGTGTGATTGGCTAGGTTCTCAAATTCTATCTGATACTCTCTTACTATGTCAATTTGGTGCAGTTTAGTGAGTGCTCCTGTGAAGTCATCAAAAGCACTAGGACCAAATCGTGGAAAAAAGAGTTGGCAAAAATCTGTCCAGTTTGGCTCGGGATGAGCTTTGATGTACCAACGATACCATTGCAGGGCTTCCTGTTCCAAATGAAAGGATGCAAGTGGAACTTTTTGGACATCAAAAGTATTATGCAGACTGAAATATTGTTCTGCTCGGTATATCCATCCAGTTAGATCAGTACCATTGAAGCGAGGAAAATCAAGCTTCGGCCCACAAAAATTGCTGGAAGAGGAGAACCCGGTGGCTGCAAAAGATTCTGGCTGTCGGTTATTGTTCATGGCTGAATGCTGAAGATGGAGGCTGAGAAATTTTTCATCCAGATCTTAGAGTTTGGTTTGGATGGATGCAAGTGCTTCCTCCATGGTTTTTGCTCCTGCGTGGGTGACAACCACAACCAAGAGTTTTTTTTGAGTTTTTTTTTTTTAATCGGGGGGGAAATGGATAGAAAAACACAAACAAAAGCTTATTTAGTAAAGGAAGATTTGGATTTGGGAAAAACTCGGATGGGTAATTAGGGTTTGACTAGGGTTTGGACACTTTCTGATGGATAGGGAAGCAAAAAATGGGGATTTCAGAAACGGGGTGAAAGAATGAGAAAATTTGGTAGAGAGGGACAAAGAAGAAGAATTAGGAAAGGAACACGGTGGAAAAATTTGAAGGAGTTATGGCAAACCCTAAAAATAGACAAATGTGGGATTTCGAGCTTTCACAAGTGGAATTTGGGATAGGGTCTTCATGAAGGAAATATGCAGAATGGGATTGCAGGGATGTCAGTGAAGTTTCAGGGAAAACATAGTTGAAACAAGGGAGATATGGCCGAAAAATAGAATTATATATATATATATATAAGTATATATATATATTTTCAAAAATGGATCGGCAACGACCGCGCGAAAGGGATCCGAAATAGATGGATCTGCAACGACGTGGAAGGGATCGAAAAATGGCTGGATCTGAAACGACGACTGGATCTGGAACGACTTTCAGAATAGATCTGAAACGGCTGGATCTGGAGCGGAAGTGATCGGCAACAGTTTGATTGAAAATAGATATGGACCCCAGGTATGTGCGGCTTCCTAACAGTTCATGGGTTTCACTTGACCACCAATGCTGTCTGACGGCTTGCGTATTGGGGTAGTACCCCTCACTCCACAGCTCAGGTAAAATTGATAACCTCTTTACCACAAACGACAGCTCTTGGTTTACCTCATGGGTGGGAACTAGTCAATCATGTAGGGGTCGTTGCCCTTTTCGCTGGTAGGTCCTCTCAATGGGCTAGCTACTTCGGGGTTCCTGTGGTACTCCTCACAATGAGTTTTAGGGCTTATGCCCAAGTACTTCCCACAGTTAAGCGGATAGGGATTATTCCCAAATCTGAACCTGCAACAGATGCGAAAAAAATTTGGTAGAAATTTCACCCAGCGAGTCCAAGAAAGTGCTCTGATACTAGATGCGATGAACCTGCAATAATTAATTAATACAAATACACGAGATATCAGAAATAATAGAACTCAGAATCACTTTTATATTGATCACGGGCCACTTCGAGGGGGCAACCTCCTTTGAGCAAGTTGAATACAATTAACTTCACAGTGCCTTCAATGACCTCAACACACACTTATATAGTAAGTCTATGCCCAATACTATGAGTCAAAACCATGGGACATATAATACTACGGGACGACTTACAAAGCATATGCATCCAATACTATGGGTCAATACTATGGGCTAATATAAACTATGGATCAACAAATACTACAGGACAACTTACAAAGCATATGCGTCCAACAACAATATAGTAACATAGTAAAGAGAAGGGTTGACACGGGTTCCTAACAGTGGGATCTGTCATATGGGCAGGGTAGCTAAGCCTGAAACTCAAGAGGGTCAAATCCCCCAAGAGTCCCCATACACGAACAAATCCTGGAAATATATCCCACGTTCAGCCAGTATTGGAGGGCTATCTCTGACACAAAAATCCCGTGATCTCGTGCTTAACTCTGGTCTAAGTAGAGCTTCCTGAGAACACTGATGTATATTATGGAATTCACTAATCCCTGGTCAGACACTTAATGTTTCGTCTAGTAGTCTTGGATTGTTAACTCACAATGATCTATTCCAAGACTCTAAACCTATACTAGTTGGTGCACCCTATAAAAGAAAAATTATTCTAATCAATTTTAAGATTAAGCATTGATTTTAAATGGCTATAATTACTTAAAGGATATGGTCATGAAACTGATGATGTATAGGACTCAATAGTATGCACAACCGAAAAACTCTAGACTCATCTATCCAATAAAAACAATGTCGCTAAAATGAGAAGCAATCCAACGGTTCAAAATAAAATGCAATTCTTTTAAATTTCCAATGCAAAAGCAGATCCTAGATGAAAGCACAAGCACTCATATGCAAAATGCGGTATGGAAAGAAAATATTTTTGTATTTTCTCTTATAATGGAAAGAAAAATGCAAAACTATGTTTTTGTATTTTTTCAATATAATGGAATGAAAAAATGCAAGCTAAATCTACCTATTTGGTTAAATAAATGCAGAGCAGATCACTAAGACAACCCAACAAAACCCAAACAGTGAGACTCGGCCAATGTAATGAGCTAAAAAATAAAAAATGGTGTGAACCAACAAGACTCAAAACAAAGAGAAAAAATAACTTCTAGTCACAAACAGGCAATGGAAAAGTCAGGAATCAGGCCAATTAAGACTCAGAAACACTCAGAACTAACCCAAAAACAATATAAGGCCATAAATCAACAAAACCCGGAGTTGTACGCTACTGTTGAAAGAAAAAACGTGAGTAGACACAAGCTATAGTGCAGACAGAGGTGGGTAGATGCGGGAAAAGCTAAGCTGACCCACGTACAGGGAAAAACAAATGAGCAAATAAAGAGTCCAATCACCCAGAAAAAGATTGTTTTCTATAATGTATCCCAACGACCAAGCAATGACACAGAGATTTGACAAACAACAACTCTAAATAAGGACAAATGCCTAAAAATACCCAAAAATGGATGTTCTCCCTAGCGGAGTCGCCATTTATGTTATGGAGAAAACTTCCTATGGCTTGGGGTAGACCACAACAGATAGCTGACTACCAAAAAATGACTCAATTCTCAATGCAAAGCTATATAAATGGCGATGCTAAGATAATGGAGAAAAGACCAACCTTCAACCAGATGTTCGATGTAGATCACCATTGAGATTTCAACTTGGGCACTTGAATCTGCAAATTAGTCTCAACAACCAATACAATACAAGTGCATATAATATGTGAAAGACATTAGCATAATCAATAGCAATGGTCCCTGATATCATAAGCAAATATAACCCAATGTAATTTAACAATATTCACAACATCAATTGGACGAGAAAATGAGTATTTCCATTAATGAATAACAAGAAGTACAATATACAACCTCTTGTCGACAACCAATCTGAACCAAGAATTGGGTCTCTCCACTTGTGCCTCCACCACTTCAATCCTCCATACTATGGCAAACTCAAACTATAAAAAGGAGTATGAGAGGTGAACATAAGAAGTTCACAACAACAAGGATCAATGAGTGTAGACTCAAGTCACGACAAAAATCCACTAGAGTTATCTTGCTCTCTCTTTCTCCTCCCTTACATATGCCATAAGAGCTCAATATATAGCCTTCCAAAGGTGAGTGAAAGGACACATTGAGGCGTTTCGGGGAAAATGGAGGGCCAAAGGTCACCCTAAGACCGCTTTTTGGGAGTAAAAAGTTATTTTCTAATAATTTTTACCATTTTACTTGGTACCTGCGGGCTATAGTGGATCAACTTGTGTGTACGTTGGCTATAATGGTACATCAAGCGTATAGGAAAAAAATAGTTAAAAAGTGTTTTTGAAGGACATAATGTGAATCTCAGTCATTAAAATGGATCCTGAAGGCCAAAGAATGTTGATGCTCAGAAGGTGGAAAATTACGTTGTAATAGCACTTGGATCTACGGTGTTCGACTCTTGGGTGTCCAAATCACTGGCACTCGGATCCCTAGTACTCAGCTCTCTCTGCTCTCTAGTGTTCGGCTCTCTAGTGCTTGACTCTCTCGGCTATCCGGTTCTCGGCTCTCTCAGCTCTCCGGTGCACTTCTCCCTTGGCTCTCTGGTCAGTTTTCTATTGAAGAGAACATGCCTCCCACCAGGAAAGATTCCACTCGTTGCTCAGCACAGCATGATAGCCCCTCCTAAGGTACGCCTACGCGCCTCATGTGCGGGGTCGTGGGGAAGGCTCGCAGATACAAAAAAAAAATCCCGCAGAAAGCGCAAGAAGAAATACCAGAAGCTGAGCATGATGCTATGGTTTCCCATGGGTGTCTCACTCATGCGGAAATTCGCAGTGAATTTGAGGCCCTAGTTCCGGACCCAGGAACTACCAGGGGTAGGGTAGTCCCTGATGAAATTCTCCTTCAGACACTTGCAGATAGAGACGAAGCCAAAGATGAAATTCTCCTTCAGCAGGATGAAATGGTTGATTTCCTGAAGAAAATTCTCTTCAATTAGCAACAGTTGGCTCGTCATTTTGGGATCACTCTTGCTAAAGAACCAACTACCCATCCTACCCAGGTTGGATAGACGGGTTATACCAGTAGTTAGCTTTGCATATTTTCTATTTTGTTTAGACTTTTTTGATGCTGTTTCAAGGCACTTCTGCCTGTTAGTATGTCTGTTAAACTTTTTCTCTGTAAAGTCTAGTTTCCTCTTAGGATGACTCCTCTCAACTTTGTTTGCAACTCTATTTTGGGGTCTGTTTTCTCGGTTAATAGAGGGCCCTGTACATGTCTGTTACTATTTATTTTTGTGAAGGAAATATAAGTATTTTCTATAGCTTACCAAAAAAAAGATAATAATATTTCATAATATTAATATTAATATCTTCCATGTCAAAAATAACATTATTATGTTGTAGAACATGAATGTTATTGTTGTTCTTGTTGTTATTATTAATATTAATATTAATATCAATAATATTTTTTTTTGTATTATTCAATTATTAATATTAATAATTTTATTAGTAAACAATTTGTATATAGAGATGAGTTAGCTCACAATGCCATGTCAAGAGGATTACAAGGAGGTTTTATTTAGAGGACTTGATTAGATTAAACGTTATAGAATTCTAATTTAATTTTATTTGAAATTATAGTTTATGTAAAGCATTCACTTTACGCCGCCATTTTGTTGATCAACTATTCCATAGTGAATTCTGAGATAACTAGTACTCCTTGCTTCTCCATTAGAAGAAAATGATAAAGTTGATAAAATATTCAGCAACCCCCAACTGGAAAGATAAATATTTGAAACGAGTGCCAATTGGAAAGCTTATTAAGAGTGACTAGATTTAGATTTGGTAGTGGAACTTCACGCAATTGAAATTTGACTATGAACATGAGTTCGTGAATTATGGCATCGACAAAGAGATTTACATTTGGTGCAAATTTATTTAGTATTTCATGTAAGTTATTACCTAAAATCTATAAATTGATAAATGCTCCTGGATTGTTAGATTTCAAGTGCCTTGAATGAATTTATGATCTTGTTGATGCAACGAAGGAGGTAGTGACGAGACCATATAGAGTTTTGTTCAATGCCTCTAGTGATGGAAGGACTCTCTATGCTAGATTTTCCAATGGAACCGTACTACTGGTCTAAGCTTCCATAATTTTTCCAATGTTGCCATGAATCTAAACAACTCATATCAGCTTAAAACATTCAAAGAATTAAGAGCTATCTTGATAGAGCTAGAGTTAAGATTTATCTACATGTGGAAAGATTCAAAAAAATGACGGAATACTATTTATCGTGCTTTTTAAAGGAGGGATCGGATATTAAAAAAAATGTTTTGAATATAAATTTAGGATTCAACAAAAAGAGAGAATATTATTTATAGTGTTCATTAAAGAAGGGATCATATTTAATGTGTTAATGTCATTACAGATTATAATATGGGAGTTAATAATTTCAGTTTATAATTACGTCATCTTATAATTTTGGGGTGGGATACCATCATCTATGCTTTTTCTAGATTGCAAAAGGATGAGGAAAGTGTAGTGTCCATATTTATTTTATGGGCGTTGTTCAAAATTCCAAATAAATAATTATAAAAAATAAATCAATTTAATAGTTAAATGTTGGAAATATTAATTACATGTTGTTATGTATCTAGTTTATGCATGCTTAGTTATCCTGTCAATGTTAGTCTGCAATGTCAATCAGTCTGTCAATAGATGGCGGAAACGTCTCACTATATTTAAGCAGTTGCATAGTAGTTCACAAGTCAAGTTCTTCAATAGATTTTAGTCAGAAATTATTACTGTCTTTAATATGTGTTCTAGTGGATTACGAGAGAAGCCGGTGGTTGTGTCCATGTAAAAGAAATTAGAGTTATTATCAAATAGGAGAGGAGAGGAGAAGATAAGAAGTCTGAGTAGAGAGATGAAGCTTGCAGAGAAGAAATCAAGACTGTTGAGAGCACAAGTTCTGTGTGTTGGAATGAACTTTGTGTATGCAGTTTCTTTCATGAAAAAGATAAAATACTTTTCCTTTTTGTTTTATGTGAGTTCATTCTTACAGAAGGTAAAAGGTTTTGTCTAAGGAATTCAAATTACCCCGCTCAAATTTAGGACCATGTCCTTATATATCGTGACAAAACTAAGTTTTAAGCTTTGGGTTCATAAAATTTCAAATGGTAAAAAGTAATTACTTTTATATGTGCATAGTAAATATCATACTGCGTAGTAAACTATGAATAGCAAAACTATGCAATAAAACAAAAACTGCACGGTAATTTTCTAGATCTGGTATCAATGCAAGTTTAGGAAAAGAAAAAGATCCGTTTCTAGAAGGAGGTGACTTTGAAGAATTAAGAAAATGGCTTCCACATTTGGTGCGCAAATGTCAAGTCTGCAAACTCCAATTTTTACAAGCAAGAATTATGAATATTGGTCTCTGACCATGAAGGCTCTATTCAGAGGTCAATATGTATAGGAGATAGTTGAAAATGGCTATGTGGAACCAACAAATTAGTCATCACACAAGCTGAGAAGGATGCTTTGAAGGACCATAGGAAAAAATATGGAAAATCCATGTTTTATATATATCAAGCAATGCATGAAAGCATAATCCCAAGAATAGAAGAAACAAAGACCACTAAGGAGGCATGTGACACCCTGCAAATTTCTTATCAAGGTGTGGACAAAGTAAAGACTGCTAAATTACAAATTCTTAGAAGAGATTTTGAAACTCTGTCAATGAAATATACAGATTTAGTAGAATCATTTTATACTTGAGTTATTGGTTTTATTAATCAAATGAAATGCCATGGAGAAGCTATAGATGATAGGAAGGTTGTTGAGAGGGTGCTTAGAATTATTCCCCAAAAATTTGAGTCCTTAGTTGTGACCTTGGAAGAGAACAAATATTTGCTCGATTTTACTAATGATGAGTTGCAATCCCCACTCATCAATCATGAAAACAAATTAAATAGATAAAATACATCATTAGAAGGTGCATTTACATCAAATC
The DNA here is from genome assembly GCA_027924585.1 of Larix kaempferi. Classification (NCBI taxonomy): domain Eukaryota; kingdom Viridiplantae; phylum Streptophyta; class Pinopsida; order Pinales; family Pinaceae; genus Larix; species Larix kaempferi. The sequence goes on from BSBM01000153.1 coordinate 3,108,882, forward strand.
CATCGATAATTCATGGAAGAGGAAGGGGGATATATAATTATAGAGGCAGAGGAAGAAGTTTTCCTAGAGGAGGCCGCAGCAGCAGTCTTGCAAATGTTGTTGGTAGAGGTCAACACCATAATTCCAGTCAGTCAAGTGGCCAAAGATTTGATAAATCTTGAATACAATGTTAGTATTACAATAAATTTGGGCATTATGTATATGAATGCAGGAAGCAACAACATGACTAGAGTAATCAAGGTCAAAACTAGTCAAGCAACACTTGCACTTCCATCAGCACAATGTTTATGGCATGTGCATCCGTGGTTGAATGTAATGTTTCCCAAGAAATTCTCTGTGATATATGGTATTTAGATTCAGGTTGCAGTAAATAATCATATGACTAGAAATTCATATTTGTTTTCTAGTTTGGATAAATCAGTTCAAATTGATGTTACACTTGGAAATATTATCCAAGTCACTACTTTGGGAAAAGGTACTGCTGTTATTCTAACCAAAAAGGAAAAGTAGAAAGTTATGTCTGATATTTATTATGTCGATGGCCTAAAACATAATTTATTAATTATTGGGAAGATGTTGTAGAAAGGCTATAGAGTCTACCTGAAGAAAAATCTTTGTGTAATTTTGGACATGTACCCAAGTAAGCAGCTCATTTCCAAAGTTCAGATGATAAGCAATCATATGTTTCCATTAAGATTAAATCTAGCTATGAAGGGAAAGATAACTCAAGTTGTTCATGAAGCACAAAATGGGGAATCTGGAGTTGCATTCAATAAATAAAATCAAGAAGCGGATAAGTCCCGTTCCAAGGAAGAAAAAGACAATGGTGTAAAAATACAAGCAACATTTCAGACAAAGATAAATGAAGAATCTTGGTTGTGGCACTTCATATTTGGGAACTTTAATTTTGGAGGGTTGAAGCTACTACACATGAAGAATATGGTGAAAGGATTGTCATTGATTAAAAAAGCAAAAATAATCTATGAAGGATGCATATTTGGAAAACAACATAGAGAGTCATTTCCAGTTGGAAAGTCATATAGAGCAGGTGCACCACTTGAAATTGTACATTTAGGTATCTATGGGCCAATGTAAACACCATCCATAGGAGGCTCCACTTATTTTCTCACATTTATTGATGATTTCACAAGAAAAACTTGTGTTTATTTGTTAAAACATAAATCTGATGTATTTTTATGTTTTTAGTAGTTTAAGGCACTTGTGGAGAAGTGAAGCAACTACTACATCATATTTTTAAGGATAGATAGAGGTGGTGAATATATCAAATGATTTTCTAAACTTTTGTAAATTTGATGGCATACATAAGCAATTTACTGCATGCTATACACCATAGCAAAACAATGTTCCAGAAAGAAATAATAGAACTATTATGGATATGGCACAGAGTATGATAGTAGCCAAACATTTCTCAAATGAATATTGGGCTCAGGTAGTAGAAAATATTGTATACATTATGGATAGATGTCCAACGAAGAGCGTGAAGAACAAATTTCCTCAATAAGCTTAGACAGGTATGAAACATAGTGTCTCTCATTTAAATTTTTTTGACTATGTCTTATATGCTCACATTCCATATGAACTCAGAAATAAATGAGATAACAATGGATCCAAATGTATATTTTTTGGGTATTTAGAAGAAAAAACATACAAATTGTATTACCTTGTCATAAGGAAGGTTCTAAATAGTCACGATGTTCAGTTTGTGGAAAATGAAGCATGGTATGGACGTATAGAAAATATAGTAAAAATTGTAAATCATGTCATAGATGATGATATGACAGAAGAAATGGTTCAAACAAAACATACAAGTCAAAATGTCACAACATTGTCCACCCATAGGGCTACATGACATGTCATATCTCAAGCTACCATGCCACAAGTCGCAGTAGAAGTTACAGTAACAAAAACATATAGCGTGAAACAAACTCCAACAAGCATTCCAAGGAGTTCTACATAGCCAGATCAAACATTAGAAAGCCTATTGCCACAAAAGACAAGAAGCCTACGAGATATATATAATGCTGAAACAACAAATTCATTTTTAGTTTGGCATTATTTTGTCACATAGATGATCCACTAACTTTTGAAGTAGCTATCAAAGATGATGTATGGGCACAAGCCATGGATGAATAAATTGAATGCATTGAAAAGAATCAAACATGGGAACTGGTAGATGCACATAAAGACAAAGATGTAATAAGTGTCAAATGGATTTATAAAACCAAGCAAGATGCAGATGGAAATGTGCAGAAGAACAAGGCAAGATTAGTTGCAAGAGGGTTCACACAACAACTTGGTATAGATTTTAATGAAACATTTGCACCTATTGCACGAATGGACACAATTAGAACAATTTTGGCCATTCTTACACACAAAAAATGGTTTGTTTATCAAATGGATATTAAGTATCCATTCTTAAATGGTTATTTGGAGGAAGAAGTGTATGTGGAACAACCACAAGGATACGAATTTCCAGGACAAGAAAACAAAGTATACAAGTTGAAGAAAGCTCTTTATGGATTAAAGCAAGATCCTAGAGCTAAGTTGGTAATATAGTCGCATTGATTCCTACCTCATCCAAAATGGGTTTTCAAAGAAGTGAATGTGAACCAATGTTGTACATCAAAGTCAACAAGCAATGTAACATGTTAATTGTTTGTTTATATGTTGATGATTTAATATTCATTGGTGATTTTGGCATAGAAGATTTTAAATCAGTCATAGAGCTTGTGAATTTGAACTGACTGACTTGGGGCTTATGAGATATTTTTTGGGTATTGAATTCCACCAATCCAAAGATGGTATATTTATTTCACAATACAAATATGGAAATGAAGTTGAATGAAAAGATTCAATATGGTTAATTTCAAACATTCACTAACACCAATGGTAACAGGTTTGAAATTGAGCAAAGAGGATGATGGAGAAAATATTGATCCTACACTGTTCAAAAGGTTGGTTGGAATCCTTATGTATCTTACTGTGATAAGGCCATATATTATGTATGGATTCATATTAATCTAAATGTTTGTGGAGTCTCCAAAAGACTCACACTGGCAAGTAGGTAAAAGAATTTTGGTATATGTAAGTGCCACAAAAGAATTTAGCATATTTTATTCTACTTCAGAATATTTCAGACTTGTTGGATACACTGACAGTAATTGTGGAGACATGACGGATGATAGAAAAATCACATCTGGGTATACTTTTGATTTTGGCACAGGTGTTGTATCACGGGCTTGAAAGAAACAACCCATTCTAACTCTTTCTTCAGGTAAAGCTGAGTATGTCGCATCTGCAAGTGCTGCATGCCAAGCTATTTGATGCACATAATGTTAAAATATATGTTGCAGTGCCAGGAAGAACCCATAGCAATTTAATGCGACAACAGTTTAGCCATTGCATTGTCAAAGAACCATGTGTATCACAAGAGAACCAAGCATACTCACCATGTATCATTTCATCTGAGAATTGGTAAATAACAAAGAAAATTGTTTAGATTTTTGCAGGTTTGAAGATTAGCTGGAAGACATATTCATGAAACCATTTGCAAGGGATACTTTAGAGTATTTGTGCAGTTGTTTAGGAGTTGTTGATTTTTTCAAGTAACTGAGACTCCTAAGTTAGTTTCATTTAATTTTAATTTTGATGTAAGTTTTTGTGTTAAAACTCCAACTGCTCATAATTAAGGGGGAGTGTTGGAAATATTAATTATGAGTTGTTGCGTATCCAGTTTGCGTTGGCTCAGTTAGTATATCATTGTGAGTCTGTCTGTCAAGATATGGCGCACATGACTTACTATATTTAAGCAGCCCCATAGAAGTTCAGAAGTCAAGTTCTTAGGTAGAATTAAGTTAGAATTTATTACCAGCTTTAATATGTATTTTGGTGGCTTCCGAGAGAAGTCGATGGTTGTGTTTATGTAAAGGAAATTAGAATCATTATCAAATAAGAGAGGAGAAAACAAGAGATTAGAATACAGAGTTGAAGAGCTCTTAGAGAAGATAGCAAGAGTATAGCTGTAATTGTTCCTATTTTGTTTCCATAATATATTTACACATACACTTAGTTTCATTCCTAAGGGTATTTCATGTCACACATATTTTCTAGGTTCAAGAGCGTGAAAATCATGGATAAGTTTATTTTATGAAAAAGGATAAAATACTTTGCCTTGTTTTATGCAAGTTCATTTTACCGTTCGTAAAAGGTTTTGTCTAAGAAATTCAAATTACTGCGTGCAAATTTAAGACCATGTATTTATATATCGCAGCAGAACTAAGTTCTAATTAGTTTTGGGTTCATAAAAGTTCAAATGGTAAAAGGTTTTGTCTAAGAAATTCAAATTACTGCGTGCAAATTTAAGACCATGTATTTATATATCGCCGCAGAACTAAATTCTAATTAGTTTTGGGTTCATAAAAGTTCAAATGGTAAAAAGTATTTGCTTTTATATTTGCGCAATAAATATCATACGACATAGTAAACTGCGAATAGAAAAACTGGGCAGTAAAACTCAAATGCGTGGTAATTTCCTAGATTAAAGAGCCATTTATTTTATTTACTTAATAATTAAATTGGAGTTATACAACCTCTTATTGTCCATTCCTAATTCGAAGCTCCTTTATGGAAGGAGCACTAACTAAAGAGTAGGGTCAATTTAAGAGTTGAAGGACCATTTATTTCAATTATTTAATTATTAAAAGATACTGATACAACCTTCTATTTTATGTGCCTAAGTTGAATGGCAATTTGTCCAACCTCGTATTATCCATGCCTCATCCAACTACTTTGATGTTCTTAAATGGCAGGTGCCTAATTAGAGGTGGTGTTATAACTATGGACTAAAAGGACGGTTTCAGGAGAGGTAGTTGACAATCAATATTTGGGATTTTGAATAATAGGTTGTGAGCAATGAAATTATGTAAGTAGTTTTGATGCTCATCTTAATATTCTTCAGCTTATTCTCCCACTTTTGATTATTAATTTGTTATATACTCAGTGTGTTATTGGCTAATTACAACTAAGCATAAAAAACAATCAACCTATAACTTAATCATAACACCTAACGTGTAACCTTCAGATACCACAAATTAACTGGCTATACTAATTTTTATGTTATTATTATTTTAATTTAATTATATAAATTTTTAAAGCAAAATAAATTAAATATTTTCAATTACTCCGGTAATGTTCACAAATTTATTTTAATCCAAAATTATTTTCATCATAAAACCATTGTTCTTTACCTAAAACCAATTTCCGAAAAAGACTAACTAAGCATTGTTTTTTGCCTAAAACCAATTTCCGAAAAAGATTAACTACGCTCTCTTCGTGACCATACACATTATATGGTCTCTAAATGAATGAATCTGATATTATTGTAACATTGGTTAAACTATTGGTCACGTTGTTGGCATCATAGCAATATTTTTTAATGTTTGATTTAAGTTTAGTAATAGTAAACTTTTTAAAACCAATGTTATTTCATACATACTCATCCCCTCTTACTTTATAGGTCATTGGTCATTTTCAAGATATAGTTTTTATCGAGTGAAGAGTAGCTAAGTCTATGTGGGTGATATGTGTCACATAATCAATGACATAGTATATGCAGATTTCCAAAAGATTGTATATAATTTTTTTATAAAATCATTATAAATTTATCTTAAACCTAGATCTATCAAACACTCTGAAGAATCTAATTTCTTGAGGTGTAATTTTTTTTTAAATTGAATTTTTTATACATCCAAAAATTACATCTATGAATTATAATATATATATCTTAAATTTTATGAGCCAACATGGATTTTTTTAATTACTTTTCATTTGGTTTTAGTTTTTTATTTTATAAGTTGTCAAGAAATTTTTTAACCTTTTTATTTTTGATAGCACAACATCTCCCCCATATAGTGCAACCAAGCATATGTGTGTGTGTGCCAAGTTTCAATTGACTTCATTGTAAACACATTTATATAAATATATATATGACACATCATGAAGCTATTTATCAATTGATATTAAAAAATACTTTCATAAATAGTTACAAGAGAACTAAATTTTTGTGTATTGGATTTATGTGTTATAATTTACAACACTATTCCAAATTGGAGTATTTGGTGTTTGGATTATTATAATGGAAAATATATTGGATTAAATCTATTGTTAACTTAATAATAGAACAATGAGTTAGATATTAGTTTTGTAATAATTACAAATTAATCAATAATCGGGTAAAAATTAGTTGGCCCCTATACTGATATAATGAAAAATATGTTGAATTATCTATTGTTTAGTTAATAATAAAACAATGATTTAGATACTAGCTTTTAGTAAATAACTATTTTACTTTATAGTTAATTAAAGAATGTTACTTTTACAACACTATTCCAAATTGGAATAGTTTGTTCAGGTTGACTATTATACTGGAAATGAGTTAGATGTTAGTTTTTTAATTGCAAATTAATCAATAAACTCACGAGCATCTATGATCTATTAATATACGTCTTTACATGGATATTTGTGTTAGTTTAGTATTGTTTTTTTCTATAGAAATGGGTAGATAATTATATTAAAAAATCTTGGATAGCCCCTAGCAGTGAAGAGTACAAAATGGATGACCATCAAGCATAATATATAAAAGTCCTCCTTCATAGGAATCTAATAAAATGACAAATCTAAGCTCATTGGTTGCAAAACTTGTACTTTATGAGCATTACATATCCTAGATCCTTGTTAACCATGTATACTCTAAGTGTATATTCACATCGATAGGTGTCTATATCTTATAATTTGGCGTGGACTACCATCTATGCTTTTCCTAGTGTAGCTCATGCATGGATAACAAGTAGTGACAGATAAATCATTTAAGTAAATAAGGTAACAAGTAGTTGAGGCATAGACAATAAAGGATTACAACTAAGCATGGAGAACAAGTAACATAACTTGTTCATGGCACTCAACTTGTAACCTATTGATGTTCATCGAACACAAGTTAAATGGTTGTGCTAGTGAAAAAATAACTATCTACACTTTAACTTCATAAAATAAACTAAAAATAAGAAACTTCATTCTTAAGTGCAAGCATTTCTAGATGGACTTGGTTGGGTGCCTTATCTACCAATGGACTACATGAAATGAAGTAGACATGCTCTACCGGTTCCCCTCCAAATTCCATATTGAGGACTCAAGCTTAAATAAATTCGAGTAAATTCGAATTCTACTTCACAATTGGATCCTTGAGAGGCAGTTCAATATTTTTGGATTTCTCCATCTCAGTTTCTGTTGCCATTGAGTGTTCCCTCTTCCTCGTTCCTTCTCTCGTGCGTAGGCATCCTGCTCTTGTTGTTTCTCTAGAACCTTAAATTCTTGCTAGCCCTCTCTTGTTAGGGATTGGGCAACAAAATAATAGTCTTCATATACCCTTCGCAACCCATGACACACACAACAATCCTCTACCTGGTGGTTTGAAAAGCGTGGCATAGTTCCTAGTGATGAAAATCTAGAGATGCGATGTCATAGGAGTTGCTTGACCAAGAGAAAGATCGGCTGTAGGGTTGCTGCTTCATAATTTTCCTGCAAACTATCTATTTTGTCCTTATACAACTAATTCCTTGTCTTTTCCATCATTTCACATAATCCTCCATTCATCGTGATAATGTCATCACAATCTAATGGAGTTTTGTGACATCTAAATTCACTAAAGGGAAGCTCCATTATATGGATGGAAAGCAGCTAAAGGTGTTGTCCTCGTAAGCTCACATTTACACTACCCAATTTAAATTTCATTCTTGACAAATGGCTTTTCAAGATATGGTTGATTCTGCTTATGTTAACTCCCATCATAGTATTGCGCTATAGTATTGGTTCCAATCATACTTGTTCCCCGTTTATTTTCAAATTCATTTCTTGGAAAGTTTAATCTTAATTTTCTGCTTTATTAGCTTCAGAATTTAAGTCCCTTATGATGTGTTTGAATTGAAGAATTTCAATATTTTTAATGAACCCCTTTTCTCTTCCAATGATGTACTAAAGAGTGATATCTTGTGGGGGAGAATTTTGTGCAAAAATATGACATTTCAGTCTCCCAAGATTATGAAGGGATACCTTATTGTCCAAGAAGTTTAAACTTTTGTTAAAGGGCTAGAGCTTATGCTTGATTGTTTAAACTTCTGTTAAAGGGCTAGAGCTTATGCTTGATTGTTTGATTTGATTCCTTGACCCCAAGCATATCTTGTTATCAGATGTCCTTCAGGGCTGAATATTGCTCTTCACCCCGGATCCTACCACCCCTGTGATCTAATAACATTGTTCAGATGTTTTCATTTCAGTGGTATTACATTTTGTATCATATCATTCTTGCATTGCTTTGATTTCATGAATGTATTTTTATTATAATATTGGTAAGATGCATTGCTTATAATGAGGGACATTGTGATCTATTGATTTATTGATTTAGGTCTTTAGGTGGAGATTTGCATTATGATCTAGCATCTCTCTAATTTGAAATACGTGCATTGGGAAATGAAATATGATAATAGTTTTGTTAAAATGCATTGATTTCAATTGGAGAAACATGGTGTCCCATTTGTTATAATTTTGTCTTCACTCGTTAGGTTCTCTTCTTCGTAAGGTGCATGTGTAGTTGGAAGACACCTTGTTTGGATTGTTGACAATGTGTTGGAGATTGGTCTAGTGAAGGGTTCATGGATAATACTCTCTTCACCCATTGGAGAAACATGGTGTCCCATTTGTTATAATTTTGTCTTCACTCGTTAGGTTCTCTTCTTCGTAAGGTGCATGTGTAGTTGGAAGACACCTTGTTTGGATTGTTGACAATGTGTTGGAGATTGGTGAAGTGAAGGGTTCATGGATAAAGCCATATAAAAAACATTAGTAACCAACACGGGGGCTTCACTAGAAGGCAATATAATATCACGTTCATTCATATTGCGGTATTAAATATTCATGAAAACCTAAAAATTATATTGCTTATATATTAAGGGGAAAAGGTTTTTTTATTATTTAATGTAACAATACAAAAATAATTTGGGGTCTTTTTTATATGAGTGAGATGACAAATATCCGCCAAATGGAGATGACGGGATCACGACCGGATGAGAAATCGGGTTGAGGAAAGGCTCGGGCTTACCAGTATGCAGTGAAATCGCAGTTTGAGGCATGATTGAGGCTAGGGGTTTCGTGGTAAAGTGGGTTTCCAGTCGATCATAGTTGAGAGATAGTGGTCATTGACAACCAATTGTTACCAATAGCACTCAACCAGTTGTTACCAATAGACTTGGGAGGCTCTAAGCCTCCAGGGGCTGTTATAAGCCCTCGATAGGCCTTGGGGGCTTGAATACCCAACCACTCGTGCCTATTATAGGCCTTGGGAGGTTTAGTCAGCCTCCTAGAGCTTGTTACAGGCCCTGGGGGGTTGGATACATAGTCCACAACAGGCTTAGTCAGCGATTGGGGAACTGCAACATGCAATCTAAATGTTGTACTATGTTCATTGGCTCTAGTGACATACAAGAAGTGATCTCCTATCTCTTCATTAGACCATTATATGTTGCAAATCATAATGATATGTGGTTGAGTAATTGCATTGTGGGTGAAGTAATATGCATCCACAATATACATCGAAAGAAGCAAGGTGCATTGTAGAATGCATGTGGGGTCGTAAGAGGGGTATCATATCAATATACTAGGTAGAAATATAAAGGAGTATAAAAAATGTTAATGAAAATATTGATACATACAATATCTAGTGAAAATATAGGGGTTTTTATTAATTGGGAAGGCATATTGGGAGGGGGTTAAAAAAATTGATTTTGGAAGGTATTTTCCAATATTTAGTGAAATTAGGGGTATTGTTTCATATGCCATGAACAAACGTGCTATGATAACGGTTTATTGAGTGAAGCCCCGTGGTAACCAATAGAGGTGGTCAAATTCCATTTCCACCATATTAACTTTGGCTCATATTTTGTGCAATGACATTTGTAGGCGTTTCTTTGTCAATCAATGTATTTAGAATAACTTATTTTAAATAAAATAAAATTGTGGTAATTTTTATATGATAAAACAAAATTTTGACTCTGAACACATATTACGGTATGTCTTGTTGAAATCCATAATTGAATATATTGTTTCACAAAGAATGATAGATTTCTCTTGAAAACATGGATAGGGATATATGACCACAAAAGTAGTCCAATCTTAGTTCTTTTTGTATTTAACAAAACCAAAAAGGTGTTTCATGCTTGATACCAAGAGTTGTTTAATACATAAATGTTGTTATCAATGATTATAGATGAATACCAAAAGTGAGTACCATTCACTAATATTTTGAACTTTAAATGGTCCCCAAGATATATCACACAAAAGGATTAATTGGTTGTTACATGTTCCAAGCACTACAACCTACGAAGGATCCTAATAATAATTTTAACAAGAGTTAGGATGATGAGAGGATCTTGTGTATTGAGCCCCCTCCATATTTTTTTCCTTATGATCTCCTTGAACTAATACAATTTCCTAGCAGAAATGTATAGGCCTCAATAGTTTCCAAAGATCAAATGATTCATTTAGCACAAAGTGCAAGGGCTAGGGTGTGAACACTAATGATTATCATACCCCCATAACTCTAAGTGTGCAACAAATTCCATAATTAACTAATTAGAATCCTCTCATACATTAAATGAATCTTGTCTTAATGTGCAAATAGCAGCACATGTAATGCTCAAAGGCCATTTAGATCATGGAATTGGGAAAGGAGGTGATTCCAACAACATTTTTTCTACCCCATTTAGACTAGTGTTTCATGGAGTCCCTTCAATTTCTCATTATTGTCAACTCTTCTAAGCCTCCAAACCTTTCATCAAATCCATACTGGATGGATTTTACCACTGTCAATTTTTTTATGCCCACATACAATATTTTTCCTTTGTTGTTCCCTCTTGCGAAACTCTAATTAGAGAGAAGCATTGATCAAATGCCCATAAGTATAAAGTGAGAACACTTAGTCTATGGTATTTCTGCATATTAATCAAATAATTACACTCGAGATGATGGAATGAAGGCTGAAAACATGCAGAAGTCACCACTGCATGAAAGGAGACTAGATGCTAGACACATCATCAATTTGGTATCTCACTAGGATGTTGTTGTGATCAATAGCACTAAATTGATGTATAGATAGTGTGTTCTTGTCATAGGGAAGTTGATCTTGAAATGGTTGTCCTTGGTATGAATGCTCTAGCAGTTGATAGGCTGGGTAATCTCTCGCAGACAATCTCTCTTATTCTTTATTTGCTAGTGTTTGTCCAAGTCGTGGAGACTTCTAATATTTTCCCATCGATGTGTTCTGAAGTTGGTGGGGCTTCGTCTTCTTCTTCTTTAGGGGTTGTGGTTGGCTCTTCGGTGGTGTGTTGGGGGTTAGTTAATGAGGAAGTGGCTTTGAAGTCAATGGAATGCAACATAGATGTGATTTTGATGGTTCAGATGTTAGGCATTTCCTCCTCATCGTTGGCTAGTGATTCTATTCACCTTATTTTTTACTCAGCAAGTGAGCAGGTGGTAGGGATTGTGTCTATAAAAACATAACAAAGATTATTGCTTTGAGGGTAAAGGGTGCATTCTCAAATTCAATTTCTCGTGAACAATTTGGATATTTATCGGGAATACGGATACATGAAACAAGTTGAGAGTTGAAGTGAAACAATGCATACACAGAGATTTACCCTGGAAACCCTTAACCATGAAAACCAACAAAACTTTGAGTCACACCTCTTACCTCTTATGGTACTTCTTGATCTATTTGAGAATAAGATCATTACCCTTTGTCTCTTCTTTCTTCTCAATGGAGGACATATATGCCATGAGGCTCTTGACACCCCATTGACATTCTTGTATCTAACTGAGGACAAGTTTCTCTTTGCAACTTGGCACCATGTAATCACATTTGAGAGTTGATGGGTTCCCTCAATGAACACCTGAACATGATAAGCACTATCTTATACTCATAAACTTGGCAATGAGCACATACAACACTTGGTAATCCCTTTCGCTCCAAACTCTATGAAATGGCCATCAACAACACCTTACATAATCTTGAGGGTTTTGTCTATTAATGTGGTTATCTATATATATAGTAGCTGATGTTTTGCAATAAATTTACCACATCCAACTTATCATTGAAACATGTTAAAAGAATTCTAGGTTACCACATGTTCATTTACATGATTAATGCAATAAATTAAATTATATTCAAATAAAAAAAGAGAAATATCCGTAGAATCCTATAAAATATAATGGCCCTGTAAATGTACATTTCTTGCCAATCAAACCTCACAAATATGATCCATTTCTTGACAAACAAAATAAGAAGTTATGAGCACATATCCATTGCTTTTATGCATAATGACATTCACAAACCTCCACAACAACAAATTTAAAATGAAAAATGAAATAAATAATGATAAAAGGTATTGAATATGGAAATAAAATGAACAAAACCCCCATGTGTTGAGGGAAGATCTTCATCTTATTTCAATTGGCCATGAATATGTGATGTTGAGGCTTTAAGGGTTTATGGAGTATTGGAAATACTCTACAAATGGTAGTAAGAGAGATATCAAAAGAAATCATGAACACATGGTCACTCATATTCCATTAGGTGTAGTAAGAGAGATATCAAATTGTCATTGGGATCACTCATATTCCATTAGGGTTCATCATCAGTCTTTGTCGTTTGGATACATGCCATGCTTTAAGAGTCTCTCAAATGCCATTAAGGTCACTCAAATTTTGTCAAGGAAAACTGAATTTCATCATCAAATACGTCATACAGTGCATCAACATCATCATCATCCTCATCCTTATTGTCATCATCATCAACAACATCATTGTTATCATTGTCGTTATGGTCACTCATATGCCATTAGGGTTCATCGTCACTCATCTCCATTTGGATTCATGTCATGTTTTTAGAGTCACTCAAATTCCATTAATGTCACTCAAATGTTTTTGAGGACAAGTGAATGTCATCTTCAAGTACGTCATACATTACATCAACATCATCATCATCATTGTTTCCATCGTCATCATCATCAACATCAACAAGTACATCATCAAAAACATCATGTTCATTGCCTTCCTCATCAATGAGTACATCATCAACCACATCATTGTCATCATCATTGATAGGATTAGACATATGCCACTATGGTTCATCATCAGTCATCACCATTTTCATTCATGTCATGTTATTACAATCACTCAAATTCCATTAAGGTCACTCAAATGTCGTTGAAAACAATTGAATGTCATTAGAATCATGAAGGCGATATTAGTATGTCACTCATATGTGATTACATAAATTTAGGTGCCATTAGCATCAATCATTGTCTGGAATTATTATCACATGCATCATCATCATGGACATCAACATTGATGTCATCATCATCATCAATGTCATATGGTACATCAACATCATGCTCATCATCATCCTCGTTGTCATCGTCATCGTCACCATCAAGTACATCATCAACAAAATCATTGTCATCATTGTCATTATGGTAAGTCATATGGCATTAGTGTTCATAATCACTCATCACCATTAGTATTCATGTCATGTAATTGTTAGGTTCGTTTAGATGTCGTTACAGTCATTTCGGTGATAGTAGGGTCATTTAGATGTTGTTATATACATTTAGGTGCCATTAGGACCAATCAGGGTCTAGAAGTGATACCACATGCATAATCATTGTTGACATCGACATCATCATCAACATCATACAATAAATCATCATCATCGTCATAGTCATCAAGTACATCATTGTCATCATTAATATAATTGTGATAATAATGAGCAAGTAACCCTACTTCCTTGCAAGAATGAATGATATAATCTTATAATTATCAAATCATATCCATAAGCTCCATCATAATTATCATAATGCATCATCATCATCATGTTGTTAGGGTCAATCAGATTCCATTAGGGTCTATCAAATGTTGTTGGTGAAAATCAAATGCCATTAGAGCAATTTAGGTGACATTAAGGTAATTTATCCCACATTAGGATCAATCGAGATCCAAAAGTGCCATGATTACAGTCATTTAGGTACCACTACGATAAATAAAGATCCATAAGTACTATCACATGAATCATGATCATTGACATTGATATCGTCACCATCATAACCATTGTCATCAACACCATACATGATTACATAAACATCATCATCATCATCATTGACATCCGATCATATATCATCATGATCATAGTCATTCATCTCAACCTCATTATTATCATCATAATCATCATCATCAACATCCTTTCCATTATGCATCATCAACATGATCATCCTCATGTTTTTACGGTGAGTCAAGTTTCATTAGGGTCACTCAAATGTTGTTAGGGACAGTCAGATGCGATTAGGGTCATCTAGGGGGTATTATGGTCACTTTGATGCCATTATGGTGAATTATGTTTCCATTAGGACCAATCAATATCAAATAATGCTATAATAACCTGCATCATCATTATTAGCATTGACATCATCGTCGTCATCAACATCCTATTAAATATTGTATAAATCATCATTGCCATATTTATAATTGTTGATATATGCATTAGCATGTCGTTAGGCACACTATAATGTCGTTTGGACCATAGGATTTCTTAGGTTTATTTATGATTAATTAGGGTCTCTCAGTTTCCAAAATGGCCATTTAGGTGCTACTTCTGTCAACATGCCTAGCATTATCCCTGGCGCAACATTGGAGTTTTCCTGGCACTTTTTTCTAGCGCAATTCCTTTCAAACTTCCTTGAGCAATTCCAGGCACTATACCTGGAAATATGCTTGGCTCTATACTTGGCGCTATATCGGGCATTTTTCTGAGTGCAATTCATGGTGTAATTCCTTTCAAAATTCTTGGCGTAATTCCTTTCAAAATTCCTGGCACAATCACTTACTCTATACCTGGCGCTATTTTGGACATTATTTTGGAGGCTATTCTGGTCGTTAAATTAGATGTTATTATGGACGCTAATTGGGACGTTAATTGGGTTGCTAATTAGCGTCCCAATTAGCATCCCCTTTAAAAAAGGGACACAAATAACGCCATTAAAAGCGCCATCTCATGGAAAAGCGTCCACTTTGTACAAAAATGATGAAAAATATACTAAAAGTGATAGTGGACACTGAAAAGGGAGCTAAAACAGACGCTAATTCTAGGATTTGTTGTAGTGATTAGATAGTCCATGAAATATGAAATCCATTGACATTTCATTATTCTTCCTTAAATCCTTCTTGGTTGCTATTTTTGGTGGTCTTTTTGGTGCGATGTAAGCATTCACAATAGATTTCCATATATAAAGACCTTGTGCCAGTAAATATAGTCTCATCCTTATAATCCAATGATCAAAATTTGATCCATAGAAAAGACGAACCCCATCTACGAAGTAAAGAATTTCATGTTCATCCATGTTCTGTAGAGATCTAATTCTTTCCAGCTATTAGACTGTCCTGAAGGAACCCACTCTGATACCAATTGTTGGAAATACTGAGAGGGGGGTTGAATTAGTATTGAGCACCTTTTACCATTTCAAACATTAATTATATCATGTAAACATTAACCATTAACAATGTCATTCATCATCAAATTGTTAAATTTTGAGCATTAATTCATTATACTCTAGGATCTTTGCTGAGAGAATAACATATACAGTATATCAATGCATGACAATCACAATATGACAAGCATCGCAAGAATCAAAAGCATAAGAGACAAGAGACACAGAGTTTCCGTGGGGAAAACCCTAAGGTGAAAAACCCCACAACTTCCTCAGAGATAGAGAGAGCAATGGCTCAACCAAAATACAACCAAATAACACTGAGATAGTCTCCTAGCAGATGATCCTCCTCTTCCTCACTAGTGCGCCACTTCTGAGAGTGAGAGTGAGTTACTTTTCCGAGTGAGTAAAATAGAGATCTCCTATCTCTATTTATACTCACCTTTTTGCCTAGTGACCTTATGGGGCCGACTTGTCTAGTTAGATACATCCACATTATATTATATATAATTCCGGGCCGACCCCACATGGTGGTCTAATAACCCATCGGCAAGTACACACACTTGCGACACTTGTCAATCCACATGACGACACTTCCTTATAGAGGAATAACAAATCTCTTATAAGGGTACAATAAATATATATAAAATATACAGATGAAATACATTCCAAAGTTACATATACATCAACACTCCCTTTTAACTAGGAAGGTATTTCTCGACACAGATCTGCTAGACAAGTCTTCTTCTCTGGATCATCATCATCGATGCATCATCATCATCATCATCACTGCTACTACTATCTCAACCAATCTCTGACTCTACTCGTCATAGGAAGTTCTACAGAGCCAGTCCTTTTTCATACTGTATGTAGGCCCACCACCTGCAGGTCTTCATCATCACTGGACATACTGTGGAATCCTCAGGACTTATTATGTGCATCACAAAACCTCGAAAGAGAATCCCAGGCTATTACGAGCACACAGCTCTACCTATAGGATCTCCCAGGGCAACGAATTACATGTGACCTCACCACAAAACCTCGCAAGAGCATCCAAGGCTGTTACGAGCACACAGCTCTACCTATAGGATCTCCTAGGGCAACGAATTACATGTGGTCATGGCAAAACCTCGCGAGAGCATCCCAGGACTGATTACGGGCACACAGCCTAACCTATTGGATCTCCCAAGGAACCGAATTATATGCCATAGGACAAAACCTCGAAAGAGCATCTGCCAGATATCCCAAGGCACCGAATTACATGCGATAGGAAAAACCTCGAAAGATTATTTGCAGATCTCACAGGGCACCGAATTATATGTTCTTCCAGAGCAAAACCTCGAAAGAGCATTTGCCAGATATCTTAGGGAACCGAATTACATGCCATAGGCAAAACCTTGAAAGACTATCTGCAAATCTCCCAGGGCACCGAATTACATGCTCATCTGCACAACCTGATCCACGGCCATAGAGTATCAACCTGATACTCACCATACATCATCCTGATGTACACATGATCATCTTGATCATCATCACTGCAACATCCTGCTACATGTCATATGGAGCAACATCCCGAAGCTCGTCATCCATGATCATCCTGATCATCATCACTGCAACATCCTGCTGCATGTCATCTGGAGCAACATCCTGAAGCTTGTCATCCATGATCATCCTGATCATCATCACTGCAACATCCTACTGCATGTCATCTGGAGCAACATCCTGAAGCTCGTCATCCATGATCATCCTGATCATATAATGCATCTACCTGATACATATCATCATACATGATCCACCTGATCATACAATGTATCCACCTGATACAAATACAAATACATGATACATATCACCATACATGATCCACCTGATCATACAATGTATCCACTTGATACATATACAGATACATGGTCCAAGCATCCAACATGATGCATATACAAAAAATCATACACATGATCCAACCGATCATATCCAGCATCCAACATGATGCGTATATACATATAAATGATCCAACTGATCATATCCAGCATCCAACATGATGCGTACATACATATAAATGATCCAACTGATCATATCCAGCATCCAACATGATGCGTACATACATATAAATGATCCAACTGATCATATCCAAGTAGAAACCAGAACATCATCCTGATGCTCATCATCCAGCGCTTACATCCACAGCCATGTGAAGGATCCTCCTTCCAACATGCTTGGAATGGCTTCAGCAAATGTGTCCATCACTTCTTCCTCGAAGTGTCCTCGATCTGAAGAACGCCAAGCCTCTCTCTGAAGTACTCGAACTTCACCCTGGCTAGTGGCTTCGTCAGCACATCTGCAATATGCTCGTCCGTCGCAACATACAGGAGCCTCACAACTCCTCTCTGCACCATATCCCTGATATAGTGGTATTTGATCTCTATGTGTTTCGACCTATCATGAAACATCGGATTCTCGGACAGCTTCACACAACTCTGGTTATCACAGAAGATACCAGTAGCATCCAACGGGAGATCAAATAACTCGGATAGTAGCTTCCGTAGCCATACTGCCTCACAACTAGCTGAACAGGCTGCAACATACTCTGCCTTAGCTGTACTCAGTGCTACGCAGGACTGCTTCCTGCTAAACCAAGAGATCACACCTGATCCCATATTGAAGCAACACCCAGATGTGCTCTTCCTATCTGCAGCACTGCTAGCCCAATCTAAATCAACATAACCCTGCAGGTTAAAATTTTGATTCGCTTCATACTTGAGCCCATAATCCACTGTACCCTTCAGGTACCTCAGAACATGCTTGACAGCAACCAGGTGAACACTCCTCGGATCCATCAGAAACTGGCTCAATGTGTTCACAGCAAAGCAAATGTCTGGTCTCGTGTTCGTCAGGTACATCAAGGACCCAATCATCTGACGATACATAGAGACATCAATTGGCTCAGATGAAGCATCACATAGAAGCTTCAGATTCGATGCCATAGGTGTGGCCATGGCCTTGCAATCCATCATCCCAAATCTCTTCAGGATATCTACTGTGTACTTCCCTTGACCAAGGAAGATCCCACATGTACTCTGCCACACCTCCATATCTAGGAAATAGTGCATCATTCCCAAATATTTCATATCGAATTCAGCAGCAAGCTTTCTCTTAATATCTGCAATCAGTCTGTCATCTTCTGTTACAAATAAGTCATCCACATACAGGAGTAGAATCACAGGATTCCCTTCCTCAACCTTGTAGTAAAGGTTAGAATCTGCTTTACTCTTGGTAAAGCCCAAACTAGATAGGAAATTGTCCATCCTACCATACCAAGTTTTGGGAGCTTGTTTCAAGCCATACAAAGCTTTCTTCAATTTGCACACATATGACTCCTTGTCATGTATTTCGAAACTGAGTGGCTGTTCCACATATACTTCCTCTTCAACTACACCATTCAAGAAGGCAGTCTTGACATCCATCTGGTGTATTTTCCATTTCATAGCTGCAGCCAGGGCAAGTACTGATCTGATGGAAGTATACCTGGCTACAGGTGCAAAAGTTTCTTCATAATCTATTCCCTCTTTCTGAGAGAAGCCACGAGCTACGAATCTTGCTTTGTATTTTTCTATACTGCCATCTGCAGCATGCTTGATTTTGTAGATCCACTTGGAAGTCACAACAAACTTCTCTTTAGGTCTTGGGACAACATCCCAAACATCATTCTTCATTATTGATTGGTATTCCTCAACCATAGCATCCTTCCATTCTTTCTTTTCCGCTGCCTCTTCATAACTGGAAGGCTCTTTGTTCATAATGTCACAGAGTAAAGCAACATAACTGGTATGTGATCTGGTTCTCTTCTTTGCTCTGTGTTCTTCTCCTGGAATACCAAATCTCTCTGCATCTTGAATGAGCCCTCTAGCCCATGCGGGTTTCCTTTTGTGAGAGTTATCCTCATGGGGTGGATCTACAGGTTCTTGCGGATCTTCAGACTCACGAACAACTTCTGGAACTGCTTCAGTCATGGTGGTGTCTTGAAATCTAGTTTCCTTAGGTTCTTCATAAACTTCGATAGGTGCCTTCCTTGATTTGATGAATGCTGAGTTTTCATCAAATGTTACATCCCTGCTGACATCAATCTTCTTGAACCCTGGAAAGTATATTCTGTAGGCCTTCGAGCTTTCACTGTAACCCACAAAGATACCCTTCTTTCCTGAAGGATCTAGTTTAGTTCTCTTTTCCTTTGGGACATGAGTGTATACTGGACAACCAAATATTCTGAGATGGATGACTTCAGGTTTCTTACTAGAAAATACCTCTTCTGGTGTCTTGTTGTCCAATATCTTGTGGGGTGTTCTGTTCTGCACATATACAGCTGTTCTAGCTGCTTCTGCCCATAGATGCATAGGTAGATCCTGGTCATGCAGCATTGCCCTTGTTGCTTCCATGATAGTTCTGTTCTTCCTTTCTGCAACTCCATTCTGTTGAGGATTATAAGGAGCAGTGAACTCCCTCTTAATCCCTGAATCACTGCAAAGCTTCTTGAAGTCACCTGAGGTGAATTCTCCACCATTGTCGGATCTGAATGTTTTGATCTTCTTGTCAGTTTGGTTCTCCATCAAGGTTTTGAATTCCTTGAACTTATCAAACACTTCATCTTTGTTCTTCAAGAAGTATACCCAAGTCTTCCTGGAGAAGTCATCAATAAATGAGACATAGTAAACATACCCACTCAGGGAACTGGATGACATAGGGCCACATACATCTGAGTGGATGATTTCCAGGATGTCTTTTGCCTTGCTTTCAGTGCTTGGGAAAGCCTTCTTAATGTTCTTACCTTTTGCACATCCTTTGCAAACACCTTCATGTTTGGTCTTGATTTCAGGAAGACCTTCTACTGCCTTGCTTGCAATTGGAAGTGCTCTATAGTGCATATGAGCAAGTATTCTATGCCAAAGTTCACTTAGCTCCATGGATTCATGCACCATGGCATGTTCAGGTTGTCCCTTCAATTTATACAAACCTCCCTCTTGCTCTCCAATCACTACTGCATCATCTATGTTCTTTCCCTTTGACCACATTAGGACTTGGCCATCCACAAATGCAGCCCTCATACCTTTTGCATCCAATGTAGAGATGGAGAGTAAGTTCTTCCTGAGCCCAGGTACATAAAGGACTTCTTTCATCTTCAAAGATTTTCCAAAATCTAGGTTGTAGGAGGCTTCACCACTTCCTTTGATTGGGTATTGATAATCATCCCCAAGTTTCACCTTATGGGGTGATTCATGTTCAGATAGGTTTGCAAAAGATTCCTTAAATCCAGTCATGTGTTTGGAAGCCCCACTATCAGTCAACCAATCATTACAACCATGGGAGATAGTACCTGTGAGAGCAGAGATCAGAACATACTCTTCTTCACTTGATGAGTCATCATCACTATCACTTTTTGCCCTAGCCTTCTTCTTTGGGGTTTCATCATCTTCGGCAGCATGAGAATGAACCTTCTTTTGCTACCCTTCTTCTTCTTACTGGAGTTGTTTTTATTATCCCTTTTGTTCTTGGGACAATCTGAAGCAAAGTGACCCTTCTCATTGCATGTGAAGCATCTTAGGTCCTTCTTACTCTTTTGATAGGATCTATTGTGGCGAGAGTGCTCCTTCTTGGTTTTGCTTCTTTTGGTGTGAGCTGCAAGAGCTTGATATTCACCTCCCATCTTTTCCTCATGAGCTATAAGTTTAGCTTCTTCTTGAGAACATTCTTCCTGCAATCTGTTGAAGGAGATCAACTTCTTTCTTGCACAAATTCCTTGAATGAAGGAATCCCATGACCCGGGTAGGGCATTTAGAGTGGTCATCACATGGGGGGTTCACTAGTGAGGCAATATCATATCACGTCCATTCATATTGGGGGGTTGAATACTCTTAAAAACCTCAAAAATATATTGCCTCGTATTAAGGGGTCAAGGGGTTTTTTAAATTTGACATAGTAATATAAATATTGGGGTTTATTTTATTTGGGAGTGCTGAGGAATAACCTTCAAATCGTGGGATGGATTCATACGTCCAAATCATAGACTCAATTCATACCCACCTAAAAAATAAGGACCTTCCATTTTTATTTGATATTGCTTATGATCCTAAGTTTTGCATAAATTTGATAATAGTGTACCAATGATAATATAAATGGAAGTCTCTTTGGATTATTGGCCTTGAGAAATCCTCATTCAATAGCTTATTTAGGCTTTGTTTGAAGTGATTTTATATTGTTTTTCATCTTTAAGTTAAGAGATGTAGTTAACTGGGAGTTCCGAATTTGAACAATTGTATTGTATTTTTTGTAGGCATTCAAGTAAAATATTTTAACTCTTGATTTTTAAAGTTGGGGTTTAGGTGGGCATTGAGATTCAATTAAACCTTGCTCCATGAAAACCAAGAAAAAAGAGATCAATCTTTCTTGGCTCACTCGAACCAATAAAAGTTATATCAATGTTTCTTGACTAATTATTTCTTTCAACTTTTTGTATTATTATTTAATATTTTCACATTGCCAATTAGGAATAATTGTTAGATTGATTTATATTTGGCACATTCATAATTGTAATTTCAATTCTTATATGCAAGGCATCTATCTTAATATTGTATTGGAATTAACATGAACATAGGTGAAAATCTAAATCATTATTTACATACCCTATGTGTTATCGTTACTATGAAATGGTATCATATAAGTTTCACCATATGTGTATCTTTATAACTATTACATGCTTGAAACCTAATAATGGATATTTTCCCCTATCCTTTAAAGATAAAAAAAAACTAGATATAACCCAAGAAAATGTAACTCAATGTTTTTAATTCCCGTGATTGCAAGAATAAATGTAAAGGAAGTGGAGGCAATTCATTGGATCTTGTGAATGACCCAAATCCAAGCTATGTACATGATCACATGGTGTTATTGAAAAGTAAAAGGAATTTTTCTATGTTCATTTGGGTTAAAACATCAATGATGTTTGTTTTGATAGGAAGGTAGAGGCATCATTCCATGAAAGTGTTTCAATTTTGCATTTTTATGGAGTTTAATTTATTAAACTTATAGCAAACATGAGTTCTCTATGGCTATATTTGTATTTACATGATATAAAATTGGTAGATTGGCAGGTTGTGGTGTGAGACATTTGCAATTCTCATATTTTCTAAGCATTGCACTACCAATTGGACTATAGGTCTTTTACATTCTTTGTTATGTTGATCTCTTGACTAGGTTGCATTTTATGCATTTTTCCTTCCACGGTACTATTTCTTTGGGTGTTCCACTATCCAATGCTACAAATTGATCAGTCGCCCCTGCAATCCTAGTGGGATAATTATTAGCATTATACTATTATTTTATTTAGCATCTTGTTTGCTTATACTAAGATGTGTCAGAGATCTTGTTTGTTACAAATTTATAATATGATATAAAGGGGGTGTTAAAAATGGGTTGATAAAAATGGATACCTACAATATCTGGCGAAACTAAGGGTTTTCTTAATTGTAAAGGCATATTGGGAGGGGGATTCAACAATACAATTTTAGGATGCATTTTCCAATATTTAGTTAAATTACGGGTATTCTTTAATATCATGTGAACGATCGTGCTATGTAACAAGTTCAGTGAGTGAACCCCCCGTGGGTCATCACTACTTCACCATTCTCCACCATTTCATCTACTGCTTCTAGTTGTTCCTTGATCTGGGAGACCCTTGAAAAATAAGATTGAATGGTTTCTCCATTCTGGAACTTCACACCTTTCAATTGGTTCCACAGGGTCATCTTTCGATTTATGTTCTTTCCTTCAAATAGCTTGGTCAAAGATTCAAACATCTCCTTGGGTGTCTTACGAGAAGACACATGGGGTATGAGATGGCCTTTGATAGAATCAGCAATGATTCTCTTTGCCTTGACCAAGTTCTTCTTATGCAATACCTTGGCCTCTTCATCCTCTGGGATAGGGATGTCTTCTTTCACATATGAGTCCAACCCATTCTCTTCCAGGATTAACCCAATCCTATACTTCCAGGCTCGGAAGTTATCAGCCCCTTCAAGCTTATCCTCAAGCTTGGTGTGGAGAGACATCTTAAAGAGTACTTCAAATGGAAATAGAAAAGATTTAGGTCTTACCACTTGAAATGCTGAAAACTGGATCTGGTCTCGGATTAGGGTTTGTCAGAGAAACCCTAAAAATACAAAATGTGAATTTCAAATTTCTGAAAGGATAGAAAGATGCGCTTTGATGAGTTGATCAGCCTGAAGAATTTGAGATCAGCAAAGTCTTGCCCTTTAGAATTTCCTTTTTGTCCTCCCGGGTTCACTGGAGAGAGAGCCCTAAATTAGGGTTTGAGTTTCCCGGAGATCTACCCATCCAAAAATCTCGATCCAAAGCTCTAACCTTCGATTTTTGCAAGGAGCTTCCAGCCGTGTCTTCAGATTCCATAAATTCCTATTTTTGTGGAAACCCTAATTTTTAGGGCCAAATCTGAAAAAGCTTGGAATTGAATTCTGATTGGCAGATAGGTGCGACTTGATGAGTAGAGTCAATCTACTATACTGATTTTCAAAAATCTATGGAGAGAAACCCAATAAACAAGGAACTCAAGCTTCCGTCACTGCAAAATGTCTTCTTCTCAGGTTAGCTCTGATACCATGTTAAATTTTGAGCATTAATTCATTATACTCTAGGATCTTTGCTGAGAGAATAACATATATAGTATATCAATGCATGACAATCACAATATGACAAGCATCACAAGAATCAAAAGCATAAGAGACAAGAGACACAGAGTTTCCGTGGGGAAAACCTTAAGGTGAAAAACCCCACAACTTCCTCAGAGATAAAGAGAGCAATGGCTCAACCAAAATACAACCAAATAACACTGAGATAGTCTCCGAGCAGATGATCCTCCTCTTCCTCACTAGTGCGCCACTTCTGAGAGTGAGAGTGAGTTACTTTTCCAAGTGAGTAAAATAGAGATCTCCTATCTCTATTTATACTCACCTTTTTGCCCAGTGACCTTATGGGGCCGACTTGTCTAGTTAGATACATCCACATTATATTATATAGAATTCCGGGCCGACCCCACATGGTAACCCATCGGCAAGTACACACACTTGCGACACTTGTCAATCCACATGATGACACTTCCTTATAGAGGAATAACACATCTCTTATAAGGGTACAATAAATATATATAAAATACACAGATGAAATACATTCCGAAGTTACATATACATCAACACACATAAACCATACATAGTGCACAAGATATTTAACGTGGAAACCCAAACGAGAAAAAACCACAAACTACTTTTCTTATATAATAATAAGATTACATTCATATGAAGCACAAACTTCTAGGATTCTCTAGAAATAACTGGAAGGAGGCACCATCCCCCTGATTTATAGGTTCCAACCTGAAGGAAGCTCCAATTTCGTGATTTACCAGCACCGATTGGAAGGAGGCTCTAACCCCATTATTTACAGGCTCCAACCTGAAGGAAGCTCCAACTCTCTGATTTACCAACACCGACTAGAAGGAAGCTAAAAATCCCTATCCTTTCCCTGTCTTTCCACCTTGATATAGATAAGAAGATAAATATGCCACTATAACTATATCACTATCACAACCTGTACCTCTATCACTATCTCTTTCAATCTGTACATGTATCACTTCCTTGTTCAACCTGTACCTATATCACTATCTCTGTCAACCTGTATCACTGCATCACTACCTCTGCCAACCTGTCACAATCAATATATATGTAACAATGCCCCAATCACTATCTCTGCAACTTGTATCTCTATCTCTATTAACATGTACATGTATCGATGTCTCTGTACCTATATCACTATCCCTGTCACAATCAATCTATATCTATCTCAATGCCACAATCATTGTCTCTGACACAATGCCACTGTTAATGTCACAATGCCACAATCACTCTCACACTGTCTCAATATCTGCCACACTATATCAACCTATACATGCCTCAAAAATCTATAGCTAGAAACAATCATCCATCGATTTAATTTTCAGCCTCAGCTTTTACATCATAGACATTTTCAAAACATTGAACATTCCAAGAGATGAACCATATGCCAAAACATAACCATGGACTATGCCAAGATAACCACTATGATCTATGCCAAGATCACCATATAATATTCCCAGATAATCATCAAGATCAATGTCAAGATCATCATACAACATTCCCAAATAATCATCGATATGTATACTAAGATAATCATACAATATGCCAAGATATCATCGTGATCTATGCCAATATAACATCAATATCTATCCCTATATAGCATCAAGATCTATACCTACAAATCACTAAGATCTATGTCAACAAATCACAAATATCTATGCCAATAATATGCCAAGATAATCACCAATATCTATTCCAATATAACCATCATCATAGCCTTCATAACATATTCAATGGCTTCACATACCATACCAAGATCAAAGATGAACTATATTCATGAGATACATGTCCCATCATAAGAGAAACCCACAAGCATGAACCATACCTTTGCCAATATCACAATATGAATAAACACTATATAAACCAAAAGGATCTATAGATCATGTCATCACATATCAATCATGACAATATTTCCAACAAGCCAAGAATTTTGTAATTTTGATTCCGTATGAGAAAGTTATGCCAGTTTTTGTGAATCACCTCAATCCTCAAAGATGCCCAAAAATTTATCCTCCACAAATTTTTGGACTTTTCTCCAATAGGTGCGCAATACCAAAGAGATACTTGATTGATGATCAAATGAAATTTTTGATCTTCTATTTATACACTTCATCATGCCTTGTAGCTTCTTTTAGGGTCTCCTTAAACTCATCCTTAATTTGTGGATCTCCATATTTTAAGGGGGTCTCAAGGGTTAGTACCCCACTTCAAGGATCCATCATGAAACTTCATGCCAAAAATTTAATATCATTTCATATTTTCTCAGAGGGGCCTTAGGTCTTGTCCACATCATCATACTTGATGGACACATCATTATTTTTTACAGAGATCGTTTCCACCTCATGCGGTGCAATGGGCCAATGTACCACAACTTTTGGGGACATGTGGATCAAACATCATTATTCTGGTGATACTTCATACTTCACACCAACTTGCTTCAGACCAAGTTTGGGGACTCTTTAGATCCTTCTCCACCATGGGCCTTGTAACCCCAAAGTCATGGGAAAGTGGACCAAACACCATTGTTTCGGGTTTCTTCACCTTGTATTTCAACATTTCCTTCTAGACCAATACTTATTACTTTGGGGGCTACTTCTCATGGTCAAATGTACCAATCCTTCTGGTCACGTAGACTCAACACCACTACTTTCAAGATTATGTGGACCTGTCATCATGATTTTTGAATATCTTTCACACTTCATCCCAATATGATTTTCACCAACCTTAGGGGCTCTCTAGCGCCTTCTCCAACATGGGATATGTGAACCCAACCACATGGTTATGTGGTCCCAACACTGTTATTTTAGAAATTTCTTCACATTTATTACCAACATTTCTTATGGACACCTTTAGGGAATTTCTTACACTTCTTATCATCATGGTCATGTGCACCATAATGGTCATGTGAACCAACTTCAATTCTTTAGGAAATTCTTCACACTTCTTCAAGACACTTTACGGACTCTTTTACAACCCACATCATCATGGTCATTAGGAGCTTTACTAGGGGCTTTTCACCACTTATGTACAACTCAAAGTGTCTTCTCGTGAGGGTCATGTACAACTGCTATTCCATAAAGGGACCTCTTTGAATTTATGTACACTTGTTACAAGGTTTCTTCTCCAAGTGCTTCCTTAGGATCATTAGGGTCTTTCCTAGGGGCTTTAAGGCTTCATTAATCATTCCCATACAATCTATCTCTATTACAACCACATCATCATTATCCCCTGACACCAATGGAAACACTACAAATCTCTTCACCCTTTTGACATCAATGACACCCTATTTGACATCGATGGCAACTTCTTCCAATAGTAACATGATTCTTACTTTATTATAATTTACCATTTTTATCGTGTTAATGTGGCAATTTTGGCATTTAAGCAACATTCTTTGATGTGGCCACTTTGATTGGGATCAACATATACCCATATTAAACCTAAGTGTAGAGAGGGATCAAATACCTTAAGGTGCAAACCATTTCTCAAGTTTAGGACTCTAAAAGAGGCTTGCACCTCAAGGAATTTGATTCCTCCAGGGGATTGATAGAGTAGAGTTAAGATTGATCCATGATGGTGGTATTACTAGAGCCTAATTTGAGATTGACATAATCATGTGCATAAGGTTATGTTATGTTTGAGGTTCATATTAATGTTTCCTAATATTAATATTAATAATACTGTTGTTATTGATATTAATATTTCATAATATTAATATTAGTATCTTCCATGTCAATAATAACATTATTATGTTGTAGAACATGAATGTTATTATTGTTGTTGTTGTTATTATTAATGTTAATATTAATATCAATATTAATATTTTTTGTATTATTTGATTATTAATATTAATAATTTTATTAGCAAAGAATTTGTATATAGAGATTAGGTATCTCACAATGCCATGTAAAGAGGATTACAAGGACGTTTTATTTAGAGGACTTCATTAGATTAAATGTTATACAGTACTCATTTTTTTTTTTAAATTATAGTTTATGTAAAGCATTCACTTTACGCCACCATTTTGTTGATCAACTATTCCATAGTGAATTCTGAGATAACTGTACTCCTTGCTTCTCCATTAGAAGAAAATGATAAAGTTGATCAAATATTCAGCAAGCCCCAACTTGAAAGATAAATATTTGAAACGAGTGCCAATTGGCAAGCTTATTAAGAGTGACTAGATTTAGATTTGGTAGTGGAACAATGTTATTTATAGTGTTCATTAAAGAAGGGATCAGATTTAATGTGCTAATGCCATTGCAGATTATAATATGGGAGTTAATAATTGCAGTTTTTAATTACGTCATGTTAGAATTTTTGGGTGAGATACCATTATCTATGCTTTTTCCAGATTGCAAAAGGATGAGGAAAGTGTAGGGTCCAGATTTATTTTATGGGCGTTGTTCAAAATTCCAAATAAACAATTATAAAAAATAAATCAATTTAATAGTTAAATGTTGGAAATATTAATTACGTGTTGTTGTGTATCTAGTTTATGCACGCTTAGTCAGCCTGTCAGTGTTAGTCTACAATGTCAATCAGTCTGTCACGAGATGGCACACATGTCTCACTATATTTAAGTAGTTGCATAGCAGTTCACAAGTCAAGTTCTTCAATAGATTTCAGTCAGAAATTTATTATTGTCTTTAATATGTGTTCTAGTGGATTACAAGAGAAGTTGGTGGTTGTGTCTATGTAAAAGAAATTAGAGTCATTATCAAATATGAGAGGAGAGGAGAGGAGAAGAAGTCTGAGTAGAGAGATGAAGCTTGTAGAGAAGAAATCAAGAGTGTTGAGAGCACAAGCCTTGTGTGTTGGATTGAACCTTTTGTATGCATTTTCTTTCATGAAAAAGATAAAATACTTTTCCTTTTTGTTTTATGTGAGTTCATTCTTACAGAAGGTAAAAGGTTTTGTCTAAGGAATTCAAATTACCCTGCTCAAATTTAGGACCATGTCATTATATATCGTGACAAAACTAAGTTCTAAGCTTTGGGTTCATAAAATTTCAAATGGTAAAAAGTATTTACTTTTATGTGCATAGTAAATATCATACTACGCAGTAGACTATGAATAGCAAAAGTACGCAGTAAAACACAAACTGCATGGTAATTTTCTAGATTTGGTATCAAAGCATGTTTAGGAAGAGAAAAATATTTGTTTCAAGAAGGGGGTGACTTTGAAGAATTAAAAAAATGGCTTCCACATTTGGTGCGAAAATGTCAAGTCTGCAAACTCCAATTTTTATAGGAAAGAATTATGAATATTGGTCTTTGACCATGAAGGCTCTATTCATAGGTCAATATGTATAGGAGATAGTTGAAAATGGATATGTGGAACTAACAAATTAGGCATCACACAATGCTCTCACACAGGCTGAGAAGGATGCTTTGAAGGAACATAGGAAAAAAATGGAAAATCCATGTTTTATATATATCAAGCAATGCATGAAATCATACTCCCAAGAGTAGCAGAAACAAAGACCACTAAGGAGGCATGGGAAACCCTGCAAATTGCTTATCAAGGTATGGACAAAGTAAAGACTGCTAAATTACAAATTCTTAGAAGAGATTTTGAAACTCTATCAATGAAATATACAGATTTAGTAGAATCATTTTATACTTGAGTTATTGGTTTTATTAATAAAATGAAATCCCATGGAGAAGCCATAGATGATAGGAAGGTTTTGGAGAAGGTGCTTAGAATTATTCCCCAATAATTAGAGACCTTAGTTGTGACCTGGGAAGAAAACAAATATTTGTCTGAGTTTACTAATGATGAGTTGCAATCCTCACTCATCAATCATGAAAATAGATTAAATAGATAAAATACATCATTAGAAGGTGCATTTGCAACAAATCCATCGATAAGTCATGGAAGAGGAAGGGGGATATCTAATTATAGAGGTAGAGGAAGAAGTTTTCCTAGAGGAGGACGTAACAACAGTCTTGCAAATGTTGTTGGTAGAGGTCAACGTCATAATTCTAGTCAGCCAAGTGGCCAAAGACTTGATAAATCTTGAATACAATGTCAGTATTGCAATAAATTTGGGCATTATGCATATGAATGCAAGAAGAAACAACATGAATGGAGTAAGCAAGGTCAAAACTAATCAAGCAACACTTGCACTTCCATTAGCACAATGTTTATGGCATGTGCATCCCCAGTTGAATGTAATGTTTCCCAAGAAATTCCCTGTGATATATGGTATTTAGATTCAGGTTGCAGTAATCATATGACTAGAAATTTAGATTTGTTTTCTAGTTTGGATAAATCAGTTCAAACTGATGTTACACTTGGAAATATTATCCAAGTCACTGCTTTGGGAAAAGGTACTGTTGTTATTCTAACCAAAAAGGGAAAGTAGAAAGTTATCCCTGGTATTTATTATGTCGATGGCCTAAAACATAATTTATTAAGTATTGGGAATATGTTGCAAAAGGGCTATAGAGTCTACATGAAGAACAATCTTTGTGTAATTTTGGACATGTACCCAAGTAAGCAACTCATTTCCAAAGTTCAGATGACAAGCAATCATATGTTTCCATTAAGAATAAATCCAGCTATGAAGGGAAAGATAAATCAAGTTGTCCATGAAGCACAAAATGGGGAATCTGGAGTTGCATTCAAGAAAGAAAATGAAGAAGTGGATAAGTCCTATTCCAAGGAAGAAAAAGACAATGGTGCAAAAATACAAGTAGCATTTTAGATAGAGATAAATGATGAATATTGGTTGTGGCACTTCAGATTTGGGAACTTTAATTTTGGAGGGTTGAAGCTACTACACATGAAGAATATGGTGAAAGGATTGCCATTGATTAAAAAACCAAAAGTAATATGTGAAGGATGCATATTTGGAAAGCAACATAGAGAGTCATTTCCAGTTGGAAATTCTTACATAGCACGTGCACCACTTGAAATTGTACATTCATGTATCTACGGGCCAATGCAAACACCATCCATAGGAGGCTATACTTCTTTTCTCACATTTATTGCTGATTTCACAAGAAAAACTTGTGTTTATTTCTTAAATCATAAATCTGATGCATTTGGATGTTTTCAGCAGTCCAAGGCACTTGTGGAGAAGTAAAGAAACTACTACATCATATTTTGAAGGATAGATAGAGGTGGTGAATATATATTGAATGATTTTCTAAATTTTTGTAAATTTCATGGCATACATAAGCAATTTACTGCACGCTATACACCATAGCAAAACAATGTTGCAGAAAGAAATAGTAGAACTATGATGGATATGGCACGTAGTATGATAGAAGCCAAACATTTCTCAAATGAATATTGGGCTCAGGTAGTAGAAAATATTGTATACATTATGGATAGATGTCCAATGAAGAGTGTGAAGAACGAAGTTCCTCAAGAAGCTTGGACAGGTATGAAACACAATGTCTCTCATTTAATTTTTTTTGGTTGTGTCACATATGCTCACATTCCAGATGAACTAAGAAATAAATTAGATAACAATGGACAAAAATGTATATTTTTTGGGTATCTAAAAGACACAAAAACATACAAATTGTATTACCTTGTCATAAGGAAGGTTATAAATAGTCATGATGTTTAGCTTGTGGAAGATGAAGCATGGTATGGACGTATAGAAAATATAGTAAAAATTGTAAATCATGTCGCAGATTATGATATGAAAGAATAAATGGTTCAAACAAAACATACAAGTCAAAATGTCACAACATTTTCCACCCATAGGACTGCACGACATGTCATATCTCAATCTACCATGCCACAAGTCGCAGTAGAAGTTACACCAACAAAAACTTATAGTGTGCAACAAACTCCAACAAGCATTCCAAGGAGTTCTACATCGCCAGATCAAACATTAGAAAGCCTATTGCCAAAAAAGACAAGAAGCCTATGAGATATATATAATGCTGAAACAACAAATTCATTTTTAGTTTTTGCATTATTTTCTCAAATAAATGATCCACTAACTTTTGAAGAATCTATCAAAGATGATGTATGGGCACAAGCCATGGATGAAGAAATTGAATGCATTGAAAATAATCAAACATGGGAATTGGTAGATGCGCATAAAGACAATGATGCAATAAGTGTCAAATGGATTTATAAAACCAAGCAAGATGTAGATGGAAATGTGCAGAAGCATAAGGAAATATTAGTTGCAAGAGTGTTCACACAAAAACTTGGTATAGATTTTAATGAAGCATTTGCACCTATTGCACAAATGGACACAATTAGAACAATTTTGGCCATTCTTGCACACAAAAAATGGTTTGTTTATCAAATGGATGTTAAGTATGCATTCTTAAATGATTATTTGGAGGAAGAAGTGTATGTGGAACAACCACAAGGATACAAAGTTCTAGGACAAGAAAAAAAAGTATACATATTGAAGAAAGCTCTTTATGGATTAAAGTAAGATCCTAGAGATAAGTTGGTAATATAGTCGCATTGATTCCTACCTCATTCAAAATAGTTTTTCAAATAAGTGAATGTAAACCATTGTTGTACACCAAAGTCAACAAGCAAGGTAACATGTTAATTGTTTGTTTATATGTTGATGATTTAATCTTCACTAGTGATTTTTGCATTGAAGATTTTAAATCAGTCATAGAGCTTGTGAATTTGAAATGAATGACTTGGGGCTTATGAGATATTTTTTGGGTATTGAAGTCCATCAGTCCAAAGATGGTATATTTATTTCACATTACAAATATTGAAATGAAGTCATGAAAATATTCAATATGGTTAATTTCAAACATGCGCTAACACCAATGATAACAGGTTTGAAATTGAGCAAAGAGGATGATGGATAAAATATTGATCCTACACTATTCAAAAGGTTGGTTGGAAGCCTTATGTATCTTACTGCGATACAGACATATATTATGTATGGATTCATATTACTCTAAAGCTTTGTGGAGTCCCCAAAAGACTCACATTGTAAAGTAGGTAAAAGAATTCTGATATATGTAAGTGCCACAAAATAATTTGGCATATTTTATTCTACTTCAAAATATTTCAGACTTGTTGGATACTTTAGAGGAAGAGAGGATCTACGTTAGTGAAATGAAAGTTCTCGACGTTTCAATCCTTACTGTAGGATCATCATCAGGAGACAGTGAAGTTTGATGATGATCCTACAGTAAGGATTGAAACGTCGAGAACTTTCATTTCATTAACGTAGATCCTCTCTTCCTCTAAAATATTTCTCTGCGTATGGCACTCTATAAACTTGTTGGATACACTGACAGTGATTATGGAGACATGACGGATGATAGAAAAATCACATCTGGGTATACTTTTGATTTTGGCACAGGTGTTGTATCACGGGCTTGAAAGAAACAACCCATTCTAACTCTTTCTTCAGGTAAAGCTGAGTATGTTGCATCTACAAGTGCTGCATGCCAAGCTATTTGGATGCACATAATGTTAAGATATATGTTGTAGTGCCAGGAAGAACCCATAGCAATTTAATGCGAAAACAGTTTAGCCATTGCATTGTCAAAGAACCATGTGTATCACAAGAGAACCAAGCATATACACCATGTATCATTTCATCCGAGAATTGGCAAATAACAAAGAAAATTGTTTAGATTTTTGCAGGTTTGAAGATTAGCCGAAAGACATATTCATGAAACCATTTGCAAGGGATACTTTAGAGTATTTGTGCAGTTGTTTAGGAGTTGTTGATTTTTTCAAGTAACTCAAACTCCTAAGTTAGTTCCATTTAATTTTAATTTTGATGTAAGTTTTTGTGTTAAAACTCCAACTGCTCATAATTAAGGGGGAGTGTTGGAAATATTAATTATGAGTTGTTGCGTCTCCAGTTTGCGTTGGCTCAGTTAGTATATCATTGTGAGTCTGTCTGTCAAGATATGGCGCACATGACTTACTATATTTAAGCAGCCACATAGAAGTTCAGAAGTCAAGTTCTTAGGTAGATTTAAGTTAGAAATTTATTACCATCTTTAATATGTATTTTGGTGACTTCCGAGAGAAGTCGATGGTTATGTTTATGTAAAAGAAATCAGAATCATTATAAAATAGGAGAGGAGAAAACAAGAGGTTAGAGTACAGAGTTGAAGAGCTCTTAGAGAAAAAAGCAAGAGTGTCATTGTAATTGTTCCTATTTTGTTTCCATAATATATTTACACATACACTTAGTTTCATTCCTAAGGGTATTTCATGTCACACACATTTTCTAAGTTCAAGAGCGTGAAAATCATGGATAAGTTTATTTTATGAAAAAAGATAAAATACTTTGCCTTGTTTTATGCAAGTTCATTTTTACTGTTCGTAAAAGGTTTTGTCTAAGAAATTCAAATTACTGCATGCAAATTTAAGACCATGTATTTATATATCGTAGCAGAACTAAGTTCTAATTAGGTTTGGGTTCATAAAAGTTCAAATGGTAAAAGGTTTTGTCTAAGAAATTCAAATTACTGCGTGCAAATTTAAGACCGTGTATTTATATATCGCCGCAGAACTAAGTTCTAATTAGTTTTGGGTTCATAAAAGTTCAAATGGTAAAAAGTATTTGCTTTTATATTTGCGCAATAAATATTATACGACATAGTAAACTGCGAATAGAAAAATTGGGCAGTAAAACTCAAATGCGTGGTAATTTCCTAGATTAAAGAGCCATTTATTTTATTTACTTAATAATTAAATTGGAGTTATACAACCTCTTATTGTCCATTCCTAATTCGAAGCTCCTTTATGGAAGGTGCACTAACTAAAGAGTAGGGTCAATTTAAGAGTTGAAGGACCATTTATTTCACTTATTTAATTATTAAAAGATAACTGATACAACCTTCTATTTTATGTGTCTAAGTAATGGCAACTTGTCCAAACTCGTATTATCCATGCCTCATTGAAGGGTGAGTTCTCCTTCAACTACTTTGATGTTCTTAAATGGCAGGTGCACTAACTGTTAATTAGAGGTACTGGTGTTATAACTATGGACTAAAAGGACGGTTTCATGAGAGGTAGTTGACAATCAATATTTGGAATTTTGAATAATAGGTTGTGAGCAATGAAATTATGTAAGTAGTTTTGATGCTCATCTTAATATTCTTCAGCTTATTCTCCCACTCTTGATTGTTGATTTGTTATATGCTCACTATGTTATTGATTTGTGCCACAGTACTAGTTTGTTATACATTACATCATATTACAATAAGACCATTTATAGATTGTTAGTGCCTAGATTGAATTTATAGTCATCTACACACAGTGAAGAATTTAGTGAGAAGACCATATAAAGTTCTGTTCATCAGCTCTAACAATGGAACGACTCTCTACGCTAGATTTTCCAATGGAACCGTAGCTACTGGTCAAGCATCCATAATTTTGCCAATGTTGCAGTGAATACAAGCAACCCAGATCAGCTTAGACCCTTTGCGGAAAAACATATTGTTCTTGAATTTGTTGCACACAAAACAATCAGTTAATCCTTTCAAGAGATGTATAAACAGAGTGAATGCCCTAGCTCCGAGTTCCGACAACAATCCTTTCATGGGATGTATAAAAATAGTGAATGGTCTCGTTCTGAGTTCCAACAACAACCCATAGGTTTTCCAACATAAGCGTAGGTAGTCTTGTAAATGCAAGAATATATTTGCCCATGTAGTTGTGTGGATAGAGATATTGTGGACAAAATAGATAGGTAGCTATGCCTTCGAAGTAATTTTTAAAGGCAACAATACTTTGATCAATATAATAAATATTTATATCACATAAACAATATTCTGATTTAAAAAAAAATATATTGAACTTAGTAAGAAGATGTGGATCCAAAGAACAAATACAAGTTATTGAATTGATTCACACAAAATATTCCTTTATTCCATTGGCCCATTGTGTAAAAATAGCTAATCCACTAAAATCAGGGATCAAACGGTCAAATCCACACACACTACCAATCCCTTAATCCACCTCAATGCATAGATATAACTTACTGGTAGCACAGATTCTCTAGCAGGAGAATCCATGAGCAACAGTAAGGATAACTAGGCCAAATAGCCAGAACAGAAAGACGACATGAATAACCTAGAAACAGAGAATGCATAGAGGGAACATAAAACACTATTCAGAATATAGACTATATTCTGCCATCAGAGCCTGACAAGCAGGGGGGGTTTTGGTAGATCTGAAGGCAAAAGGCCCAGCCATTCTTTCATCGGAATCAATACCGTTGTTGTGGGTTAGGTAGACTGGAGCGCGGTTGATGTCGGTTTGAATGTTGCATGATGTGGGATTGCTCAGTGTATATGCCTCACAGGCCTCGTGCTCGTGTTCACCCTTTACAGTGATACTAAAAAGCCCATTGTTGTCGGTGAGTTCTTCATTATAGAATAACCTTTTACCAGCATGATCCTTGCACTCAACAGCTACAGTGGCACCTGCAAAGCACTCGTAATTTAAATAGGGGAGAGAGAGTAGGCCGACATATTGAAAGTTTCCAATTGATGGACTGTTTTATTATTCGAGTTAGGATTAGGTTGGGCAGGCAGCTGAGGCTGTATTGGTATATTAGGAACAGGATTATTCTGCAGCTGCAGCTGCGACTGCTGAGGTGGGTATTGGGGACATTGAGGAAATTGAGGGTATGGAGGAGAATATGGTGACTGTTGAGGTGGAGGTGGTTGGAGGAACTGATTCCCATGAGGGAAGTTCCTCCACCTAGGAGACCACGATGTAGGTTGATGTGGTGGCTGTGCCCAAGGACCCCATGACTTAAAGTTTTGCATTGCAGGTTGGGAAGGATTCCACTGAGCATAATTTGAAGGGAATTGTGTATTCACATTTTGCATATTATTATTCCAATAGCTCATATTATTCAAAAATGGAAACGAGTCCAGAGGCATACCTTGATTTCGAGGCTGCCAAGGTTTCTTCTGTGCAATGAAATAGGCTGATTCCACTTCTGGAGTTGATGCCTGCAGGACAGCCTTCAATTGGGGAAGTGTGGGACATTCTTTCATGTCATGGTTCAACTCACACAGCTGACATACTTCTACTTTGTCAAGAGGGCATTCTTTCAGTGGATGATTCTTTCTACATCGGGGACAGAACACACCTAGAGTGAGATCTTCCACTGCTTGTCTTTGTTTTGCCTTAAGGACATCAATCTCCGAAGAGATGGAGCTCATCATTTCTGTTTTAAAATTTTCAAGGAGATTACCTATCTCTGCACATGTAGCTCCTCCATTGGATGACTTCTGAGTTCTGTCGAAGACATCATGTTCCAGCTTATCCTGTTTATCCTGCTTATTATTCCTGGAAGATCCCCTGGAGCATCTCTTACATAATTCCACAATCGTCTCAAAAGGTTCCTTGGAGATATCTTCCTTTCCTAACAGATTTAATGTGTCTAAACAATCATCCCTGATCCCTCGAAGCAAGATGATCTTGAGCACGTCCAGCCCCATGTTCGTCTGCCCGGCTCTTTGCACATTGTACAGCAGCCTTTCTACAAAATCCTCTAGACTTTCATCCTCCTTCTGCACCATCTTGAATAATTCCTCTCTTTTGTCCCTGGTGTTACAATATTCTTGATATTTCTCCAGGAATACTTGTTTCATCTTGTTCCAATTAGCAACAGTTCCTCCCCCAAGGCTCATGAACCATCATAATGCATTGTCCTTCAGGGTGGCGGGAAAAAGTTTCAGCTTTTGGGCATCTGTGACATAATCATAGCTGCGACAGAGGATATCAAATTCAAAAACGAATTCATCTGGATCCTCAGCCGCCCTGCCATGGAAGCGAGGCAACACCGATGGTGAGATGTTCTTCATAGGAGCTGTCCCTTCTAGCTGTTGAATTGGAAATTGTAATGTAGCCGTAGTTCCTTCTGGCAGGGAGTGATTTTCATGATGGTATTCTACCATTGCCTCTTCCTCTTCGTTCTCATGTCTGTTATTCATCTTTTCTTCTGTATCCTCTTCTTCGTTCGTCCCTGCGTTCTTTTCCTCAGTTGTAACAGCTGCGTATTCTTCAGTTGTAGCAGCTGCGTACTCCTCAGTTGTAACAGCTGCGTATTCTTCAGTTGTAGCAGCTGCGTACTCCTCAGTTGTAACAGCTGCGTATTCTTCAGTTGTAGCAGCTGCGTACTCCTCAGTTGTAACAGCTGCGTATTCTTTAGTTGTAGCAGCTACGTATTCAGTTGTGATAGCTGCGTCAGCTGTACCTTCCTTAGCAGGGGTGTATAAGGGAGTCACAGCTGCTCCTGTATTCTCCACTGTGGACGTTGGCATTCAAAAATCGGCAGGGTTTCGTCTGATAGGAGTTTCTTGATGACGAGCCCTGGTGGATGAATCAGTTCTGTCAACAAGATCGTCGATGAATGTTCTTCTTCCCAATTGTTGTCCTCGACCACGACCCGAACCACCTACGCTGTTAGTAATTTGTGGGGTTTTGGGAGTTGGGAGGTGATCGCGTTTTACCCTCCTTGTATTCATGCGAACCAAATCATTTCAAAGAAAAGACTGACCAGAAATAATTACCAGATGCAACCAATGATCAATGTTTAATTTTTATCCTTCCCCGGCAACGGCACCAAAATGTCAAGCACTCTATATGCAGATAAATTGTTAACAACACACATAGAGCATATGAAATTTATTGTCAACCCGAGAAAGTCTTTTTATTTCAAAGGATAAGTGCACAATCTATGCTTAAACACCAAACCATTAGAAGTGAATACTTTTATCTTCTATCATCCATGTTCATCCCAAAAATATATACAATCCCAATTTCCTTCTAACTGCTACACTTCAATTCCTCTCTATCATGCATCAATAAGAAATGGTATCAGATCTAATCAACAATTGCAGGAAAGAAATCTCATTCGTATTCTAGAACAATCACTTATCTGATCTAATCACTCTGGAAATCATAAAGCATAAACTGAACATTAATCTAGAAATCCAATTGCAACAGATTAAGTCAACTATTCTAAGAAATTGAATTGCAGAATGGAAATCAACGATCACAACAGAAAATATAAATTGCCAGGACTCATGGGATCACAACTTTAACTGTAAGATGAACACAGCTGTGTATAACTGCAATTGAAACGAATAAAGCAAACCTTACTCAATCGACTATTATTCTACACCATTCACCAATCTCACAGAAATATAATCTTTAACTATACTGAAAATCCACACAATAATTATTGCTGCTGCGTACAAAAGGAAAGAACAAAGCATCACACAACAATGAATTCAAAATCCTATTTTAACTCAGCAATCTCTATGGAAGACGGGCCCAGCCTTCACATAGAGACGCTGGCTGAACAACATGAACTCCTTTAGCTCAGAAGTAACCCCTTATATTAACAGAAGAATGAGTACACAGTTTTGCTCGGCTGCTAATACAATGAATTAATTGTCTGCTGTTCCACCCCCTGGGTCGAGGAAACTCCCCATATTTATATAACATCTAATCCTATAATCGGGCAGCCATGAAGATCTCTGATCTTCAGGCGCCCTAAATAACTAGCTGTTACAATACGTGGCAGAACAGAAACATCAAGATATGAGAAAGTTATCAATTGACCCAAGAGTGGCAGTCCTTCCAGCTCACAGCTAACTCGAGCAGCAACATACTCAAGATAGCGCATTCTGTTACAACTGCCTTGTCACAGCTGTGCCTTAATTGATGATTCGAGCCCCAAGGTCCCTTTTTCAAGCAACGAACATCCCTTTCTTCACGACTTGTTCAGCCCCGTCTTCCTGCAGTCCATTTATCTCAACTACCTTCATAAATCGTAACATGTTAGCACAACTGAGAGATACACAGCTTTAATTATCACAATCATAGGCATTCATAAGATAAAACAATGATTAGTCATACCTGGGTAATTTTGAGGGAATAAAGTGAGGACAACAGGTCTAATTAACATGATAAATGGTGTAAGACAGGGGCAATAAAGATGATTGAAGATGATTGAAAAGGGGCAATTCTGAGCTCAACAGTTCCCAGTTGCCGGATGAGAATCTTTAACTTAGGGGACCATAGTTCCTGTGGATGCCGTGGAATAGGGACTAACGAAATCTAGCTGATCGATTGTCACAATATTTACTTCATGTGGAAAGCAAATAATTCTGAATAAAGAGGAAACGACCTCTTTCATAGCGTAAATCCAATTCCTACCCAGGAGAAGGTTGTAGTCGATGGGTGCATCAGCCACCTTGAATTCAATAGCAATGGTCCTTGATATCATAACTTGAATGTTAGTAGTGTCAAAATTGATAATGTTAGGACTTCCCTCATCCTAAACCCCTAAAGCGCGTAAAAGGGCATTCCTTTGAGAAGGACATGCCTGTAAAACCTCGAGAGCCGACATGGCACACTGAGTCTGAGCCAAATCTTCCACAATAGAGTAGTTCTGGGCGGCTTGAGCATTGGGATTATGCGTAGAGCGCTTGAGAACACCTTTCGGTATCCGTGGCATGGTAGTGGGCTTCTCGATATGCAAAGAGGTATCGGGAGGAGGAGGAGGCTCATTCCCCATATTCGGTTTTGGTGCATCATAATCACGTTGGCGAATAGCAACACTAACCTCTGATTTTACCATATTTATGCATCCAAAACCACTGGTATGAGAAGCGGACATTGAAGTAACAGTAGTCCAATAACCAATAGCGAGAGCATTCGAAGCCATATTCTGATGATGTGGAAGGGGATCTTTAAACACAGCTGGGCTTTGTGCAAATGCTTCGATGCTTCTTCAATCCGAGGACACAAATGAGTAAGGTGATCTTCCCCACAAAGCTTGCAAGGGAATTTCACTTTACGCCTAGGTTTATGGTCCCCACCAGCATTTCCCCCGTCCCAAAGAGGGTTGGCGTTCTCTTTTTGAGGAGTATTATGATTACTACAATTGTTCCCATTATTCCTGCCCTTGCGATTATTTCTCCCCTTCTTCTTACCACCAGGTTGCTGGTTACCCGATGGGTTCATCGATTGCATCGCGTGTACATTGGACTATGGGGTGGAAGTGGACAAGGTGTGAACCTGTCCGGGAGTAGACTGGTTAAGTGACAAATTTTGCATTTGATTAGCAACCAAATCTACAGGTCGAGTACTTTCGGATCCAACAATGCCATCGCATGTGGTCCAGGAACTGGCTTGGGCTCATGTCATGATTGCGATGCATCAGGAATAATGTCATAAAGAATGCCAGACTGAGCATAGAGTAAATCTAGTTGCTGGATTTTGAGTATAGCTTGTTCCTCAGTCGTAATGCCAGACATCGATACATCCTTAGAAATGTATGGAAGCAAAGACTTGAGAAACCATTCCAACAGAAACTATGGAGGAATGTTGTCTTTCACTAACCTCTTTCATCGACACCACTCTTGAACGTGATCGTATATGTGTGTGGTCTTATCCTGACAGAAGGTAGAAAAGAGTTTAGGTCCAGTATCGTAGCGAATAGGCAGCTGGAAATGATCCAGGAAAACCAAGCCTATCTCATTGAAACCCCTGTACATGCCCCCAGGAAACTTGACATACCACTTTGCGGCTGCCCTGTGAGGGTGCGTTGAAATAGTCTCAAACGAACGAAATCATGATTTAACGAGTTTGATGAGCACCAAAGGTGAAAAGTCGTAACGTGATCACCCGGATCCTCACCACCCTTCCCCTCAAACTTGGGAATGTCCGAAGGGAGCTTGGTGGGGATTAGAAGCCAATTAGGATGATGACACACCAGATCATTCGTGAGCTTCGAAAGATCCAGAAGATTCAATCGAGCAAGGAATGGAGGATGTGGTTGAAAAGCTTGATTATACAGACCTGAAGGATAGGATTGATCATGACCATACTGTTGATAACCTCCTCCAACTTGACTCATGTGAGAGTAAGAAAGTATATAGGTATTATGAGCACCGTAATGGGGTGGGTTGT
Organism: Larix kaempferi; assembly: GCA_027924585.1. Taxonomy (NCBI): domain Eukaryota; kingdom Viridiplantae; phylum Streptophyta; class Pinopsida; order Pinales; family Pinaceae; genus Larix; species Larix kaempferi. The sequence continues at coordinate 3,151,129 of BSBM01000153.1, forward strand.
AATGAGGGCCAGCACCGACTGTATTATAGTAAGGGTTACCACCATAATTATGGGGCATATAAGTATTACTCATAGCGGGAACCGTGTTGTAATGGCCACGGTTGTGAGGTATGTTCCTACCTCCCCCGTAAGTACTATTGGTGGTAGGAGTGGTTGTATAATTATAAGGTATATTCCCACCCCCTACTTAAGCGTTACTAGTAGAAGGAGCAGTCGTATAGTGACCATAAGTATAAGGTATATTCCCACCCCCTACATGAGTGTGACTAATAGCAGGAGCAGACGTAAAAGTATACGTTATGTTTCCACTCTTGGTATTAGGAGGATTGTTAACATTAGCAAACGTGCTCCTGGTTTGACATGTAGAGGCATGTGTATTATACTGTGGAATGTGAGCCGTATTGTGAACAGTATTCCCACCAGGAGGGGTAGTACTAGGAGGCGACCTCCCTCCAAGATTTGGAATGTTTGGAGGAATGTAGCTCGTCCCATACTGATGTGTGTGAGTGGAAGGTGCAGTGCTCCCAGCGAGGGTAGTGGCCCCTGTTAACACCCAAAAAGTGTTCACTACCTCATCTACGACATTATATGGCTCATTTGTCCATTTTCCTACCATATTTCCCTTAAAAACCCAAAAAATCCCACTAACAAGCCTCCAAAAGGCCTAAAATGCCTCCAAAAGGCCACAAAACCCTTAAAATAGCCTAAAAAGGCTAAAAAACCCCCTTTTTCCTCCAAAAATAGCAAAAACCCCCTAAAAAGGGAATAAAAAATATAAAATAATGAGGAAAAGGAGGAAAAAAACCCTATACAGCTGCCCTAAACCATGGGTCAGCACTCCACCACCAAAAAAAACTAGAAGTAGGTGATTTGGGAGGATTGAACCTTGGACCTCACACCCATTATCCCAACACCCTTACCACTATACCACAAGTAGTTCTTATTCTGCCAAAATCTCTCTCGAAACCCTAGTTCACCATTGAACTACTTTCACCTTGAGAGCCTCTTTTGGCCCATTCCCACCATTGGAGAAAGAGAAGGAGCACATTGGAGCTTGGAGCAACCCTCTTGGACATTGCAAAGAGCTTCATCAACCTTCACATTGAAGGTAATATTAATACAAAACCATTGTTTACAAATTGTTGTTTATGTTTCATGCACATGTTTAGAGTAGTTTCTATTTCTGTTTTAGTTTAATTATTTCCATTTACTGAACTGCTACTAAGGAGTCCCTTCTCCTTAGTAGGTGCTCATTTGCACATGCTAGAGGTAAAACCCTAGCTGCAGCCCCAGTGATTGCAGTGTTTCCAACACCATGACTAGTGCTAGCATGACTACCAGACGTGGTGGAAGTATTACCTATGTTCAAACTAGGCATACCATGGGAGAACGGGGTAGTGTTGGTCGTAGGACCTGTGTTAACATATGACTCGGGCATCCCATATAGGAAATTACGTGGATTCGAAGGATCGAACGGGTTGTCCTCGTGCGGATCCGACCCAAACAAACTAGGTTAGGTCTCAGGTTGTGTATTGCCCCCCGCCATGCCTCTCTAAGAGTAGGAGGAGCAAAAGCATCTTCAACTCTATCCGACAGAGTCGTAGGGATTTCTCCCATGCCAGAAACAGTGATAAAGTTAGCGCAAAACATGTCAAAAGAATCAGAGGAATTGGAGAGGGCCTTTCGGCGTCCCCTCGGAACAAGACGTGTAGCTTTGGCGGCCAGTAAACCAGCCAACCGATGATATTGACAGAGAGTAGGACCTCGTTCCACTATACCTATGAAAGGTCAATAAATCAAAGCGTCCCCTAATAGCCAAACTAACAATCAAAGAACAAAGAGCACACACCTAAGAAACTATAGCCAAATGCACACAAACAGGACTGGGACTGGCTTAACGGCCTCCCGACACTACAACTGGTATGTCTCACTTAGGAGATGCTTGAGACTCCCAAACTATAATTGAAGGTAACAAAATCAGTTATAAGGGTTCCCAGACTTCACTACATGCACAGGGTCAAATCCCTAGACAATAGGCAACTGTGCTGTCCAACCCCTATCTGACTCAGGACAACCGCAGTATAACCACTAGGAATGCCCTATGCATTACCTAGGTAAGGAAAATAAGGTCACCACAATATAACCAATGCTCAGGGGACAGTCGCAAGTGGGTGCAATGAACCTGCAATAATTAATTAATGCAAATACACGAGATATCAGAAATAATAGAACTTAGAATCACTTTTATATTGATCACGGGCCACTTCGAGGGGGCAACCTCCTTTGAGCAAGCTCAATACAATTAACTTCACGGTGCCTTCAATGACCTCAACACACGCTTATATACTAAGTCTATGCCCAATACTATGAGTTAAAACCATGGGACATATAATACTACGGGATGACTTACAAAGCATATGCGTCCAATACTATGGGTCAATACTATGGGCTAATATAAACTATGGATCAACAAATACTACGGGACGACTTACAAAGCATATGCATCCAACAAAAATATACTAACATAGTAAAGAGAAGGGTTGAAACGGGTTCCTAACATCCCCTCTCCCTTAGAAAAAGCTTTGTCCTCAAAGCTTTGGTTGGAGAAATTACTACAGAATCTGAAGGAGTGGTTCCCCAGTAGCATCCTCGGTTTGCATTTCGGGCCACTAACGCCTTTGGAGTGTCAAGGAGGATTGCTTGGAAGGCTGTAGACGAAGAAGAACCCTATCAGCTGCATGGAAAATGCGCTCAGAACGGTGCTGATCGACTTGTTGTTTCAGGCGAATTCTAGCCATGTGAAGATTGTTCTGTAGAATGAAAAGAATCTGATCGCGGTTTTGAAGAACTGAGTCAATTTCCTGAACTAGGGAGCTACTAAGGGTGTATGGAAGAAGAATTGGCGGTGTCTGTCCATAGACTGCTTCATATGGTGTCCTTTGAGATGTGGTATTGTACCACCAGAGCACTGCTAGGAAATCCATAGAAATAGTTGGCCAAAGCTGTGTAAGGATGGGCAAGGGTTTGAGCAATCTCGAAAGGAGTGTCGTTGCACCCTTGTTGACCTAGAAAGTATCACAGTCAGCCACCATTTGTTGAATTGTCATTGTCAATCCCTGCCAAAAGAAGTTACATTGTTCCCGGTCATACATGTGGAAGAACCCAAAGTGCCCTGCTGATGAAGAAGCATGGAGTTCATAGAAGAGATAGCCCTGTTGAACATATTGCAACCAATTTGGAACAAGCAGATAAAGAGATGTAAGAGAAACTGGGTCATCAATTGTGTGAGAAGGAGCATCTGCCACCATATTGTACTTACCCTTCTTATAAGTGATCGCATAGGGATAACCCATTTCAGGTGTGTTGGGTAGGAGACCCATTGTTCCAGGAAATTTTTCAGACTCTGGAGATCAGTCTTGATGTAGAAATAATTCCCTAATAGGGATGGCTGCCATGTCGGTACTGCATGCAAAATAGCCATCATTTCCTGTTGAGATGTAGACATGGCGAAATGCTTACTGGAAAGGTCTCTTGAAGGCGGAAATCCCACTGGTGCAACAAAGACACCTGCATATGTATCCAAGGAAGTAGTGGAGACCGTTTATAGGTGCATTTGAAGGGAATGGAGTTGAGCGATGACGCCATGTGAATTCTTCTTAAGGAGCTTTTCCAGGCGATGTGAACTGATGATGCATAGAGACCCTGGTTGTAAGCCTGTAAATTTGTGTTGTGTCCCATTGACTGAAAATTGCATCCAAAGTTCAGCAAAATCCCATAAGATGGGGCCAAGTGTGCGTAACCATTGAATGCCCAAAACCACATCACATCTGCCTAAGGACAAGGAAAACATGTCAGAGCGCAGGTGATAATCTTCCAGAGAGATACGCACATTGTGACACTTTCCCTTGCAAGGTAAGGTGCCTCCATTGGCAACCATGAGTTCAAAGTTGGAGCAAAGATGGACAAAACAATCATCCTATTTGGCGATCCGGGGGTCAATGAAGTTATGAGTGCTACCAGAATCAATGAGTATGGTAAGAGGAAGCTTCTCGAAGCATCCCCTGACCCGCATTGTTTGTGGGGTGGTGATGCCGGTTACAACATGGAGAGAGATCTCGGGTGGGTCGTCCTAAGATGGGGTGTCAACAGGCGGGTGCTGAATGTCGACCTGGTCATCTACTATATCTGGAGCTTCTTCACCAAGTTCAGAGCCAGGCAAAGAATACACATCTAAGAGATAGAGCTTTTGTTGAACACATCGATGTCCCCAAGTGAATTTCTCATCACAATTATAACAAAGCCCTTTTTCTCGGCGTGCCTGCATCTCGGTTTCAGACAAATGCTTGATAGGAGTTGGTCGAGGAGCTGGCGGGATGGGAGGTCGTTGAGAAACCATATTTCAAAAGGGAACAAAAGTGGGTTTGGAGTGCTGTTGGGTTGCAATCTTGTCTTCTACCAACTTAGCCAAACCTAGGACTTGCCATCATTGTGTTGGGACATAACATTTTAACCTCTGACCAGATATCATCCTTAAGACCCACTGATAAAAACAACTCCTGTAGAATTCATCAGAAAATCCCTCTGTGTGATTGGCTAGGTTCTCAAATTCTGTTTGATACTCTCTTACTGTGCCAATTTGGTGAAGTTTAGTGAGTGCTCCTGTGAATTCATCAAAAGCACTAGGACCAAATCATGGCAAAAGGAGTTGGCAAAAATATGTCCAGTTTGGCTAGGGAAGAGCTTTGAATGTACCAACGGTACCATTGAAGGGCTTATTGTTCCAAATGAAAGGATGCAAGTGGAACTTTTTGGACATCAAAAGTATTATGCAGACTGAAATATTGTTTTGCTCGGTATATCCATCCAGTCGGATCAGTACCATTGAAGCGAGGAAAACCAAGCTTCGGCCCACGAAAATTGCTGGAAGAAGAGAATCTGGTGGCTGCAAAAGATTCTGGCTGTCGGTTATTGTTTATGGCTGAATACTGAAGATGGAGGCTGAGAAATTTTTCATCCAGATCTTGGAGTTTGGTTTGGATGGCTGCAAGTGCTTCCTCCATGGTTTTTGCTCCTGCGCGGGTGACAACCACAACCAAGAGGTTTTTTTTTTTTTTTTTTTAATATCGAGGGGGAAATGGATAGAAAAAACACAAACAAAAGCTTATTTAGTAAAGAAAGATTTGGATTTGGGAAAAAACTCGGATGGGTAATTAGGGTTTGACTAGGTTTTGGACACTTTCTGATGGACAGGGAAGTAAAAAATGGGGATTTCAGAAGCGGGGTGAAAGAATGAGAAATTTGGTAGAGAGAGGGACAAAGAAGAAGAATTAGGAAAGGAACACGGTGGAAAAATTTGAAGGAGTTTGGATGAAAATTGAAGGAGTTATGGCAAACCCTAAAAATAGACAAATGTGGGATTTCGGGCTTTCAGAAGTGGTATTTGGGATAGGGTCTTCAGTGAATGAAATATGCAGAATGGGATTGCAGGGATGTCAGTGAAGTTTCAGGGAAAACAGAGTTGAAACAAGGGAGATATGGCCGAAAAACAGAATTTTATATATATTATATATATATATATATATATATATATATATAATATATATATATATATATATATATATATATTTCAGAAACGGATCGGCAACGACAACATGAAAGGGATCTGCAACAGATGGATCTGCAATGGTGCGGAAGGGATTGAAAAATGGTTGGATCTGAAATGACGACTGGATCTGGAACAACTTTCAGAATAGATCTGAAATGGCTAGATCTGGAGCGGAAGTGATCGACAACAGTTCAGCTGAAAATAGATATGGACCCCAGGTATGTGCGACTTCCTAATAGTTCATGGGTTTCACTCGACCACCAATGTTGTCTGACGGCTTGCGTATTGGGGCAGTACCCCTCACTCCACAGCTCAGGTAAAACTGATAACCGCTTTGCCACAAACAACAACTCTTGGTTTACCTCACGGGTGGGAACTAGTTAATCAGGTATGGGTTGTTGCCCTTTTCGCTGGTAGGTCCTCTCAATGGGACAGCTACTTCGGGGTTCTTGTGGTACTCCTCACAAACGAGTTTTAGGGCTTATGCCCAAGTACTTCCCACAGTTAAGCGGATAGGGATTATCCCCAAATCTGAACCTGCAATAGATGCGAAAAAAAATTGGCAAAAAATTCACCCAGCGAGCCCAAGAAAGTGATTTGATACCAGATGTGATGAACCTGCAATAATTAATTAATGCAAAATACACGAGATATCAGAAATAATAGAACTCAGAATCACTTTTATATTGATCATGGGCCACTTCGAGGGGGAAACCTCCTTTGAGCAAGCTCAATACAATTAACTTGATGGTGCCTTCAATGACCTCAACACACACTTATATACTAAGTCTATGCCCAATACTATGAGTCAAAACCATGGGACATATAATACTACGGGACGACTTACAAAGCATATGCGTCCAATACTATGGGTCAATACTATGGGCTAATATAAACTATGGATCAAACAAATACTACGGGACGACTTACAAAGCATATGCGTCCAACAACAATATACTAACATAGTAAAGAGAAGGGTTGACACAGGTTCCTAACAGTGGGATCCGTCATATGGGAAGGGTAGCTAAGACCAAAACTCAAGAGGGTCAAATCCCCCAAGAGTCCTCGTACATGAACAAATCCTGAGAAATATCTCCCACGTTCAGCCAGTATTGGAGGGCTATCTTCGACACAAAACTCCCGTGACCTCGTGCTTAACTCTGGTCTAAGTAGAGATTCCTGAGAACACTGATGTATATTATGGAATTCACTACTCCCCTGGTTAGACACTTAATGTTTCGTCTAGTAGTCTCGGATTGTTAACTCACAATGATCTATTCCAAGACTCTAAACCTATACTAGTTGGTGCACCCTATAAAAGAAAAATTGTTCTAATCAATTTTAAGATTAAGCATTGACTTTAAATGGCTGTAATTACTTAAAGGATAGGGTCGTGAAACTGATGATGTATAGGACTCAATAGTATGCACAACCGAAAAACTCTAGACTCATCTATCCAATAAAAACAATGTCGCTAAAATGATAAGCAATCCAACAGTTTGAAATAAAATGCAACTCTTTTAAATTTCCAATGCAAAGCAGATCCTAGATGAAAGCACAAGCACTCATATGCAAAATGCAGTACGGAAAGCAAATATTTTTGTATTTTCTCTTATAATGGAAAGGAAAATGCAAAACTATGTTTTTGTATTTTTTCAATATAATGGAATGAAAAAATGCAAGCTAAATCTACCTATTTGGTTAAAGAAATGCAGAGCAGATCACTAAGACAACCCAGCAAAACCCACACAGTGAGACTTGGCCAATGTAATGAGCTAAAAAATAAAAAATGGTGTGAAACCAACAAGACTCAAAACAAAGAGAAAAAAGAACTTCTAGTCACAAACAGGCAATGGAAAAGTCAGGAATCAGGCCAATTAAGACTCAGAAACACTCAGAACTAACCCAACAATAATCTAAGGCCATAAATCAACAAAACCCAGAGTTGTACGCTACTGTCGAAAGAAAAACGCGGGTAGAAATGAGCTATAGCGCAGACAGAGGTGGGTAGATGTTGGAAAAGCTAAGCTGACCCGCGTACAAGGAAAGACAAATGAGCAAATAAAGAGTCCAATCACCCAGAAAAAGCTTGTTTTCTATAATGTATCCCAACGACCAAGCAATGACATAGAGATTTGACAAACAACAACTCTAAATAAGGACAAATGCCTAAAAATCCCCAAAAATGGATGTTCTCCCCAGCGGAGTTGCCATTTATACTACGGAGAAAAATTCCTATGGCTTGGGGTAGACCACAACAGACAGCTGACAACCAGAAAAAGACTCAATTCTCAATGCAAAGCTATATAAATGACGATGCTAAGATAATGGAGAAAAGACCAACCTTCAACCAGATGTTTGATGTAGATCACCGTTGAGCTTTCAACTTGGGCACTTGAATCTACAAATTAGTCTCAACAACCAATACAATACAAGTGCATATAATATGTGAAAGACATTAGCATAATCAATAGCAATGGTCCTTGATATCATAAGCAAATATAACCCAATGTAATTTAACAATATTCACAACATCAATTGGACGAGAAAATGAGTATTTCCATTAATGAATAACAAGAAGTACAATATACAACCTCTTGTCGACAACCAATCTGAACCAAGAATTGGGTCTCTCCACTTATGCCTCCACCACTTCAATCCTCCATACTATGGCAAACTCAAACTATAAAAAGGAGTTTGGGAGGTGAACATAAGAAGTTCACAAAAACAAGGATCAATGAGTGTAGACTCAAGTCATGGTGAAAATCCACTAGAGTTATCTTTCTCTCTCTTTCTCCTCCGTTCCATATGCCATAAGAGCTCAATATATAGCCTTCCAAAGGTGAGTGAAAGGACACATTGAGGCATTTCAGGGAAAATGGAGGGCCAAAGGTCACCCTAAGACCGCTTTTTGGGAGTAAAAAGTAATTTTCTAATGATTTTTACCATTTTACTTGGTACCTGCGGGCTATAGTGGATCAACTTGCGTGTACGTTGGCTATAATGGTACATCAAGCGTATAGGAAAAAAATAGGGAAAAAAGTGTTTCTGAAGGACATAAGGTGAATCTGAGTTAGTAAAATGGATCCTGAAGGCCAAAGAATGTTGATGCTCAGAAGGTGGAAAATTACGTTGTAATATCACTTGGATCTACGGTGTTCGACTCTTGGGTGTCCAAATCACTGGCACTTGGTTCCCTAGTACTCAGCTCTCTCAGCTCTCTGGTGTTCGGTTCTCTAGTGCTTGACTCTCTCGGCTATCCGGTTCTTGGCTCTCTCAGCTCTCCGGTGCACTTCTCCCTTGGCTCTCTGGTTAGTTTTCTATTGAAGAGAACATGCCTCCCACCAAGAAAGCTTCCACTTGTTGCTCAGCATAGCAGGATAGCTCCTCCTAAGGTACGCCTATGCGCCTCATGCGCGGGGTCGTGGGGAAGGCTCGTAGATACAAAAAAGAAATCCTGCAGAAAGCGCAAGAAGAAATACCAAAAGCTGAGCATGATGCTATGGTTTCCCGTGGGTGTCTCACTCATGCGGAAATTCGCAGTGAATTTGAGGCCCTAGTTTTGGACCCAGGGACTACCAAGGGCAAGGTAGTCCCTGATGAAATTGTCCTTCAGACACTTGCAGACAGAGACGAAGCCAAAGATGAAATTCTCCTTCAGCAGGATGAAATGGTTGATTTCCTAAAGAAAATTCTCTTCAATCAGCAACAATTGGCTCGTCATTTCGGGATCACTCTTGCTAAAGAACCAACTACCCATCCTACCCAGGTTGGATAGACGAGTTATACCAGTAGTTAGCTTTGCCTGTTTTCTATTTTGTTTAGACTTTTTTGATGCTACTTCAAGGCACTTCTACCTGTTAGTATGTCTGTTAAACTCTTTCTCTGTAAAGTCTAGTTTCCTCTTAGGATGACTGCTCTCAACTTTGTTTGCAACTCTATTTTGGGGTTTGTTTTCTTGGTTAATAGAGAGCCCTGTACATGTTTGTTACTATTTATTTTTGTGAAGGAAATATAAGGATTTTCTATAGCTTACCAAAAAAAAGATAATAATATTTCATAATATTAATATTAATATCTTCCATGTCAAAAATAACATTATTATGTTGTAGAACATGAATGTTATTGTTGTTCTTGTTGTTATTATTAATGTTAATATTAATAACAATATTAATTTTTTTTGTATTATTCAATTATTAATATTAATAATTTTATTAGTAAAGAATTTGTATATAGAGATGAGTTAGCTCACAATGCCATGTCAAGAGGATTACAATGAGGTTTTATTTAGAGGACTTGATTAGATTGAACGTTATAGAATTCTAGTTTAATTTTATTTGAAATTATAGTTTATGTAAAGCATTCACTTTATGCCGCCATTTTGTTGATCAACTATTCCATAGTGAATTCTGAGATAACTAGTACTCCTTGCTTCTCCATTGGAAGAAAATGATAAAGTTGATAAAATATTCAGCAAGCCCCAACTGGAAAGATAAATATTTGAAACGAGTGCCAATTGGAAAGATTATTAAGAGTGACTAGATTTAGATTTGGTAGTGGAACTTCACGCAATTGAAATTTGACTATGAACATGAGTTTGTGAATTGTGGCATCGACAAAGAGATTTACATTTGCTGCAAATTTATTTAGTAGTTCATGTAAGTTATTGCCTAAAATCTATAAATTGATAAATGCTCCTAGATTGTTAGATTTTAGGTGCCTTGAATGAATTTATGATTTTGTTGATGCAACGAAGGAGGTAGTGACAAGACCATATAGAGTTTTGTTCAATGCCTCTAGTGATGGAAGGACTCTCTATGCTAGATTTTCCAATGGAACCGTACTATTGGTCTAAGCTTCCATAATTTTGCCAATGTTGCCATGAATCTAAACAACTCATATCAGCTTAAAACCTTCAAAGAATTAAGAGCTAGCTTGATAGAGCTAGATTTAAGATTTATCTACATGTGGAAAGATTCAACAAAATGACGGAATACTATTTATCGTGCTTTTTAAAGGAGGGATCGGATATTAAAAAAAATGTTTTGAATATAAATTTAGGATTCAACAAAAAGAGAGAATGTTATTTATAGTGTTCATTAAAGAAGGGATCATATTTAATGTGTTAATGTCATTACAGATTATAATATGGGAGTTAATAATTTCAGTTTATAATTACGTCATCTTATAATTTTGGGGTGGGATACCATCATCTATGCTTTTTCTAGATTGCAAAAGGATAAGGAAAGTGTAGTGTCCATATTTATTTTATGGGCGTTGTTCAAAATTCCAAATAAATAATTATAAAAAATAAATCAATTTAATAGTTAAATGTTGGAAATATTAATTACATGTTGTTATGTATCTAGTTTATGAATGCTTAGTTAGCTTGTCAATGTTAGTCTGCAATGTCAATCAGTCTGTCAATAGATGGTGGAAATGTCTCACTATATTTAAGCAGTTGCATAGTAGTTCACAAGTCAAGTTCTTCAATAGATTTCAGTCAGAAATTTATTACTGTCTTTAATATGTGTTCTAGTGGATTATGAGAGAAGTCGGTGGTTGTGTCCATGTAAAAGAAATTAGAGTCATTATCAAATAGGAGAGGAGAGGAGAAGATAAGAAGTATGAGTAGAGAGATGAAGCTTGCAGAGAAGAAATCAAGAGTGTTGAGAGCACAAGCTCTGTGTGTTGGAATGAACTTTGTGTATGCAGTTTCTCTCATGAAAAAGATAAAATACTTTTCCTTTTTGTTTTATGTGAGTTCATTCTTACAGAAGGTAAAAGGTTTTGTCTAAGGAATTCAAATTACCCCGCTCAAATTTAGGATCATGTCCTTATATATCATGACAAAACTAAGTTCTAAGCTTTGGGTTCATAAAATTTCAAATGGTAAAAAGTAATTACTTTTATATGTGCATAGTAAATGTCATACTACGCAGTAAACTATGAATAGCAAAACTATGCAGTAAAACACAAACTGCACGGTAATTTTCTAGATCTGGCATCAAAGCAAGTTTAGGAAGAGAAAAAGATCCGTTTCCAGAAGGAGGTGACTTTGAAGAATTAAAAAAATGGCTTCCACATTTGGTGCGCAAATGTCAAGTCTGCAAACTCCAATTTTTACAAGCAAGAATTATGAATATTGGTCTCTGACCATGAAGGCTCTATTCAGAGGTCAATATGTATAGGAGATAGTTGAAAATGGCTATGTGGAACCAACAAATTAGTCATCACACAAGTTGAGAAGGATGCATTGAAGGAACATAAGAAAAAATATGGAAAATCCATGTTTTATATATATCAAGCAATGCATGAAAGCATAATCCCAAGAGTAGAAGAAACAAAGACCACTAAGGAGGCATGGGACACCCTGCAAATTGCTTATCAAGGTATGGACAAAGTAAAGACTGCTAAATTACAAATTCTTAGAAGAGATTTTGAAACTCTGTCAATGAAATATACAGATTTAGTAGAATCGTTTTATACTTGAGTTATTGGTTTTATTAATCAAATGAAATCCCATGGAGAAGCTATAGATGATAGGAAGGTTGTTGAAAGGGTGCTTAGAATTATTTCCCCAAAATTTGAGTCCTTAGTTGTGACCTTGGAAGAGAACAAATATTTGTCCAATTTTACTAATGATGAGTTGCAATCCTCACTCATCAATCATGAAAACAAATTAAATAGATAAAATACATCATTAGAAGGTGCATTTACAGCAAATCCATTGATAAGTCATGGAAGAGGAAGGGGGATATATAATTATAGAGGCAAAGGAAGAAGTTTTCCTAGAGGAGGACGCAACAACAGTCTTGCAAATGTTGTTGGTAGAGGTCAACACCATAATTCCAGTCAGTCAAGTGGCCAAATATTTGATAAATCTTGAATACAATGTCAGTATTACAATAAATTTGGGCATTATGTATATGAATGCAGGAAGCAACAACATGACTGGAGTAATCAAGGTCAAAACTAGTCAAGCAACACTTGCACTTCCATCAGCACAATGTTTATGGCATGTGCATCCGCAGTTGAATGTAATGTTTCCCAAGAAATTCCCTGTGATATATGGTATTTAGATTCAGGTTGCAGTAAATAATCATATGACTAGAAATTCATATTTGTTTTCTAGTTTGGATAAATTAGTTCAAACTGATGTTACACTTGGAAATATTATCCAAGTCACTACTTTGGGAAAAGGTACTGCTGTTATTCTAACCAAAAAGGAAAAGTAGAAAGTTATGTCTGATATTTATTATGTCGATGGCCTAAAACATAATTTATTAATTATTGGGAAGATGTTGTAGAAAGGCTATAGAATCTACCTGAAGATGGCCTTGTTTTATGTGAGTTCTTCTTACAATTCGTAAAAGGTTTTGTCTAAGAAATTCAAATTACTGCGTGCAAATTTAGGACCATGTATTTATATATCGCGGCAAAACTAAGTTCTAATTAGTTTTGGGTTCATAAAAGTTCAAATGGTAAAAAGTATTTGCTTTTATATTTGCGCAGTAAATATCATACTACATAGTAAACTGCGAATAGAAAAATTTCGCAGTAAAACTACATATCATACTAAATATCATAGAAAAATTTCGAATAGTAAATATCATACTACATAGTAAACTGCGAATAGAAAAATTTCGCAGTAAAACTCAAATGCGTGGTAATTTCCTAGATTAAAGAGCCATTTATTTTATTTACTTAATAATTAAATTGGAGTTAGACAACCTCTTATTGTCCATTCCTAATTCGAAGTGGCAGTTCTCCTTCAACCACGTTTGGTGCTCCTTTGTGGAAGGTGCACTAACTAAAGAGTAGGGTCAATTTAATAGTTGAAGGACCATTTATTTCAATTATTTAATTATTAAAAGATAACTGATACAACCTTCTATTTTATGTGAGTAATGGCAACTTGTCCAACCTCGTATTATCCATGCCTCATTGAAGGGCGAGTTCTCCTTCAACTACTTTGATGTTCTTAAATGGCAGGTGCACTAACTGCTAATTAGAGGTACTGGTGTTATAACTATGGACTAAAAGGACGGTTTCATGAGAGGTGGTTGACAATCAATATTTGGAATTTTGAATAATAGGTTGTGAGCAATGAAATTATGTAAGTAGTTTTGATGCTCATCTTAATGTTCTTCATCTTATTCTCCCACTCTTGATTGTTGATTTGTTATATACTCACTGTGTTATTGATTTGTGTCACAGTACTAGTTTGTTATACATTACATCATATTACAATAAGACCATTTATAGATTGTTAGTGCCTAGATTGAATTTATAGTCATCTACACACAGTGAAGAATTTAGTGAGAAGACCATATAAAGTTCTGTTCATCAGCTCTAACAATGGAACGACTCTCTACGCTAGATTTTCCAATGGAACCGTAGCTACTGGTCAAGCATCCATAATTTTGCCAATGTTGCAGTGAATACAAGCAACCCAACCCAGATCAGCTTAGACCCTTTGCGGAAAAACATATTGTTCTTGAATTTGTTGCACACAAAACAATCAGTTAATCCTTTCAAGAGATGTATAAACAGAGTGAATGCCCTCGCTCCGAGTTCCGACAACAATCCTTTCATGGGATGTATAAAAATAGTGAATGGTCTCGTTCTGAGTTCCAACAACAACCCGTAGGTTTTCCAACATAAGCGTAGGTAGTCTTGTAAATGCAAGAATATATTTGCCGATGTAGTTGTGTGGATAGAGATATTGTGGACAAAGTAGATAGGTAGCTATGCCTTCGAAGTAATTTTTAAAGGCAACAATACTTTGATCAATATAATAAATATTTATATCACATAAACAATATTCTGATTTAAAAAAAAATATATTGAACTTAGTAAGAAGATGTGGATCCAAAGAACAAATACAAGTTATTGAATTGATTCACACAAAATATTCCTTTATTCCATTGGCCCATTGTGTAAAAATAGCTAATCCACTAAAATCAGGGATCAAACGGTCAAATCCACACACACTACCAATCCCTTAATCCACCTCAATGCATAGATATAACTTACTGGTAGCACAGATTCTCTAGCAGGAGAATCCATGAGCAACAGTAAGGATAACTAGGCCAAATAGCCAGAACAGAAAGACGACATGAATAACCTAGAAACAGACAATGCATAGAGGGAACATGAAACACTAGTCAGAATATAGATTATATTCTGCCATCACAGCGTGACAAGCAGGGTGGGTTTTGGTAGATCTGAAGGCAAAAGGCCCAGTCATTCTTTCATCGGAATCAATACCGTTGTTGTGGGTTAGGTAGACTGGAGCGCGGTTGATGTCGGTTTGAATGTTGCATGATGTGGGATTGCTCACTGTATATGCCTCACAGGCCTCGTGCTCGTGTTCACCCTTTACAGTGATACTAAAAAGCCCATTGTTGTCGGTGAGTTCTTCATTATAGAATAACCTTTTACCAGCATGATCCTTGCACTCAACAGCTACAGTGGCACCTGCAAAGCACTCGTAATTTAAATACCAGAAACCCTTATCTGAGAGCAACCCTTATCCGAGAGCAGCATTTCTATTAAAAAACAATAATGTAGTAAATGAAAGCAATGTTAGCAAAACAGCAGATCTATTTAGAAAAACACAGAGCGTTCTACATAGAGAGAATCTCAATACCAGATCTATTCTTCAGCACCAGATCTAGTGTTCATATCTTAAAATAAGAAAATGCAATGACCAAAAATGAAAACAACATACAAAAACTGCAAAAGAATTTGGAAATCTATGGAAGATAACGTTTGGTTACCAGGGATAGGGGAAGAAATCCTGGTGGGGAATCCAGCAGCACAGTTATCACAGTAAACCTTGCCCGTAACGTAAAAGTTATGGCCAGCATGGGCATTGGCAACACCCAAGAAGGCCAGAAGTGCGATCAAACCACAGAATGGTGAGAGGTGAACCATTGTTCAGATACCCACCACGCCCAAAGAAGCAACAAGATCCAAAAACTGGTTTTCGAATCGAATAACAAGATTCGTCGTTTGAATGTGGGGAGAGCAAATACAATGGAGTAATATATGCGTTTTGGCCCCAGATATAAGCCTATGATCATCAACAGATTTTCCGAGTGGGATAGCCGTAAAAGTTTCCCTCTCCGCCTGAGCTTGGCTGTAAACCGCAAAGCTTATTCGATTTTATTGTTGATTTTGGGAGTTGACAATTCAAAATGGAGGGTACTGATTTTTATGTCATCTCAGGCACACGGCTAACGTGTTATATGCTGATTCTAAAAAGAAAAGTTAGACGGAAGGAGAAGGGAATTACTATTTATGTTTTTCCTAGATTGAAGGAGGAGGGGACAAGTGTATTATCGAGATTGATTTTATTATCGTCTTTCAAAATAAAATAAAAAAATTATAGAAAAAGAAATATAAAAAAAACTGGCTAAGTCATAGCTCATGCATTGAATAACACCTAGTAACTGACAACCCATTTAACTAAAGAAGATACCACATAAACAACCGTGATTACAACTAAGCATAAAGAACAAGCAACATATAATTTATTCATAACACTTAACTTATAACCTATTACCACAAGTTTGCCTATTTGAATAGGTGGTTGATCTTTGTAACTAATTGTATTATTTGATTCACACTTTGAATACAATAGTAATTTTTTTTCGCTGGAAAAAAACCTATTACCACAAGTTAAATAGCTATGCTAATTATTATATTATTTTTAATTTAATTTAATTTAATTATATAAATTTTTGAAGCAAAATAAATTAAACATTTTCAAATATTTTCCATATTCACAATTTTATTTTAATTTAAAATTATTTTATCATAAAAAAATCAATTTCGAAAAAAAGACTAAGTACGCCGTCTTCGTCACCATACACATTATATGGTCTCTACATGAATGAATGTGATATTAGTGTAATGGCACAAGGGTTACGCTGAATTATTTGTGAAACTATATGGAACTATTATCGAAATATTAATGGTCACGTTGTTGACATCATAACAATATGTTTTAATGTTTGATTTAAGTTTAGTAGTACTCAACTATTTAAAACCAATGTTATTTCATACATACTCATCCCATGTTACTTTAACCTACTTTATAGGTTATTGGGCATTTTCAAGATATATACATTTTTATTGAGTCAAGAGTAGCTTTCTAAGCCTATGTGGGTGACATGTGTCACATAGTCAATGACATGGCACATGTAGGTTTCCAAAAAATTGTATATATGTTTTTTATAAAACCATTATAGATCTATCTTAAACCAGATCTAAAAAGTATCTCCAGGAATACAATTTCTTGAGGTGTACTTTTTCATGAAAATTTTTAACTACTTTTTATTTTTGGTAGCACAACATCTCCCCATACAATGCATATGTGTACGTCATGGTTTCAATTGACTTCATTGTAAAGACATTTATATAAATATATATTTGACACATCATGAAGCTCTTTATTAATTGCTAAATACACCTTAGAAATTAAAAAATATTTTCATAAATAGTTAAGAGAACTAAATCTCCGTTTATTGGGTTTATGAGTTATAATTTACAACACTATTCCCAATTGGAGTATTTGGTGTTTGGATTATTATAATGGAAAATATATTGGATTGTATTTATTGTTAACTTAGTAATAGAACAATGGGTTAGATATTAGTTTTGTAATAATACAAATTAATCAATAATTGGGTAAAAATTAGTTGGCCGCTAGACTAATATAATGAAAAATATGTTGGATTATTTATTGTTTAGTTAAAATAAAACAATGAGGTAGATATTAGTTTTTGGTAAGTAACTATTTTACGTCATAGTTAATTAAAGAATGCTACTTTTTACAACACCATTCCAAATTGGAATAGTTTGTTCCTTGACTATTATAATGGAAAATATATTAGATTATGTATTGTTAAAAGTTAATAATAGGACAATGAGTTAGATGTTAGTTTTGTAATTGAAAATTAATCAATAAACTCATGGGCATATATGATCTATTAATATAAGTCTTTACATGGATATTTGTGTTATTATTTAATATCCCTCTAAATTGAAATCTATGGATTGAGAAATGCAACATGACCTAATTGTATTGTTTTTTTTCTATAGAAATGGGAAGATAATTATATTAAAATATATTGGGTAGTCCCTAGTAGTAAAGAGTACAAAATGGATGACCATCAAGCATAATATATAAAATTCCTCCTTTATAAGAATCTAATAAAATGACAAATCTAAGCTCATCAGTTGCAAAACTTGTAGTTTATGAGCATTACATATCGTAGTTCCGTGTTAACTGTGTATACTCTAACTGTATATTCACGTCGATAGGTGTTTATATATTAGAATTTGGGGTGGACTACCATATATGCTTTTCCTAGCATAGCTCATGCATGGATAACAGGTATTGACATATAACCCATTTAACTAAAGAAGGTAACAAGCACCCGAGGCATAGACAATAGAGGATTACAACTAAGCATGTAGTACAAGTAACATAACTTGTTCATGGCATTCAACTTGTAACCCGTCGGTTTTCATCGATCACAAGTTAAGTGGTTGTGCTAGTGAAAAACTATCTACACTTCAAATTCATAAAACATACTAAGAATAAAAGACTTCATTCTTAAGTGCAAGCATTTTTAGAATGACTTGGCTGGGGTGCCTTATCTACCAATGGACTAGATCAGATGCAATAGACATGCTTTGTCGGTTCCCCTCCAAATTCCATATTGAGGACTCAAGCTTGAATAAATTCGAGTTCTACTTCCACAATTGAACCCTTAAGAGGCAGTTCAATATTTTTGGATTTCTTCATCTCAATTTCTGTTACCATTGAGTGTTCCCTCTTATTGGCTTCTTATACTGTTCTTGAGGTTTTCTAGAAAGACCCAGGTTCTACGCAGTTCATGGAACCAACAAAACCCCCTTTTCACCAACCCTTTTGGCAACAGTTTGTGAGCAGACTGAGGTCTCACCCGAGGTGAAGTTAATGGGGTAGTTGTGGAATTAGGTTTCCACAACTAGGTGATGAGTTATTATAACACTGGTGAGCAGTGTGCTATAGGACTCACGCTGCGAACTAGGGACTGCATGAAGTTCACCTTCTTCATGGTTAACACTTAGACTATCAGGCATTCAAGGACTGCGCGATGTGGAATGGCTCTTCGACAATGGGACATCGCAACTGAGACTGCGCTTCCTCTTCGGTACTTAACCACTTTAATGGATTTTACTTAGTGTAAGTTATGCATTCAACAACACCTTAGACTGAACCTTGCAAACTTATACACTATGACAACCAACAATGTAATTGCGCACTTCTGGTGTTGCACCAAGTGCTTACTCGATTATTCTATGCATTCATCTGCCTACAAAATACTTGTGCATTCAACATTCATTCATATATACATTCACCACTTAACATATTATTCCCATCTCTTATCCTTACAGAGAATACATATAAAAGAAAGAACCCATACATTCATAAACTAGATCTTAACTCTTCACATAAGAAAATACACAAATTCAAGCACATAAGCAATCACACAACACAAAATTTAACGTGGTTCACCCCCAAGATGGGAGCTATGTCCACAGGAACTATTGTTATATTATTTATGGGAAAGGGTACAACATTTTCAGTCTACACACTCAACTGCAGAATCTCTTCTCTCTTAGTAGGTCTTTGCGCACGCAGCTTGTAGAGCCTTTTACAATCGTCTCTTCAACAATAATCAACTATTCACGATCATAGATTAACCATTTCCCTTACAAAATATTCCCTTTTATATATCGTACCGGTAGGTCACATCTTTACAATGCATAGGCCAAAAACCCTTAGGTTACAAAATGGTGTGGTTACCTGCCGACTCGGCCTGTCACAGTCGACAACTGCTCCACATGCTTCTAGCCATTTTGCTGGGCCACTCGTAGCTCGCACGCCCTTCTGACATCCACAGTATTCACAAACGATTATGCTGCATTGTGGCATGTCGCTTTTCGCCCTTCTGGCCTGCTTGTCGCTGTCGACCCGGTGGCTTAGCTTCCAACTATTTTCCGCCACTCTCTTGACAGGTTGCTTTCATCACCTTCACGCTGCTGCATACCCATTTGTGGGAATCTTCGAGTTTCTTTCCCAGCTCGACCTTTCCTTACCTTCTTTACCCAAAATAGGTTCCCTGTTGGCACTGCGCGGTGCTACCACTTCGCGGAACTGGCGCTCAGCTGCGCGGTTCCTACCCTACTGATACTGCACTGCGCTTAACTTTGCAGCTCCCCAAAACTGTCTTCATCTGAGCTGCGCTTAACTTCGCAGCTTCCCAAAACTGTCTTCATCTAAGCTGCGCTCAACTTCCCAGCTCCAAAACTGTCTTGCAGAAAAATTCCTAACTTGGTCCAGGCCTAACAGGCCCTTAATACTTACATGTGGCTCGTCCTTGAGCCACTTTGCACTTCTGCCTCCATGATCTGCGCTTCCTCCTGTGGAGCTATTTTAGCAATGAGCTCTTGATACGTTGCGCTCAGCTTAGCAACTGTATCCTCGACATCCTCTTCAATTGTTTTGATGGTTTCCAACACATCTGGTGCTAAGTAATCATGGGTTTGGTCTTGTACTGATGCCTACGCATTGCAGAGTTCCTCTAATTTTCCTTCGATCTGTTGCGTTAGTTCATGGGATTCCTCTTGCATGGGCTGTGACTTGTCCCCAGCTTTAGCCTCTTGTTCTCTTAACGCTACAAGTTGTCTTTTTAATTCTTTGACCTCCGGAAATCTGCAGAGTCTATCTTTTGGTAGTAGGGTCTTCATCTCCTAATTCAAGGCATCTAACGCTGCTTGCTTTGGCTTCAAACTGGTTTGGACATCCAACAAATCAGGGTTCTCTTGTAGCATAGTAAGCATCCTCGTAGCTTCATCCATCAATTTTTGACACTTTGATACTTCACTGGAAATGCTCTCTACGGCTGCTTTCACTTCGGCTGCTCCGAGCTCTGCCTGATTTGGTGGTGTCTTCAGCTGATTCTGTGCTTCCAAGGTGGAAATCTTTGCTTGATAATCAGTCTCCATGTCTTTCATTCCAGTCTTAAGATCGCTGACTACCGACCTGATCTTAAGTATAGTATCCGCGAGCTTTGGCTGCTCGTCACATTCTGGTATCTCCACGTAGACTGAAGTGACAATCTTCTCTATTCTTCTTCACTGGTCCTATTCACTTTCAAGTGCCTTGGCTCTCTTTAAAATTGCTTCCTGCAGCTACTTATAATTTTCTTTCAATTGATGGTGCTAGGTTAGAGCGACCACATTTCTATCATGGATCTCTTTGACAACCTGCAAGTGCAGATTGTGTAGGGCCTCTAGTGGCAACATCGCGATGTCGATGTCCACATGCTCTATGCTCTGTGCACCCGAAGTTAACTGATTGCGCGATGACATTACGCTTAGGGAGTCAATTTGGACTATGCATGATTTTGCTGGCAAGGTCAAGGCTAAAGTTGTTTTCTTTGGCTGCGAAGTGTCCCCTGACCTTCCTTCCAATTCTGATTCTCACGGCATGACCAAGTTGCACTGGAATTGCTCAAACTTCGTTGTTATGCCTTGCAGCATGGTGAGATTCTTCTGCAAACTTGATTGAATCTCCTCATCCTTACTGTCTTTGAGGTTCAACACATTTTCTAGATGTGCGGTGACCGTGGATACGATCATCTCATAATCGTCATCATGCAGCTTCGCGTCTGACTAACCCTTTGAAGCCTTCTGCTTCTTTTTCTGGACTTTCTCCGGTACTGAGCTTCCCTTGCTTTCCATGTTCGCCTGATAAACCCACTGCCGATTGGCTTAAAATGATCAACTTTTCTGATATGTTTGATAAACCCAATGGTATGTTGGCTTGGCATGACTATATGTCCCTGTATCCCCGATAAACCCACTGCAGGTTGGATTAGAATGCCTAGCTAGCCTGGTATGCTTGATAAACCCAACTGTATGCTGGCTTGGAATGATTGCATTGCTTGGTATGCTTGATAAACCCACTATAGGTTGGCTTAACATGACCAACTAGCCTGGTATGCTTGATAAACCCAACTGTATGTTGGCTTGGCATGACCCTGTTGTTGGTATGATTGATAAAACTAATTGGAAGTTGGATTAACATGACCAGTATGTCCCTAAATGCTTGATAAACCCACTGTAGGTTGTGTTAGCATGGGTAGGTGCACTGTCCATGAAGATGTGGCACTGTCCCCGTCGAAATGGAATTCCCAGCATGGCTATCACCAGTCACAGGTCTATCTTGGCCCTGTAAAGAAGGCCCTGCACTTCGATCTCTATCAAGGTCACCCGACCTCTCCACTGTAGTCGCTGCTACAAAGAAGGTGTGTCTAAGGAGTCCACGTGCAACATTCCTCATTGCCTCCTCGATTTGATCAAGCTTGTGGGGTAACTTACGTGGCTGGGGAGAGGGGTTGGGGTCATGCCTAGTGGGTGGTGGCCCTCTCAGTGGGTTCCTCATGGAAGCAGGTTGATCTTGGGAAGAGCCATGCCCAACAACTTGGAACTCGGTTATGTTAAAATAGTTGACATGTAAATCGAGGCAAAACTCATCCCACAGGTGCCGAAGGAAGTACTGTGGAACCTCCCTATTATTGCAGGGAGGTTTATCGTACACCATGAAGCACCTCTGCATCTAGTTGTCCCTCCACGATTGGTAATGAAACCAATCCATGCAGACACGTGGATTTCTAGTGTTCGGTGGTTTGTTTGTTTTTGGATTGGTGAACATACTGTATAATTGGGAATTTGTAATGTTCAAATCTTTTATTGCTTCCTTGGAGATGCTCGTGGAGTAATAATCCTGCATCCAAGCTCTAAATTCAATCATGTCGGTCAATTGTTGGTGTGCATGGATGAGGGAGTCAATTGAGTTCTCAATTGACGTGGCAAGAGACAATCGAGATGGTCCCCTCGAGTTTCTTAGTTCGCGAGTGCGTACTCGCATTTCATTTACATAATGGTTAAGGTCATCTTGTTCAAAATTTGGTTGGGGGTTTTGGTTTTGTTTGGCATTTCGATTTTGTTCACAGTTTTCTTCGGCATTGGGTCCAAGGTTTGGGTTTTCTTATGTTCCACCAGAATCGGGGTTAACATCTTGTTCACTCATTATCTTAGTTTACAATCTACAATTGAAAATTGGTTCATTGTTTTCAAAATTTGGGAATTATTAACAATTAAATAAACAAAAAAAATAAAAAAATTGACACAAGAATGAATAAAATGAAAAAAAATACTTGATATTTACCTATCAATCGATGAGTTGATGAGTTTGTCGGTGTTCTTGGGTGGTTTTGGAGTGGATTTCGCCACCTTTGGTGGTTGAATCGACGCGCACGCGGGGGTGGAGGTCGTGCTCGGCCAAATAGCAGAATGGGGAAATTGTGCTCTATTTTTTTTTTAACAGAGGTGCATGCACGCCACATTTGCGTGCACGCGCCAGCCATGCGCACGTGCCTCAGTTCAATACCGAACCTAGCGGCGCGTGCGCGCTGCCTTAGGTTCGTACGCGTCATTTTTTTTTTCCGCTAGCGCATCCCCATTGCAATGGATTTGGGGACCATATTCGTGTGCCTGCCCACCTACCAACAAGAAAAAGAGTTACTTGACCGTTGCAGCATAGGGTCTCAATGGTCTACGATCCATAGTTCCACCTCTTTTGGGCTAGGCCATAGTCGAATTAAATTTCCAATAAGCATGCTTTTGGAGAGAGTGAGTGCTTTCCTACATGGATTTGAGGGAGAGAGATCCACTGAAGGTATTTTATCTAGTTTTTTAACAAAAAAAATTTGGGGAAAGGATTTGGACCAAGGATTTGAGGAATGGGTGAGTGCCTTGAAGGCCAAGAGCTCATCCAATTCGCACATCTTGTTCGTGCGACCCAACACTTTTGTAACGAGAAACCGAGCTCCAGACATGCTTAATCATTGTTGGTGGAAACTATAGGTGGTTGCGTTGCACCTCTTTTGGTATAGGCCATAGTCGAATTAAATTTCCAATAAGCATCTTTTTGGAGAGAGTGAGTGCTTTCCTACATGGATTTGAGGGAGAGAGATCCACTGAAGGTATTTTATCTATTTTTTTAACAAAAAAAATTTGGGGAAAGGATTTGGACCAAGGATTTGAGGAATGGGTGAGTGCCTTTAAGGTCAAGAGCTCATCCAATTCGCACATCTTGTTCGTGCGACCCAACGCTTTTGTAACCAGAAACCAAGCTCCACACATGCTTAATCATTGTTGCTGGAAAATACAGGTGGTTGCGTTGTACTACCTATAGGAATTAGTGGCTTCCCATTTAAAACACCTCACAAGCTACCTCAAGAATGTGACTATGACTGACGATAGTTGCTTCAAAACACAAACAATGGATAGGGTTCAAATTGTAGCTGTAGAGCTTCAAGGAGTGATTTTTCCATCCTCCATTTTTTTTGTAAAACCCTGCTGGAGAGAACATTATTAACATTAAAATTAATATTAAGAAACATCAATATTGACATTAATGATAATGTTATTGCTAATTTATATTAATTTACAATACTTATTAATGCATCTTATGCATTAATTAATATGGTTGTATTAATTAATAGTGTAACTATTAATATATAAACTATGTTTTTAGAACTTTTGTTAAAATGTATTTTGATATTATATTAAAAATATATATAACTTTCAAAATACATTTTAAAAAAAATTCTAAAAATATAGTTGATATACTGATAGTCATATTATTAATTAACACAACCATATTAATTAAGTCATTCATAAGATGAAAATTAATTAATATTATAAATTAATATTAATGTTAACATTATTATTAAAATGTTATCCCTCTAGGGGTAGATCAGTTGATGATAGGGTGCACTATCAAGGCACTCCTTGCGGCGTTGCGGGTTCAAACCTTGAATAACTTGTGCAGTTATGTAGGGGCAGTGTGTTGCACGTGGAGGTTATAGTGGAAGGATACTAGAATTGACCCTGTCTCACACAAGTATGAACATGTCCTAGTTACCAATTCCTCCTTATACAAAAGAAAAAAAAAACATTAACATTAATGTTAAAGAACTCCTTGTTAAAGCACTCATGGTGTAGATCAGTTTTTGATAAGGTGCATTGTTAAAGCACTCTTTGCAATAAGGTGCATTGTTAAAGCACTCCTTGTGACATCTTGGGCTCAAAATTTAGTTATCCCTCCCTCAAGTGGGGAAACATTGGTACACCTAGGGGTATAACGATAAAATACCGGAATCAACTCTATGTCGCGTGAGTATGAGCACGAACCCACTTGCCCATTCCCCTAGTTGCTTAAGGAACATTAATGGGCACGCGCATGAAGTTGGTTCCACTTTTTAGTGCCACTTTAGAAATAAAAAAATGCACATCCGAAATGGAAATCCATAACGCATATGCGTTATTGTGGCTAGGTTCAGACAAACCCGAGCCCAAAATCGAGGCTAAGCTTAGTTAGTCTATATCGCATATGTGATATATCGGACTGCGTTTTTTAAGAGTTACAAATTATATCGCACTTGCATTATATCGTAAGTGCAATTTTGAACACCAAAAATTTGTTGCAACATCTACAAATTGTTTCATTGCGTTTCTTAAGACACCTAACCCAACATAGAAAAGAAAACAGGGTTCCTATTGGGATAAAGCAAGTTCCCTAGACACCTAACCCAAGATAGAAAAGAAACAAATGGTTTAAATACTTTCTCCTAGATCCAGTTTATACACAAGCCAATCCAAGCAAGCATATGCATGAGAAGGGGTAGATGTCCCACCTCAACCCTGAAGGTTTTCCTCGATGCTCCTTGTTGATCCAGCTCATAGCTTGATGATCCAAGTTGATGAGCCTACAAGCAAAAGGAAAATACAAGCAGCTTCCAAGAACAAGTGTATCAAACAAAATATATTCACTAAGAATATAGTATCTTCTTTAGATTCTTATTGAGGCATCTCTATTAGACCTTTATATTGAAAATGGGCCCAACAACCTTATATTAAAAAATTATTTAACCAACATGTGGATCATCTTAAATTTTATTTTCTTTCACGATGATCAAAATACAGTCTAAGAATCATGATTTGTAATGGTATATGTACTCCCAATTCCTCTCATTCCTCTAGAAGGATTGAATCCCTCCATATCTCTTCCACATTTCAAAGTTGTAGTCGAACTAGGGTTCGATTCATATGGTCTTCTTATTTCACCATCATTTGTGTTTTTGTTTTTGTTCTTCGTTTGTTTGAATGATTAGAGTTTCATTTATTGTACTAATTTTTTTGTCTCTATGCAAATAATTTTACTTGCAAAGGCGTAGTTAGAGAGATTCAATTGATTTATGAGAGAGGGGACCATATACAAACTTTGTTTGTTCTATAGATGTGAATACTAGAGATGATTTGAAACATTAATTTTCTTGTCTTATATCCGTTCTTATTTGAGATGTTATCCTTCTGTATAAGGCACCTTGGATCTCTTCTACAACTAATGTCACATGTACAATTTGTGCACTAAATTGATTTCTTGTTTCGATATCTTCTCCTCTAATTTTTTTTCTTCCTTTGATGTCTTCTATCATACCCTTCTCCATATAAATCCCTCCTTGCTTATCCAACCACACCATGTCACCCATCCATGCACCCACTATTTCAACTAAAGTTATTAAAATGGAGGCTAATATCTCTTATTATAGATCATAAGAATAAGCAACCCACTTTCTCTCTTCTACCATTACCTTTTCTCCCTTCAAACCTATTTGCCCCTATCCTACGAAGATATAAAATTAGACATTTGAAAAAAACTATTCTCTATCTTTATCTCATTACTCACGTGATCTCTTTATGAAAATATATTTGATGACTACAAATATGGTAATTCAATTACAAATAAACTCCATGGAGATAAAATAACACATTTTGGTAATGATGTTTTGTAATCAATACTTATAATGAACATAGTATATATACAGTCTCTCTTTCTTTGAAAAGGTCATTGTACATCCATACATAGTATATATACAATCTCATTTTCTTTGTATTTGCTGACATTGGTCCATATGTTACTTTATGCAGGCATCTAGTGATGCAGTGGTGCTTGAAGAGCACCAAATTGACGTTGTTGGTGACCCACCTCTCCCCCCCAGGTACATGTGTACATGTCTCTCTTTCTTTGAAAAGGTCATTGTATGTCCATACATATTATATACAGTCTTATTTTCTTTGTATTTGCTGACATTGGTCCATATGTGCACTAGTCCCTTCACTGCTTCGACCAACTTCAAGTCTTTGCGGGGCAACCTACCGCTAAATGCCCATAATGTTTCCATTTGTCCCTCTACATCAAGGTTGTCTCTTCTTACTGAATATTTTTTAAGTGTCTTTGGATGTAAAGGGACAATTTCTGATGTGCATTTAAGTAAATGACGTTGTCTTGTGGATCTAGATACAATTGATTCAGCCAATACGCGGCGAGCCACATTACAGTCTTTTGAACGAGTTTTTTTACCAATTGATGTGAATGCAGCAGCAAGAGATTTAATAATGTGATTACTTGATTTGGTATTCTTCAATGTTCTTATGCCTAACTTTTTTCTAAAATTTTCCATACTTCTAGATTTAATCAAAGCTAAAAATAATTGACATTTACCGGCTTCAAATTTTGGTTCAAAATATTGTTTCATTATTTGAGAACAATGATGAAGGATTGTGCGTTTAGCCACCTTACCTTCCATGGAAGTCAATTCGTTCTCGTCCACTTGTATGCGTTTAGGAGTTCTCTTTCGTTTTGATGCGAGATTTCTTGTCGTTTGAAATGTTAGAGAGACGTTTACATCCACTGCAGGCCGACAACTTCGATTAGGAGATTGAACCACCTGACATGGTTGTTGCGGAGTCTCGTCAGGAACATAATGATTGAACTCTTCAGAGGGCTGTACGGTTAATAATGGACCAAGATTTTCATCTTGGTTATAACCAGCTTGCATTAAAGTTACAATATCTTCCTCAGCCTCTTCGTCAGGTATCTGTTGAGCGGGAATGGGAAGTATTTGCTCATCCAATGAATGCCGATGATTTCTTGAATGTTCTCTCTTCTTTTCTTTTTTAATTTCAGCTTCTTCGGGTGTAAGCATCTTCCTCGCTGACTTCCGAAATCTATTACTTGGATTCCCCATTGAAATCCACCCAAAAATGTACAAAATCTATGGATCTGTGTAATAAATGATTAAATTGCAGGTTGAACAGTACGCTCTGCGTGGGTTTCAGAAGAATTCTGTCTTTTCCTGTACAGTAAAAATGGCCCATGGTCTGCAACCCAAGATTATTTATTAAACAAATATCGCATATGCGATATGAACTCTATGCTTTTTACGCTTTTTACAAACGACCAGTTTGTTATAAATGTGATCACTAAATCGCATATGCGATATATCGCATATGCATTATATCGCATATGTGTTATATCACATATGCGATTTATTGCATATCAACTATTGAAGCCTCATTTAACCATGAACCATTAAGACATCATTTAATCCCTAGAAGATTGGATTTATCCTTGGACCATGGTAGTGTCTCCATAACTATGTTTTGTCTGGAAATATTCATAATGGTTCCTATATGACCATGGTCAACGCCTCGAGAACAATATTCAATGCATAAAATAGTCTAATGGCACATATATCCCATATTAAGGCTAAATATCCCCTTTAAAGGGCATGTGTAGTGGTTTAAGACTTGTTTCTATTACACTTTTGTCCCATTACCATGGTTAAGACCCTGAGACCCATCCTTAGTGCATAAAACCTCATAATGACACCCATATCCCACTAAAGGCCAAATATTTCATCTATAGTGCATGTGTGTTGATTTAGAGACTCATTGGACCATATTTTCTTCCATGACTATGGTCAATGTCCAGAGACCCATCCCTACCATCCAAAACCCTATTATGTCACCCTTATCCCCTTATAATACAATTTAGACTCCCAAGATTCCATCCAAACGATCTATGGGGTGGCTCATGCCCCAACATTACATTGATTAAGCTAAAAGAGGTGTGGGGGTAGTCAAAGGAGGGAGAGGAAGTTGTGGAGGGAATCATGGGAGGGAGGGAGGGAGGGGTAGGGGAGAGATATGGGGGGGATGAAGGGAGGAGAAATATAAGGGGAAGGGAGGGATTTGTCTTTGGACATTGATATGAGGGGGAACTAAAGGGAGGAGAAATATAAAGGGAAGGAATTGGTGGGAGGGGAATAAATATAAGTGGGAGGGATGGGGGTGGGGGAGAGATATAGGGGAATAAATATAAGTGGGAGCGAAGAGGGTGATATATAAAAGGGAGGGATGATTGGGTGCAAGAAAGATATAGGATAATGGATGGAGGAAAGATATATAGCATAATGGATGGAGGGACAAATGGGGGGGGTCATTAAAGAGTGAGAGGGAGGAGAGGGATGGATGGAGTGGTGGTATAGATAGAGGTATAGAGTGAGTGAATGAGAGAGACAAATGGGGGGTGGTTAAAGAGTGAGAGGGCGAGATTCAGAGAGAGAGAGAGAGGGGGGCAGAGTCAGAGAGAGAGAGAGAGAGAGAGAGAGAGAGAGAGAATGATGGATGGAGGGATGGTTAGAGGGTGAGAGAGTGGGATAATAAAAATGAGAGAGTAGGGATTTAGGGAAATGAAGGATGGTTACATCGAGGGATAGAGATGAGGGATTGTGTGTGTGTGTGTGTGTGTGAGAGAGAGAGAGAGAGAGAGAGGGAGAGATCATGGATATTAAGGAAAGGAGAGAAAGATGGAGAGATGAAGGAGGGATGAAGGATTGAAGGTGGAGAGAGGAGGTATGGGGAGAAAGTGAGGGATGGAGTGAGTGATAGGATGGAACACAAGGAGGGAGGGAGGGAGAGGGGAAGAGAGAAAGAGTTTTGGCGGGAGGGAGGGGCAACAAATGAATTGTTTTAGAGGGTTTGTGGATGTGTGTGAGAGAGAAGGGGGTGGAGAAAGAGAGAAGGAATTATGGGGGGAGAGAGAAGGGGGTGGAGAGAGGAGGTAGGGGGAGAAAGCGAGGTATGGAGTGAGCGAGAGGATCAATCATCAACATTTCTAGATGCATACTGAACTATAGGTCGAAGCCACAAACTTCAACTATCTTAGTGTAGTAAGGTGAAGTTCTATACTAGGAGACTACACAATAGTGAAGATGGAATTCTCGAGATATATTTGAATCGAATTTTCTTCGGTGCCTATTAAATCTCATACCTAGGATAGGATAGAAGGAAAATTATTAAAACGACGAGGATTAAATCCCTAACCCTTGAAAATGGATTGCAAACCAAATTATACTCACCACGATATCCCAATTACTTCATCAATAACAATCCACAATCCACCATTTGGCTTCTTAGATGTCCCCTTCACTTTGATGTGAGTTTATACTTTATACCATACTACCTAATATATCAAATATAACTTAGTTGAAAATAGAGATGTATTGTTTTCGAACCCATTTGTCATGTTAAACAATGTTATATTAACCATGATGGGTGCTATCTTACCTTTCAAAAGAATAATCTTTAGGCCACTCTTTTATATAATAATCTTTATTCTCTTTTTACTCCTTTTTACTAAACAAAAATGCATATATCCGTTATTATGCGTTATAACACATATGAGATATGAACAAGTCTAAACCGCATATGCATTAATTTAAAATTTAAAAACTTGGCGGGAACAAGGCTTGGGATGATGTTCGGAAATAGCTTTGGACTACTGAACCTATTGGCTAGAACAGAAAAGCCAGGGCCATTGCCTGTATTTTAGAACTCTGTCAATATGCTCAGTTTCAATGGCCTTTTTTGCTATGAAAAACTCAATAATTCATTATGAAAATATAGAACATTGTAGAGTATGATTTGACGATTCTGAATATATAATTTTTTCATAAAAATGTATGTTTTATTTATTTATTTATTATTAATTTTCTAAATGACACATGTCAGTTTTTGAAAATACATACATCGATTCGTTTTTATATAACTTTTGATTGCCTTCACCATTTTCCAAGAAAACTATATGGTGCACTAGAGGAGACTGAGCTCTACAATCTCATTTATAGAAAACAATGATTTCATTAAATTTTTCCCCTAAAGTGTTGCACCCGCACATAACGTTTTAATTTCAAGGTTTTCTGACTTCAATAATTAATAATAAAAAATTAATTCATGAAAAGTTTTGAAAAAATACTGTTGCACTAGGCCCATATGTCCTTTATATGTCTGCAAGATTTTATCCAAAATGGACATCATTTACCTCAATAAGTGCTGCACCCGCACAAACACAAACATATATGTTATGATGTGCTGAAAATTTGAAAACCTAATTTAACGGAAACTAATTTTATAATCATTTACACAAATTTTTTATAAATAAATGTTATATATTATGAAAGATGATTCAATTACCTATCTTTTGTCTTTTTTCTTCATCTTTAAATCTGCTATGTAAGTACCCCTAATTGTCACCTAAAGTCAGAGGTTCCAGTTTTTTCAGTATTATGTGACATCTAAAGTGTCTTTAAAGGAGTCCATGATTGTGCATCAGCCCTAATGTTAATGTTAATATTAATTTTATTAATAATATTATTGATGTCCTCAATGTTAGTATTAATGTTAACATTATATTATGTCATATATCTACATTTAAATAGTAATAATGTGAAAATCAAGTTTCAATGTTATGTGAAATTGGAGGTTGAGAACTAATAATCTCATAAAGTTATGTTATGTTTAAGTTTATATTATTTTTTCCTAATAATAATAGTATCATTAATGCTGATATTAATGTTGTCATTGATATTCATGTTTCCTAATATTAATATTACTCTCTTCAATATTAGTAATAATGTTATTAATATCATAAAATATGAATAATGGTATTATTATTAATAATATTGATAATAATGTTGTTACTTTTTTGAACTTGCTTTGGATTTTTTTCTTATAATATATATCTATGGGACTTGAATTTGTGACTTTTCATTTGCAACTTCTTATTTCATTTACTCATTACTAATTGCTCTACCTCTAATGGGCTATTCTTATTATAATCTATAAATAAATCCTCATTTATCCATTATTAAGTATAGAAATGAATCCACTTTATTTAGGTGTTGAATTTTTTATTTTAAATTTTTAATACATTTAGAAAAAAATATACACAAAAAAAATTGATCTTTAAGTTGACATGAATTTTTTTAATTTTTTAATTATAAAGATCTAGGTTTTTATATTATAGAATTTAGAGTGGATTAACCATATACTTTTCTAGATTACACAAGGACAAAAACAAGTTACACAAGGATAAAAACAAGTTACACAAGGATAAAAACAAATGTACTGTACAGATTAATTCTATAATATATATATAATAACTTGTAATTATGTATAGATAACTGATAACAAGTTTGTGGCACCTATGGATTTCTATTCAATAATAGACCAAGCAAACTCCTTCAGATTCTTTATGAAGTCCCAAGCTAACAAATAGTTATAAAGTAGCACAGACCATGGCAACGCAAGCGATTGTATGCAAATTTCATATCTAGTAATCTAATAAATTCAAGCAAATTTCATATCCATGCCATTTCAAACCATACAAATGCTAAATATATAAATAAGAACGCCTATCTAAATTGATTAAATTGATTTATTGAATATCTAAATCAATATTCAAACCATGCAAATTTAATATCAATGCGACTGTAAACCATGAGACTGTAGGCAAATTTCACATCTGAAGAAGTCTGTGTCCATGCTCCAGCAAGTGCCTTCCTTTCTTGGTATTGAACCGATAGAGGGGAGTGGACTGTTACATTGGAGTCGTGGGTAACAGAGAGGGAGATGTGGATTATAACCTACAATTATTAACTCCCATATTAACCTGCAAGGACATTAACCCATTAAATCTGATCCCTTCTTTAATGAACAAGATGAATAATATTTTTTTTTATTGTGTTGAATCCTTTCACATATTGATTGAAAAATTTGTTTAATACGTTAAATTTTTAACACAATTTTATTTATTTTTAATAAATTTGAATTTTGTGTTTTTAATTTAAAAATAAATAAATTTAATATCTTCAAATATTCCAAATATTTAAAGTTGAAAACACTGTTCTCTTAAATTTAAGAATTTCTTCAAAAATTTACAGATTTGATTGAAATCCAAATAGTGCCGAAAAATGCTATCGATAAAAGGCTAAATGGTGGAAGGTTTAGGCTACGCTTAAGGATAAACCATGTGGATGTTGTATCTTCTCTCGAAAATAATACAACGGTTAATTTGTTATACATAGCATCATATTTGCAATAAGACCATTTGGCGATTGTTAGATTTCAGGTGCCTGGATTGAATTTATGCTCATCGCAGCGAAGGAGGTAATGACGAGAACATATAGAGTTTTGTCCATCAGATCTATCAATGGAACGACTCTCTATGCTAGATTTTCCAATGGAATAGTACCTACTGGCAGTCCAAGCAGGAGTTGTATAGGGTTCAACTAAAACGTTTCCATTGGCCGAGCAATTTTTGTTAAAATTGTAATTTGGAGTGATCAAATAGTAATTTTGACCATTTGGGTAGTTTTAAATTTGAGTCATTACTTTAGAACTACTTTAAAACTAGTAATCCTAATTACTGAAATTACAAAAATAGGAAAATAGCAATTTCCAACCCATTTTTATCCCAAAATCATCGAAAAAACAGTGCATTTTGGTTTTCTTTTATCCTACGCGGTCGAAGCATCTATAATTTTGCCGTAAATCCAAGCAACCCACATCAGCTTAGTCCCTTTGCCAAAAAAAAATTTGTTCTTGAATTTGTTGCACACAAAACAATCAATCATTTAGTCCTTTTGCAAGCTGTATAAAAATACCTATACAACCAAATCGAATTCTGAGTTTCCGAAAAAATTCTTGGCCGTAGGTTTTCCAACAATGTAGTTGTGTGGATGGATAGAGAAGAGGTAGTTATGCCTTTGAAATATTTTTTAAACGTAACAATACTTTAAAGGTAAAATAAATATTTATATCTTAGAAACAATATTGTGATTTTCAAAAAATAAATATTGAACGTGGTAAGAGGATGTGAATCCAAAGAAGCAAGTTGTCAAGTCGTCATAGATCATGCAAAAATACTTGGTGTTATTGAATTTGATTCAAACGAAACATTCCTTTATTCCATTGCACATTGTGTAAAAATACCTAATCCAATAAAATCAAGGATTGAACGGTCAAATCCACATACCACCCATCAGTGAATCCACCTCAGTGAGTAGATATGATTTACTGGTAGCACAGATGAACTCTAGCAGGAGAGTCCATGAGAAAGAGTAGTATAACTCGGCCAAAAAGCCAGAACAGAAAGAAGACAACTCGGCCAAAAAGCCAGAACAGAAAGAAGCCATGAATAACCTAGAAACAGACAGAGCATAGAGGGAACATAAAACCCTAGTCAGAATATAGATCATACTCTGCCATCACAGCCTGACAAGCAGGGTGGGTTTTGGTAGATCTGAAGGCAAAAGGCCCAGTCATTCTTTCATCGGAATCAATACCGTTGTTGTGGGTTAAGTAGACTGGAGCGCGGTTGAGGTCGGTTTGAATGTTGCATGATGTGGGATTGCTCACTGTATATGCCTCACAGGCCTCGTGCTCGTGTTCACCTTTTACAGCGATACTAAAAAGCCCATTGTTGTCGGTGAGTTCTTCATTATAGAATAACCTTTTACCACCCTGATCCTTGCACTCAACAGCTACAGTGGCACCTGCAAAGCACTCATAATTTAAATATTAGAGCCAGATATTGGGCTCCATGTGCATTCTATACTTCACACACAAACCCATTTATGAGCGCAGCATTCCTATATACGAAGAAAACAACATTGTAGAAAATGAAACCAATGTGAGCACAACACCAGTAGCAGTAGATCGATTCAGGAAAAACACACAGACCTCTCTACATAGAGAAATCTCAATAACAGATCTATTCTTCAGCACCAGATCTATTCTTTCATATCTTAAAATCAAAAGCAAGAAAATGCAGTGACCCAAATCAAAACAACGTACGAAAACTGCAAAAGAATTGGAAATCTATGCAAGATTATAATGTTTGCTTACCAGTGATAGGAGGAGAAATCCTGGTGGGGAAGCCAGCAGCACAGTTATCACAGTAAAGCTTGCCCGTAACATAAAAGTTATGGCCAGCATGAGCATTGGCAACACCCAACAAGGCGAGAAGGGCGATCAAACCACAGAATGCTGGGAGCTTGGCCATTGTTCGGATACCCCACGCCGAAGGAACACTATCAAAAAACTGATTTACGAGTGGAAGAAGAAGCAGGAAAAACACACGCAATATGTACGATTGATTCGTAGTTTGTTTGGAGAGAGCAAACACATGAATGGGGTATTATATGTTTTTAGGCCAACATAAATAAATACAGGGTATTCCCAAAAAATTCCATAGTGTATTCCCAATAAAAATACACATAGCTGTAAAACTGTCCATCTGACCGTGAGCTTGGCTGTAAACCACATGACTTATTAAATGCCAGTTGGCGCTGACGGGGCAAAACGACTTTTTAAGTTTCGAACAAAGGCGGTCATGATTCCAGATTTTTGATGCCGTGAGAGGGACACCGCTACAGTTCGATCTGATTAGATCAACCCATTTTCAACGGGAGCTTTTGACATCATTTTTTACTTTTTGTTCAGAAAGAAAAATAAAAAATGCATGCATATGTGATGGTTTGGTTTTTTTTTTTCGAAAAAGGTTATACATTTTATAATTTTAATATTTTTAGATATTGAATAATTTTTTTGGTTGTTCATATTTTAATTTAATTAATGTTCTGAAAATTTTTAATATAAAAATGGATAAAATATTTTTATTAAATAAATTATATAAAATTAATATTTAATATATGTTATTTTCAGTATTTTTAAGGATTCTAATATTATACTTAAGTATAGTATTATAGGTTATTATTTTGGATTGAAAAAAACATGTATATAGATAGGTAGGGGAATATTAAATATGAAACATGCAATTTACTACTGAAATTTGTAAATTTTGGTGAATATTGCCATGAAAAAGTTATTTGTTACTTGTTCTCCAAACTTACTTGTAATGACCTCTTGTATATGACTTGTATATGCCTCAACTACTTGTTATCTTCTTTAGTTAACTGTGTTATATGTTGCTATCGCTTATCCATGCATGAGCTATGAGTTATCGTGGCATCAACTACTAGCTATTTTTTATATTTATTATTTTTTTATAATTGTTTATTTTGAATTTTTAACCACTCATAAGTCAATCTAGAGAGTACACTTGTCACATCCTCCTTCAATCTAGGAAAATCATAGATGGTAGTCAACCCCATATTTTAAGATATAAACTCCTATCGGTGTAATTAATTTTTTTTTATCATTTTATTAAAATATAACAAATTCATAAAATATTTAAACTATGCATTATTCATTTTTATTTATAAACATAACAACTTTTGTTACCATAAACATTAAAATGACAAACTTAATAAGGTCTCCATTGTCAATGAATGAATGTGATATTAGAATAACTATACGTTCTTACAACTAAATCACTAATTGGATGGATAGGTATCCATCATTCTCAGCTCGCACGGCTTCCTCTTTCTGGAATGGTTTTGCTAAGGCCTTTCCTTGGATTAGCAGTAAACTTGCTTGCCATATTTGTGATGGCAATAATGTTCTCCTAGGTGTGGATCCATACATCGATGATGTGAATTCTTATATTTTGTCACCATATATCATTTGATTATTTAGCTAAATTTGGTTTTCACACCATCGCTCAAGTTAGGAAACCTGAATGGTTGAGAAAAATTACTCATATTGGCTACAAGCAATTGATTTTGGGCTTGTTGGTCATTGGTCTAATGAATTGGATTATTTTGTTTCAAACCTGAATAGAGATGGCATTAGACTTTCACAAGATGAAGGTAAACTCATTTGGATAGGGAACAATTGCAATGATATGGCCACTGCCCGTACCGCTTATGAAGCCATCATTCACGATAATCACTCATTGCACGTTAAGTGGTGGAATTCTAAGATATGGAAGTTGAATATGCCTTATAAAATTAAATGATTCTTCTGGATTGTTTTGGAGAACAATATATTAACTTACGATAATCCTTGTTGAAGAGGTGGGATGGGTCCAAACGGATGCTTGTTGTCTTTATTTGCGGATGAGTCTGTTCAAATATTTTTACAAATTGTCTTTTTGGTATTAGAATTTGGAAGGAAATTTGATTGGACCTACAAAAACATGCAGATTGGGGTACTCAATCTGTGGATGAAAACATTGCAACAAGGGTAGTTAAACACAAAGTTCACAGAATTCTACTAGAATTTGTATACTGCGGATTTGGCTTTCCAAAAATGCAAGAATCTTCGAAGATAATGCCCATAATTCTTTTGTTGTTTCCAATAGAATCTTGGGTCTGTATAGGGAATATCAAAAGAAAGCTGTGTCATGCAAGTAGGGAGTAATCTTAGAGCATCCCATTCCCATGCTGAATGTGGTTGGGTATTTTTATGGAGCTTCCCAATGTGGTGAATGTGGTGGGGGAATGTTCCTTCGGAAGAGCCCTAGACAATTCTTTAAGTTATGGATTGGTTGTAGATTTGGATCAAATACACATGCACAATTCATGGTGTTATGGGCCTTACTATTTTTCTTTTTGTATAGTGGTATTGATGATTTATAAGTATATGGAGATTCCTCTGTCATCATAAATTGGGAAAAAGGTAATTGCACTATTCAGGTTCTTTTATTGGATAAATGGAGCCAAAGGAATAATGCTCTAAACTCAAAGTTCAATTATGTGTGCTTCAGTCACATTTTCAGAGAACATAATCATACTATTGATGAGCTGTCGAAGAGAGCTTTGGAAAATCATGAAGGTATTATGTTTGTGGAGGAATACAGGGGAGGCACTCTGGTCTCTAATTCTACTCTTCACATCCTTCAATAGATGATTTCTTGATGGTACTTTTATTTGAAGTAATGTGTCTTAGTCAGTTGTTTTGGTTCCTTTATATGTAGACCTTCATATATGTTTTGGGAGTTTTTTGCTATAATGTTGTTGAAGAATGATTTGTAAGCAGTAACTGGTTATACTTTTTTTCTTGGATGTTGTCTCAAGAATGCTTGTTGGCTAGTAGTATATATTCAGCCATATGTATTATTCATTGTTTTTGTTTTTTGGCTACTGGTGCAAATATGGCAAGATGTATAAGTGATAATATTTCTTTGATTCTATGAATAACAATAAGTTGGATTTTTTCGTGTTGAAAAAGAATAACTACAAATTATTCATTTTCATTTATAGACATAATCATAAGACAACTTTTTGTATCATAAGACAACTTTGTTATGTATTTGGAAAACTTAATACTATCTCCATTGTCAATGAATGAATGTCATATAAGAGTAGTGGCACTACGGTTCTTTAAAATTTATGTTAGTATATCAAACTATTATCAAAATAAGGAAATAGAATGTGGATTATGTACAATATTACATTGTTTTGCACACCATAAACTATTCTTGGGTATTCCATTGGAATACGTTTTTTTGGTATCAAAGCAATAGCTTACAAACATAGATTAATATTAATCACAACTCTATCAAGCATCAAGAGGGATCAATCCCTTAAGGGTGCAAATCCATTTTACTCAAGGAAACATTTGCACCTCAAGGGATTTGATCCCTCTTGGTGCTTGATAAAGATAGAGTTGATATGGATTTATTCTAGCTCCAATCGCAATGGCCACCTCAAAACAATATTGCTCAAAAACCAAATTACCACATTGAGATCATCTCATCCAAAAT
Source organism: Larix kaempferi (assembly GCA_027924585.1). Classification (NCBI taxonomy): domain Eukaryota; kingdom Viridiplantae; phylum Streptophyta; class Pinopsida; order Pinales; family Pinaceae; genus Larix; species Larix kaempferi. Next base: position 3,189,726 of record BSBM01000153.1, read on the forward strand.
TTTAAAAAATATATATTTACATGATCAAATGTTGAATTGTAATAAAGTAATAATCATGTTCAACGATAAAAAATGTGAAAAAATCCCCTTAGGGTGTAGACAAAGTGATGATAGAGTATATTGTTAAGGCACTCCTTGTGACGTCTCGGGGTCAAACCTAAGCTAGCCCATGCCCATGTTAGGGGGTTGTGTGGATGCACCTAGGGGTATAGTGGTAGCAGATGAGGATCGACCCCATGTCATGCGAGTATGAGCTCCTCCCCACTTGTTGATTCCCCTAGTAAAAAAATAATAATAATTGTGAAAGAATGCATTGAAATTTAATGATGAATTACATATATTATACAGTTATCAATCTCAATATGTCTTGATCTTCTACTGTTATTAAATCCACTCCTTATCCTTTTACATCATCTCATATTGATCACATGTGAAAAGAGGTTGAGTTTGAACATCATTCGCCCCTAATTCCAATTGTAGTAAATATGAGATTGTCTCTATTTATTTCCAACATTTATAGTTTCTTTCTCCAATGTTAATCCTTGTCGGGCATGAAGATAAGGATTGCCGCACATATGGCCTACTCCAAGAAATAACGTACAATTCATACTACGTAAAGGGAGATGACCATCGTGCAGTACAACAAATTTAGCCGCAGCCACGGGTGGCCCAACTGCCACCTCAAACACAGATGCAATTTGTACCATAGCCACAACCGCAAAAGTAGTTTGTGCCACAACCGCAGTATAATCAGATGCAGATGGCTCTGCAGTAGCCACTGTATGTTCAGTCAGCGCAGTATGTTCAGTTAGGGCAGTGTGTTCAGCTGTAACCGAATCCCTGCAGCAACAATTTAATCAACCGCAATATCAACAACAAGGAGGATTTCGCGGAGGATTTCGAGGAGGACGAGGTGGAGGCTTTGGTCGAGGAGGAAGACGAGGTCGCGGACCTGTGCAATGCTATAATTGCAGAGTATTGGGACACTGTCAGAGAGATTTCCCACAGTTGCAAGCACAGTGTACATATTGTATCGCTGTTGAGCACACTGTTGAGAACTGTTCACAACTGATTGCGAGATGGTAGGAAGGAAATGTTCCGTAGTTGCAGAACCAGAACCAGAACCTATTGCAGAACCAGTTTCAGAATCAGAATCAGTTGCAGAATCATAACCAGTTGCAGAATTAGAACCCATTGCGGAATCAGAATCTGTTGCAGAACCAGAATCAACGTCAAAAACCGAATCAGAACGCAAATCAGACTGTGAATCAACCTGTGAATCCATTTCCAAACTAGAATCAGGGACCAACTTTCACAACGATTTCAGCAGAATTAAGGATGCAAGATGTTGACATTGTTGTTATCACTCGTGGAGGTGCGACGATAGGAGAAGATGGTCCGCATCCACTGATCCGACTGGCTGGCAAGAAAAAGGTGCAGTTTTGATATTGATGCTGAGAGGGACACATTCTTTGAAGCATGTGATGCGATAGGAAGAAATATTGGTAAGTCAATCACTTATGCCATGCCTGCTGCTTTTGACTCAACTTCAGGAGCAGGACCATCGCGATAGTACGGTACTTTGCATAAATTCTTTGAAAGTTGCTTGTCACTAGCAAGAGATCCTAAGGCTCTTGCCGAGATTGAGAATCTGTCGCATCGACTGGCCAAGGGATGGGAAGAGTCTGTAGTGAACTCTTTACAGAGGAAGAAGACAGGAAAAGAGATGCACATGAATATCCATATTGGGGACTACGAGGTAGATTCAGTCATTCTGGATCTAGGCTCAGATGTCAATATTGTAACAAAGAAGACATGGAAAAATATGGGGAGCCCAATGCTGAGTTTTTCTCCCATGCAACTGTGACTGGCTAATCAGGCCAAAGTAACACCAATTGGGAGAGTTCCGTGCCTTGTTGTGGAAATTGAGGGGATGAAAACCTTTGTTGATTTTGATGTTATTGAAGTTGTCGATGGCGGAGGCTCGTATCCTGCATTGCTGGGGATTGGATGGGCCAATGACAGTATGGAAGTAATTAATTTCAAGAAGCGGGTGATGACTTTTGAAAATGAAGACCTTAGAGTCATAGCTCCGTTGGATCTGACTGAAGGGAGAAGGTATGTTGAACCAGTAAAGGATGAAGTTGTAAGAGGATGGGATCACACATATAACATTTCAGAAGACTACATCCATCCGACTGTCAACGACGAACTTGGTTGGTGCAACTCTAGCTCTGTGTCTTCCAACTCTGATGATGCTTTAGAGAACTGGCAGAATCGCATGCATAAGATGTTGTTCAAAAAGTGTGGTTTGATCACACAGTTGTTGTGCCATGTCGCAACAGAGACTGTTCAATTACCAATATACGAAGGACTACCTGGGTTGACTGAATTTCTCGTGGAATTTGAAGATAATGTGTCAGAACCAAAACGATTGCTGGCGTTGGAGGAGGCGTTGAAGGCTTCTCTAGCATGTAGGTGGGAGACCCACAAGAAGTCGATTACTGGGTGGTCGCAGTGTTGAAGATTGATGACGGTTCACTTTGGCAATGCAGAAGTATACCACATTGGAAAGTATGATGGGCGGAATGACCCTGGAAGTCATATGATTGAATGTCATACTTTGTGGGAATCCCGATCACATGATGAATGGGTCCATTCCTTTATGCACACTTTGGATGAAATGCCGCGATCTTGGTATTCCTCAGCTGAGTTGCGTGGAGAGATTACCACTTGGTTAAAGTTAATAGTTTGCTTCACTCATACCTTCAATTTCGTGGATGCCAATCCAGATTTTCATAATTCCCTGCAGCTCATCCATGATGTTGTTTTGAAGGTGGTTCTAGTTGCATACCCCATGGATCCGTATACGCATTGTCAAATGCAGTCGATGATGGAATGCTATAATATTATTGGAGGGCCGGAGGATGGTGATAACCCGCGGAATATCAATATTCCAGAAACAGAAGGGAGTCGGGATGTCATAGCACCTGACGTACCGACAGATCCGATAAATCAACCAATGAAGCCTAGGAAGGTCAGTAATGAGACAGAGGAGAACCCAAAGTTTGCGAATGTCAGGGACTATTGGGATGAAGAATTGATGGCCAAGGTCACAAACCTGTTGCATGAGTTCCAAGATTTGTTTCCTATGAAGTTTTTTGAGATGAAGGGAATATTGGGAGATTTAGGGGAGATGAATATTCTGTTGAAGCTAGATGTGAAACCAATAAGCCAGCGATCATATCGACTAAATCCGCGACATAAGGAAAGGTTCAAAACTGAACTTGATAGAAAGTTGGATGTTGGAATAATTGATTCGGTCGAAGAATCATAATGGATTAGTCCCATGGTGGTTGAGGATAAGAAGACAGGTGAGGTTCAGATTTTTGTCGACCTGAGGAAGTTGAATAATGCATGTAGGCATGATCCATTTCCGACACCATTCACTAATGAGGTACAAGAAGGAGTATGCGGTCAAGAAATGTATTCCTTCACGGATGGTTTTTCTGGCTATCACTAGATCAGAATCACAAAAGAGGATCACCATAAGACAACGTTTGTGACTAAATGGGGTTGTTTCCAGTACACCATGATGCCATTTGGGCTAAAGAATGCACCTGTGATATTCTCCCAAGCTGTTGTCGCTACATTCAGAGATTTTATTCAGAAGTTTTTGCAAGTCTATATGGATGACTGGGAAATTTATGGATTGATCAGTGACCATCTGGAAAACTTGCGACTGATACTGGATGTAGACAGCATCAGATATCACTGAAGTTGAAGAAGTACATTTTCTATGCACCGTTTGGGATGTTGTTGGGTCACATTGTTTGCAAGCAAGGATTGTTGGTTCACCCATCCAAGATTAAGCTGATGTTGAGCTTGACACTGCCTACAAATGTAAAGCAGCTAAGAGTGACGCTGGGGTACACAGGGTACTACCGCAAGTTTATCTGTGGTTATGCTTCGATCACAGCTCCTATGGAGAGGTTGTTGAAGAAGGATGCGGTATTCTTATGGAGTTCAGAATGTCAATTCATTTTCGAGATGCTGAAGGCTAATATGGATTCTACACCAATACTTGTATTTCCTAATTGGAGCAAGGAATTCCATGTCCATGTGGATGCATCATCGATTGCGCTGGGCATGGTGCTCGCACAACCAGGAGAAGGAGATATTGACCACCCGATTGCTTTTGGGAGTCGAAAGCTGTCATCTGCGGAGAAAAATTATACAACTACAGAGAGGGAAGGTCTTGCGATGGTATATGCGCTACAAAAGTTTAGGCATTACCTGTTGGGGGGTCATTTCAAAATTTTCAGAGACCATTCTACGTTGAAATACCTGGTCAATAAGCCTGTGTTGGGGGGGAATATATGCCGCTGGCTACTTCTCTTTCAGGAATTTTATTTTGAGGTAATTGTGAAGCCAGGTCGCTTGAATGCGGGGCAAGATTATGTATCGCAAATTGATATAGGTGAGGAACCAACAAACATTGAATATGGGTTGCCAGATGCGTAACTATTTAGAGTTGAGATGGTTGACGACCACTACAAAGAAATAATTTAGTTTTTGGTGATGGCAATTAACCAGAGTAGTTTGCCACAAGTCAAAAGAAACAATTGGAGGTTAAGGCTGTGGATTTCTAGTTGACTGCTGGATAGCTTTATAAACTAGGACTGAACGATCTCTTGAGGCGATGTGTCCTACCTCATGAAAAAGGGAAGATATTGGCAGACGCACATGTGGGAGTTGTTGGTGGACACTATGGAGATCGGGATACTATTAGGAAGGTGCTTTGCGCAGGGATTTGGTGGCCCACTCTTCATAATGATGCGATGGATTATGCGCGCTCTTGTGATGTTTGTCAAAGAAATAGAAAACCCTCAAGGAGGGATGAGATTCCACTGGTACCTCAAATGACATTGCAGCCATTTGATAAATGGGTTGTGGATTTCGTCGGACCAATCAACCCACTTGGGAAGAGAAATGGTGCACGATACATAATTATAGCGACAGATTATTTAACAAGGTGGGCGGAGGCCGCACTTGTTATAGATTGCACTGCTGTGACAGTAGCGTGATTCTTATTTGACAATATTGTCACTTGGTTTGGATGCCAAAATATATTGATGAGTGACGTCCAGGGGAGTCACTTCATCAAATGCACAGTCAGCGCATTGGAAGAAGAGCTTCAGATACAGCATAAGAAGAGTACCCCGTATCATCTGCAAGTAAATGGAATAGTGGAGGCATTCAACAAAGTGTTGGAACAGGCACTTACAAAGGTTTGTAATGCGAACCACGATGAATGGGATTTGAATATTCCAGCAATCTTGTGGGCCTATTGCACCACTTGTAAAAGATTGACGGGACAAACACCGTTTAAATTGGTGTATGGGAAAGAGGTAGCCATGCCTATGGAGTACATTGTTCTGAGTTTGCGCATAGCAGCTGCGACATGCATGAACGACGAAGCAGCATTAGAAGAATGAGTGGCACAATTGGTCCAGCTTGAGGAAGACCGTTTTGTCACCGGTTTTCACCAGCGTGTAGAGAAGGATCGCCAAAAAGCTTGGCATAATTGACATATTAAAAACAAGCAATTTCAGCAAGGCGACATAGTGTTGTTGTATGGAAGCAAATTCATGAAGCATCTAGGTAAATTATATATGCATTGGCTAGGTCCATATGCCATTAATTCCATTACTTCAAGAGGTGCAGTACAACAACTACAGTTAGATGAGGTGATGCTACCAAAATTGGTGAATGGTAGTCGATTGAAGCCCTATAGGACGGGCCTAGTGCTGTGCGATGCGTAAGGAATTGTGCAAAGTTCAAAAAAAAAGGATAGGCTATTAGGAAGAAGGATGGTGCACCAACAGGGACAAGATGCACAAGTAGGAGAGATGGTATCGTAGTTAGGAAACCACGCTGCGACGGTCATAGGGCCACGACATGATCAAATCATCAATAAATGCAGACAGTTAAATATAGTTAGATGACAATGCTCGTTGAAGCGATGTGTATTTATGGCGGATCCGATCGTTGGATTGACTGGATTGAAAACGGATTTAGACAGTTAATGCATGATTTGGTCATGATGATGGACGGATTGAATTGGCACTATAAGAAGGGGTCGAGTGTAGTCGAAAATCACTATTGTGCAAGGAGTGAATTGAGCTAAGTACTAGCGAGTCGAATTGTGCAGGTTTTTGCTAGAGTTGCAGTAAGTTTCCAAGTGAGGTAAGGTTGAGCACCCGTTGGGCGTTACAGGGCACTAGTGTGGCATGTAGAGTGAACCAGACATGGTTGATATTTCGAGTGAATAGGAATCACCAGTCGTCCTTATATCAATTGAGGAGGAAGTTTCCAGTATGCCGGTCGGGTCATCGACAATCCCAAAGAAGAGGAGGGGGGATAGCATCCTAGCTCCTCGGGGCCACAGAAGAGGCAGACTAGATCATCCGCCCACTTATAGGAGGAGGTACCTACGCAGACACGTCCATTGAGCCCAGGAATTGTGGACTCAGCAGCTCGCACAGGGGTATCCGCTATGGATATCCTTGGGTATGTACCTCCCTGCCGACCTGGTGCGCAGCCCTAAAAGCTTACCAAGAACCAGAGATACCAAGTGAGGATGTTGGCGATACCACAAGGCATGGTATGTAATACATACCTTGTTCCTGCACTAATGAACATGAAGTATGATGACCATGATCTGCTTGCATTGAGGGATGTTATAATGGAGCCATATGTGCCAATGGTAGCAGTTGGAGGCGGCCCAACACGACGTATTCCACACGATTGGGTGCGCGGATTGTCTCAGGAAGGACTGTTGGGATTTATCAACCTACCGTATTTTGGGTTGTTGACTGAGGCAAATGCCTAAGTAAAGCATTTTTTGGCATGTTTCCATGGTGGGATTTTATAGTTGGACAGACCGGTCGCAGTCACATTCAACCTTATTTCAGAGATCACAGAGTTTCCGAAGGACGGGATAGACCCCTCGCAGTATTTCCAAGGGAAAAATAATGATAAGAAGCTCGCGGTGAATTTGAGGACATGCTATAATTTACAGCGTGATGGACAGGAATAACGCATTGACAGCATAAACGATCAGGCGATGCGCATCGGGGCAAGGATTTTGGCTACTAAACTAGTCAGGAATAACCGACCCAACCAAGGTAACTCAGGGGTCATTGCATGCATCGAGATGCGTGTGCAAGGGGTCCACATGAACTGGTTGCTCTTTTTATTGAACCAGTTGATAGAGGACGTGGTGGCAGTCTAGGCAGCAAATCGGCCATTCAAATACAGTTGGTTGATATTAATTGCGTTGGTAGCTTGGATGGAGCCAAAATATTATCAAGGTATGGACGTGGATGCCGTCAACGTTTGTAAGGGTGCACGCTACCAGAACCTATGGTGGGTACGGGAGGTTGAGCAACTTAAGTACTGCACAGCGCAGTTCTGGCTCTACTGGGAGGTTCTATAGGCGGTGGTTGTGGGGGTTCCGCAATTGTCTCAGGAAGCGGTAGAAAAATATAAATAGATTGCTCAGATTACGATTGGGCCACATGCCATTTATGTGAAAGTGTAGCGCGAATCAAAGAAGCAGTGGTTTTCGAGAACATACAAGTTGTCTGACGAAGAGATGGATGCGATTGTTGATGATTGGCCCACTGAATGGAGAGAATCGGTTAGTCTGGAAGAAGAATTGACGGTCCCACCATTAGATGCACCAGATGATCAAATACCCACGATGGATCAATAGAGTAACCATGACTCAGACCAAGAGTTATCGCGGACACCCATTGATGAGGAAGCAGAGTGCACGTTTGAGGAGGCTAGAACGAACACTCGACATAAGTGACGTATGACAAGTGGCACAGCCCTAGGGATGGAAGCGCAGCTGAACTGGCTTATGAAGGCCCTAAGAAACGCAACGAATGCGTTAGCTGAAGCAATGAAGAACTAGGAGACAGAAGGTTTCAGCAAGGTAAAAACTTGACTTGATTCTTGATTTGATGTTGTTTTGAAGAAGGCACCAGAGGTAGCGACTGTGTAGGATGTTGGCTCAATCAGCACTTGGATGCGGGTTTGGAATGTACAAATTCCACTGACTGCGATTGTGACCAACAATGAGGATCTCCATGCCTCCTTGCAGCAGTTAACAAACATGTTCATCGACATCAATGGGTTGTCCATGCAGACACTAGTGAATTTGCTGAGTGTTACCAATCAAGAATTGGCCGACAGGGAACAGAATATCAACAGCCAGTTCTTGTGATCACAGGAGAAAGCGACAGCGACGCAGAAAGAGGTAGAAGAATTAAAGGAGAAAGCGGTAGCAGTGCAGGAAGTGGTAGAAGAATTGGAGAACAAGCAAGAGTAGCTGATTGCAGAGAATGCTAGATCAATTGAGGAGCTAAAGAAGGAACAAGCCTATTTGATAGTTGAGAAAGAAAACCCCTGGGATAGCAGAGTACGGTTGGAAGTGGCAATTTGTGATGCCTCTCTGTACGTATTGGAACCCACTACGCAGTTAGATGTGGTTGAGCGAGCACATCGACTTTGGGCTATCATTTCCTAGTTATAACAAGACAATGCTGACTTAATGGCTCTGGTATAGCCAGGCATCCTTTCGAAGCAAGTAGCAGAAAGGAAAAGAACCATGGAGGAGTTGGCGACCCAGCTAGGAGAGTTGGAGCAATACGCGACAAAAGTAACTGAAGCGACTACACAATTTTTGGGCAGCGTAATCCAGGATGAGCAATTGGGGAAACTGACCAAGCTTGCATAGGAGGCAGAAGGACACCTAGCAACAATGAAGGCTTTGCCGAGAGTACTGTCATGGAAATTCAGGTCACCAAGTCTACGGAGCTAAAAGAGTTACAACAGTGAGTTGCGAGGGAACAAGAGCATCAATGGAAGTGCACTATGCAGCTAGATGAGCTCCAAGATATTGGCACGCAGTTTTTGGTCAAGGAATTTGCTGTGCTGTAGGCTGTGTAGGAAGGGAAGAAGGCAGTTTCTAATAAGCTAGTTGAGAACCCATTAGCGCAGGACTTGACAAAGAGTCATGAGATCGCTACGACGGCCAAGGAGCAAGTTAGGGAAATCAGTCAGCAGTATGAATATTTCAGGCTAAAGATCAATGAATACACCATGTCCAGCTGACATGGATCGAGGGCGAGCCACAAGATTGTGTTGGGGGATTGTTGGCAGGAGAGTTTGGATGAGTTAATTGCACAAGACCATGGATGCCGTGTGAGGAGGAAAACTGCGCACAAGTCGAAAATGATATTATTTTATGTATTTTTGGGTCATTCTTTTGTAGATCTTGTTAAGAAGTAGTTAGGCGGTTGTCTAAGTGGACCATGAATGTAAAGGCGCAAGCCTATAAATAGATGTAGAATTTCAAGTGTTAGAATCATCTGTGGAATATGGGTATGCGACAGAAGAACTGTGTTGATGTATCTGTACTTTGTTGAGAAGGTTAATATGACATGACGGAGCTTGAGCATAATCATTGTGTCTTTCCTGTTTTCCTATTATGAATGTGATGTGTATCTGCGATATGAATCTATGAATGATGCGATGTTTCATTGCTTCAATTGATGTTTTACTGTTAGATCTATTGCGCATTGATGGTTCTGTTAAAGATGAGATTTGTTGAATGATGATGCGATTTTGTTTGATGCATAAGTTGAATAGTTAGATTTGTTAAACAATGCTGCGCTAATTTGATAAGTAAGATTCACAAGGTCCTCTTTCATTTGGCGGAAACATAGTTCCATCAGCTCCCCCTCGAACATCTCGGGTGAGACCTCATCTGCTCCGCAGGTGTTGTTGGATAGGGTAAAACCTATCTGGGCTAGTGCTCAGGGAGATCGCAGTGGTTTGGATGTCGACAGAGTGAGGAACCCTTGTCGACTGGGTTTGTGTCAACAATTGACTATGATTAAGTTAGGTCAACCATGGTTAACTATAGTTAACCATGTTTGAATAATATTGACCATGATTAACCATGGTTAACTATAATTAACCATGGTTAACTGTAATTAACCATGGTTTCAATGTTTATATATGGTTAATCATGGTTGGAAATGGTTAATTATAGTTGACATGTTGTTTACAATTGTTGACTGTGGTTAAGTATGTCTGGCCATGGTTAATCATGTTTGACATGGAGGATAATAGTAGAACTTGGTTATGTCACATTCCAATGTTCACTAATAGTAATTTTACCTTGAAAGCTTCTTGAATGGTTATGCTTCATTATGATATTCTTGAATGGTCATGATGCATTGTGATATTTTAATGTATTTTGACTTTATCATGGTTGAATTATGTTGGACATGGTTGAATTTGGTTTTCCAAGGCTCATTGTGGTTGAATTTGGTTGGAAAAGATTTAATATGATTGACTTTCATTAAATATGGTTAACTATCATCGACCATGTTTGACTATGGTTGATTATGGTTAACTTTGGATTACTACGACTAGTTTTTGTAAGCTATGATTGCACATTCTTGAAAAATGCTTAATCATGGTTGACCATGCTAAATATCGTTGAGAATGGTTGAGCATGGTAATGTGATATTGTGGCATACATCTCGGTCAAGACTTATGCGAAAATTTTAAGTACGTCGATGGGTGTGTGGCATTAACATATCCATCAAGGGTTATGTTGTACTGTAATGTTCCTCTAGTGTTATGATGGATTACAACATTCAACAATGGTGAGGTTTCATTGTGTCATTCATATTCAATGAAATTGGTTATTCACTTCTATGTTATTTGATCATTATGTCACATTGTGACATTCATAAACACTTATGTCACATTGCGACGTTCATAAATGGTTTCATAACTTTGTAATTTTTCTCAAGGGTTATGTTTCATTATGATGTAAATGAATGGTCATGATGCATTATGATATTCATATTGGTTTACTTTTGTTTTAATTTATATGTTCTTTAATTGTTGCATCACATTGCAATGTTTGTAAATTCTTATGTCAAATATGTTTGTTCCTTAATGGTTATGTTACATTATGACATTCATCTTGGTGGGATTATGTCAAATTACAATGTTTCTCAAGGGTTATGTTGCATGAAGTCCATGAAGGGATATGCTCGATTGAAAAAAATTTCAATGGTTATGTGACATTTCAACATTTGCCTTGGTTTAATTATGCCAAATTTCTACATTACTTATGTTGATCATGGTTGACCATGTCCAGTGAAAAAGAATCCAGCAATTTGTAGATGAAAATTTGTAATCTATTTAATCTTTTTAACTTAAAACTATGTCCATTAATAGGCTTGTTAATCTTTTTAAATTCAAACCTCTTCAATCCAATAGGATTCCTAATTAGCTTAATAGATTCTTTAAAGAAAGTTGAGTTTAAAACTATCTAATTTAAAATCTTAAAATTTCTACTATACAAAACATATAGTAGATTAATTCATTATAAATATAAAAGGTAGGAGGCAATATTGATTTCTTTACAATGTAATTACTCGCAAAACTAATGCTCCTAGGTAATACTACAATAAAGGTGCCATGTAATTAAAAAAAAATAATATCAAATTTCATTCATCTACTTCAGTTATGTCGAATTGTTATGTTCCTTGATGGTTTTGTTGCGTTGTGACATTTGCTAATAGTTATCTCACCTTTCAACATTCTTCAATCCTTATGAAAAATGGTTAACCATTGTTTACCATGCTCACTATGGTTGAGTATGGAAATGTGGCACATTGTTGACCATGCTCACTATGGTTGAGTATGAAAATGTGGCATTGCAACTTACATCTTGGTTGAATTATGTGAAAATGTTACTTTCCTCGATGGGTTTGTGGAATTTCCATGTTGGTCAAAGGTTATGTTACACAGCAACATTCCTATAGGGTTTTGACACATCTTAACATTCCCCAATGATTATATTGCATTGTAGCATTCATATATACTGACATATGTTGAAATTCTATGCTACTTAATGGTTATGTCACACTATCACATTCATAAATGGTTATGTCACATTGCAATGTACAAGAATGGTTTTGTCACCATGCATTGTTCCTCAAGGGTTATGTAGATCCTACTAACTTTGAGGAACATTGCCTTGTTCCTCAAGGGTTTCAAGGGTTGTGTAGATCCTACTAAATTTGAAATGGTAGAATTATATCTTGCTAAAGTGAAAACCTTAAATGAAAAATTAAATAATTGTGTTAAAGATTACAAGAAAACAGACACTGCTCTTATAATTCTTGTAGAACAAAAATTGTCATCTTGTTTTGAAATGTTCATTTAAACTAGGAATAGAGCTCTTGAATTGCCTTCAAATACCACGAAACCTACTTTTGATGATTTTTGTAAAGGGTTGATTAATGAGCAAGAAACGTTCATTATTTCAGGACAACTAACACCTAATAAAGCTCTTATGGCACATAATAAGACTCCTAAGAAAATTTTTAATAATGTCAAAGGTTCTAATTCACACACTTCAAATCCTACTAATAACTCTCGTAATGCTTCTAATGCACATCATGACAATAGTAAGAAGAAGAAAGTGTATGATCCTTGTAAGCATTCTGGTAAAACTAATCATCCTGAAAAGGATTGATTTAAATTGAAACGTCTAAAAGCAAAGGCTAAAAAGAATGGTTCTAATGAATCACAAGTAGCTTTGTGTGCTTCTGTTGTTTCTTCTAGTGGTTCTTCTTCTAATGTGGAATGGATAATAGATTCGGGTGCTTCTAAACATATGACTGGTAATGCTTCTTTATTTTCATCTTATGACAATAATAAAAACACATCTCAGACATTTTCTATAGGTGATGGTAAACAACTTTCTATAATTGGTTATGGGAATGTTAATGTTGCTAATGGTCATTTGGAAGATGTTTTTCATGTTGAAAATATGTCCATCAACTTACTTTCTATTTATCATGCATGTCAAAAAGGATATAAATTTGAAGCTTGGCCTGATAAATATGTTCTTAAAGATATCAATCAAAATTTCAAAGTAGTTTCTTCTGGTCTTGTTGATCATACTGCTGGTTTTAATTCAACTAAAAGACAACATGTTTATTCCTATGTTTCTCATGCTGATGAACTAATCAAATTATGGCAATATTAGGTCATTTGAATTATGGTAAAATGAAAATGTTAACTAAAATGGTACTTGGCTTTCCTAATGTTTCGTCTACTAACGGTGTTTGTGAAGGTTGCATTCTTGGGAAACATCATAGAGAAATGTTTGATAAAGGTAAAGCTTAGCGTGCTAAAGAATCTCTGCAATTAATTCATAGTGACATTTGTGGTCCTATTGAAGTTCTGTCTATCTCTAATGTAGTTTATTTTCTTACTTTATCTGATGACTTTAGTATAAAATCATGGGTTTATTTTTTGAAACATAAAAGTGAAACTTTTTCTAAATTTCAAGTATTTAAACCTTTGGTTGGAAACGAATATGGTAAAAAGACTAAGATTTTAAGAACTGATAATGGGGGGGGATTCATTAAGAAAGAATTCGCAGTATTTTTATCTAAACATGGAATTCAACATCAAAAGACTCTTCCTCACACACCTCAACAAAATGGTGTCACTGAAAAGAAAAACAGAACTTATAGGGACGAGAGGTATCTGAACATTTTGGAGAGTGAATCCTTTTGAGAGGGGGGTATTCTTGGTTTTCCTTGTCAACTAAGACTATGAAGTTGGAGACTATTTAATCCAACCCTTCAAGGGCCAGAGCATATTGTACAAGCCATGCCTCTTTCCTAGAGACTAATGGGATTGGATCAGAATCCCCATATATTCCTTTTCTGGATCTGTAAGAGGGGGGTTTATGGATTCTTTTCCCTTTCTATTTCTAGCTCCAAATCTTCTATATATCTAAGGGTTTCAAATTTATTGTTGCTTGTTGAGGGGGTTCTTTCCACGCTCTTGCAGGAGTTGATTTTGTAGGGATGGGTGTTCTATGCACAGGCTCTTTGTGTTGAGGGTTTATTCACCAATTAGAAACTATATTAAACTCTATCTCTTTGAAATTTGGGCCTTTTGTAGTTTGTTGTTCTTCTTTTTTTTGAACAAATTTTGGTAAAGTGTCCTTATATATGACAAGTACTCCATTTAAACAAAATATGCTCATGTAGTCCATCTCCTGAATGTGACTCCAACCCTCAACGTTAAGTTTTAGGGCCTATGGAAACCCTTTCTCCAAGTTAACTTCCACAAAAAATTGGGTGCAAGAGAAGTACTCCCCTTTCAGATCCTCCTTATCCAAAAAATAACCCAACTTGTTGTCGATATCCATGAGTGAGTATTCCACCAAATTTGAAGAGGGAGATGAGGAAACATTAACTGGACTCGTGCAACAATAATCTCTTCTTATGGGTTAAATTCTAGAGACTAGGGAGAAAGAAACATTCCTCTTGAACCCATGAAGAAAGATCCATATTAAAGAAAAGCAAATCTCTATAATCTTTGTTCGGAAAAATAAATACAAACTATCCCCTACCAACAACAAAAAGAGTTACTTTACCTTGTAGCATAGGGTCTTGATGATCTACGATCCAGAGTTCCACCTCTTTTGGGCTAGGCAATAGTCGAATGGAATTTCCAATAAGCACTCTTTTGGAGAGAGTGAGTGCTTTCTTACATGGATATGAGGGAGAGAGATCCACTTAAGGTATTTTATCTAGTTTAAAAAAAACAAAAAATTGGGGCAAGGATTTGGACCAAGAGTTTGAGGAATGGACAGGAGTGCCTTGAAGGCCAATACCTCATCCAATTTTCACATCCTGTTTGTGTGACCCAACACTTTTGTAACCAGAAACCGAGGTCGAGACATGCTTAATCATTATCGGAAGCAGCTACAGGTGGTTGCGTTGAACTACCTATAGGCATTAATGTCTTCCCCTTTAGAACACCTCTCAAGCTACCTGAAGACTGTGACTACGACTAATGATAATGGCTTCAAAACACAAACAATGGCTAGGGTTCAAATTGTCACTACAGAGCTTCAAGGATCGATTTTTCCATCCTCCATTTTTTTTAAAATTCCGATTGGAAAGAACATTATTAACATTAATTTTTTATATTAAGAAACATTGATATTGACATTAATGATAATTTTAATGTTAATTTATATTAATTTATAATACTTATTAATGCATCTTATGAATTAATTAATTAATATGGTTGTATTAATTAATAGTATAAGTATTAATGTATCAACTATGTTTTTGATCCTTTTTTAAAATGTATTTTGAAATTTATATTAAAAATATATACTAATTTCAAAATACATTTTAATTTTTTTTCAAAAAATATAGTTGAAATATTGATAATCATATTGTTAATTAAAACAACCATATTAATTCATTCATTCATTATATGTAAGTTAATTAATATTAATGCTAACATTATCATTAAATGTCATCCCTTGAAGTGTAGATCGGTTGATGATAGGGTGCACTGTTAATGCACTCCTTGCGACGTTGTAGGTTCAAACTTCGAATAACTTGAGTAGTTATGTAGGGGTAGTGTGGTGCACATGGAGGTTATAGTGGAATCATACTAGAATTGAGAATGTCTCACACAAGTATGGACATGACCTAGTTACCAATCCCTCCTTATACAAAAGAAAAAACATTAACATTAATGTTAAAGAACCCCTTGTTAAAGCACTCATGGTGCATATTAGTTTGCGATAAGGTGCATTATTAAAGCACTCCTTGTGACATCTAGGTCTCAAACTTTAATTACCCCCCTCAAGTGGCGAAACATTGGTACACCTAGGGGTATAGCGGTGATAGACTAGAATCAACTCTATGTCACGTGATTTTGAGCCCGAATCCACTTGCTCATTCCTCTAGTTGCTTAAGAAACATTAATGTTAATGTTAATATTAATGTTAACATTATATTATGTCATATATCTACATTTAAATAGTAATAATATGAAAATCAAGTTTCAATGTTATGTGAAATTGGAAGTTGAGAAACTAATAATTTGATAAAGTTATGTTATATGTTTAAGGTTTATATTAATGTTTCCTAATAATAATAGTATCATTAATGCTAATATTAAATTATTATTATTGTTATTGATATTATTGTTTACTAATATTAATATTACTCTCTTCAATATTAATAATAATAATAATGTTATTAATATCATAAAATATGAATAATGTTATTCTTATTAATAACATTGATAATTATGTTGTTAATTTTTTGAACTTGCTTTGGATATATTTTCTTATATATATATATCCATGGGATTTGACTATCTATTTACAACTTCTCATTTCATTTACTCATTACTAATTGCTCTAACTTCAATGGCTATTCTTATTATAATCTATAAATAAATCCTCATTTATCCATAATTAAGTATAAAAAGGAATCCACTTTATTTAGGTGTTAAATTTTTTATCTTAAGTTTTTAATACATTTAGAAAAAAATATACACAAAAAAAATTTGATTTTTGAGTTCACATGAATTTTTTAATTAGATCGATAGATATTTATATTATAGAATTTGGGGTTGCACAAGAACTAAACAGGTATACTGGACAGATTGATTCTATAATATATATATAACTTGAAGTTATACATATATATAACTTGAGGTTATGCATGGATAGCTGGTAACAAATTTGTGGCAGCTATGGATTTCTGTTCAATAATAAACCAAGCAAACTCCTTGTAACCAGCCATTGAGATTCCTCTAGTTAAGGAAGAAGATTGTGAAGTCCCAAGCTAACAAACGGTTATAAAGTAGCACCATGGCACCGCAGGCGATTGCAGATGATTGTATGAAAATTTCATATCCAGGAATCTAATAAATTTAAGCAAATTTCATATCCACGCCATTTCAAACCATACAAATGCTAAATAAATAAATAAGAACGCCTATCTAAATTGATTAAATTGATTTATTCAATATCTAAATCAATATTCAAACCATGCAAATTTAATATCAATGCGACTGTAAACCATGCGATTTTAGGCAAATTTCACATCCTACAGAAGTTTGTGTCCATGCTCCAGCCTTTCTTGGTGTTGAACCGATAGAGGGGAGTGGACTGTTACATTGGAGTCATGGGTAACTAAGAGCCAGATGTGGATTATAACGTACAATTATTAACTCCCATATTAACCTGCAAGGACATTAACCCATTAAATCTGATCCCTTCTTTAATAAACAAGATGAATAATATTTTTTTTTGAATCCTTTCACACATTGATTCAATAGATTGAATCATGAAATTTATAATTTTTTAAATAAATTTGAATTTTGTTATATTGATTTATTTTAAAAATAAATTTAATGTCTTCAAACATTCCAAATATTTAAAGTTGAAAACACTGTTCTCTTAAATTTAAGAATTTCTTCAAATTTTTTTACAGATTTGATTGAAATCCAAATAGTGCCGAAAAATGCTATCGATAAAAGGCTAAATCGCGGAAGGTTTAGGCTACGCTTAAGGATAAACCATGTGGATGTTGTATCTTCTCTTGAAAATAATACAACGGTTAATTTGTTATACATGGCATCATATTGCAATAAGACCATTTGGAGATTGTTAGATTTTAGGTGCCTGGATTGAATTTATGCTCATCGCACCGAAGGAGGTAATGACGGGACCATATAGAGTTTTGTGAACATCAGATCTAGCAATGGAACGACTCTCTATGCTAGATTTTCCATTGGAACAGTACCTACTGGCCGTCCAAGCAGGAGTTGTATAAGGCCCAACTAAAACGTCCTTACTGGCAGAACAATTTTTGCCAAAATTGCAATTTGGAGTGATCAGATTTTAATTTCAACTATTTGGATAGTTTTAAAATTGGGTTTTTAATCTGAAACTGACAATCCTAATTACTGAAATTACAAAAATACAAAAGTAACAATTTTCAGCAAAAATTTTAACCGATCTTTATTCCAAAATCATCCAAAAAGCAGGGCATTTTGGTGGTCTTTCATCCTACGCGGTCCAAGCATAGATAATTTTGCCAATATTGCCGTAAATCCAACCAACCCACATCAGCTTAGACCCTTTGCCAAAAAACATTTGTTCTTGAATTTGTTGCACACAAAACAATCAATCATTTAATTCTTTTGCAAGCTGTATAAAAATACTTATACAACCAAATCGAATTCTGAGTTTCCAAAACAATTCTTGGCCGTAGGTTTTCCAACAATGTAGTTGTGTGGATGGATAGAGAAGAGGTAGTTATGCCTTAGAAATATTTTTTAAACGCAACAATACTTTGGGAAAGTAAAATAAATATTTATATCTTAGAAAAAATATTGTGATGGATAGAGAAGAGGTAGTTATGCCTTAGAAATATTTTTTAAACGCAACAATACTTTGGGAAAGTAAAATAAATATTTATATCTTAGAAACAATATTGTGATTTTCAAAAACTAAATATTGAACTGAGTAAGAGGATGTGAATCCAAAGAAACAAGTTGTCAAGTCGTCATAGATCATGTTAAAAACCTTGGTGTTAATGAATTTGATTCAAACGAAACATTCTTTTATTCCATTGCACATTGTGTAAAAATACCTAATCCGGATTGAACGGTCAAATCCACATACCACCCATCTGTGAATCCACCTCAATAAGTAGATATGATTTACTGGTAGCAAAGATTCTCTAGCAGGAGAGTCCATGACAAAGAATAGCATAACTCGGCCAAAGAGCCAGAACAGAAAGAAGACAACTCGGCCAAAAAGCCAGAACAGAAAGAAGCCATGAATAACCTGGAAACAGACAAATGCATAGAGGGAACATAAAACCCTAGTCAGAATATAGATTATACTCTGCCATCACAACGTGACAAGCAGGGTGGGTTTTGGTAGATCTGAAGGCAAAAGGCCCAGTCATTCTTTCATCGGAATCAATACCGTTGTTGTGGGTTAAGTAGACTGGAGCGCGGTTGAGGTCGGTTTGAATGTTGCATGATGTGGGATTGCTCACTGTATATGCCTCACAGGCCTCGTGCTCGTGCTCACCCTTTACAGCGATACTAAAAAGCCCATTGTTGTCGGTGAGTTCTTCATTGTAGAATAACCTTTTACCAGCATTATCCTTGCACTCAACAGCTACAGTAGCACCTGCAAAGCACTCATAATTTAAATATCAGAGCCAGATATTGGGCTCCATGTGCATTCTATACTTCACACACAAACCCATTTATGAGTGCAGCATTCCTATGAAGAAAACAACATTGTAGAAAATGAAACGACTAGTAGCAGTAGATCGATTCAGGAAAAACACAAAGAGCGCTCTACATAGAGAAATCTCAATAACAGATCTATTCTTCAGCACCAGATCTATTCTTTCATATCTTAAAATCAAAAGCAAGAAAATGTAGAGACCCAAATCAAAACAACCTACAAAAACTGCAAAAGATTTGGAAATGTATGGAAGATTATGTTTGCTTACCAGTGATAGGAGGAGAAATCCTGGTGGGAAAGCCAGCAGCACAGTTATCACAGTAAAGCTTGCCCGTAACATAAAAGTTATGGCCAGCATGAGAATTGGCAACACCCAACAAGGCGAGAAGGGCGATCAAACCACAGAATGCTGGGAGCTTGGCCATTGTTCGGATACCCCACGCCGAAGGAACAATATCAAAAAACTGATTTGCGAGTGGAAGAAGAAGCAGGAAAAACACACGCAATATGTACGATTGATTCGTCGTTTGTTTGGAGAGAGCAAACACAATGGGGTATTATATGTTTTTAGGCCAAAATAAATAAATACAGTGTATTCCCAAAAAATTCCACAGTGTATTCCCAATAAAAATACACATAGCTGTAAAACTGTCCATCTGACCGTGACCTTGGCTGTAAACCACATGACTTATTAAATGCCAGTTGGCGCTGACGGGGCAAAACGACTTTTTAAGTTTCGAACAAAGGCGGTCATGATTCCAGATTTTTGATGCCGTGAGAGGGACACCGCTACAGGTCGATCTGATTCGATCAACCCATTTTCAACGGAAGCTTTTGACATCATTTTTTTACTTATTGTTGGAAAAGAAAAATAAAAAATGCATGCATATGTGATGGTTTGGTTTTTTTTTTTCCGAAAAGGACTATACATTTTATAATTTTAAAAATATTTTTAGATATTGAATAATTTTTTTGGTTGTTCATATTTTAATTTAATTAATGTTTTGAAAATTTTTAATATAAAAATATCAAATATTTTTATTAAATAAATTATATAAAATTAATATTTATTATATGTTATTTCTAGTATTTTTTAAGGATTTTAATATTATATTTAAGTATAGTATTATAGGTTATTATTTTGGATTGAAAAAAACATGTATATAGATAGGTAGGGGAATATTAAATATGAAACATGCAATTTACTACCTAAATTTGTAAATTTTAGCGAATATTACCATGAAAAAGTTATTTGTTACTTGTTCGTCATACTTACTTGTCATGACCTCTTGTATATGACTTGTACATGCCTCAACTACTTGTTATCTTCTTTAGTTAAATGTGTTATATGTTACTATCTCTTATCCATGCATGAGCTATGAGTTATCGTGGCATCAACTACTAGTTATTTTTTATATTTTTTATTTTTTTATAATTGTTTATTTTGAATTTTTAACCACACCCATAAATCAATCTAGAGATTACACTTGTCACATCCTCCTTCAATCTAGGAAAATCATAAATGATAGTCAACCCCATATTTTAAGATATAAACACTTATCGTGTAATTAAATATTTTTTTATCATTTTATTAAAATATAACAAATTCATAAAATATTTAAACTATGCATTATTCATTTTCATTTATAAACATAACAACTTTTGTTACCCTAAGACAACTTTGTTACCATAAACATTAAAATGACAAACTTAATAAGGTCTCCATTGTCAATGAATGAATGCGATATTAGAATAACTATACGTTCTTACAACTAAATCACTAATTGGATGGATAGGTATCCATCCTTCTCAGCTCGCACGACTTCCTCTTTCTGGAATGGTTTTGCTAAGACCTTTCCTTGGATTAGCAGTAAACTTGCTTGCCATATTTGTGATGAAAATAATGTTCTCCTAGATGTGGATCCATACATTGATGGTGTGAATTCTTATATTTTGTCACCATATATCATTGATTATTTAGCTAAATTTGGTTTTCACACCATCGCTCAAGTTAAGAAACTTGAATGGTTGAGGAAAAATTACTCATATTGGCTACAAGCAATTGATTTTGGGCTTGTTGGTCATTGGGCTAATGAATGGGATTATTTTGTTTCGAACCTAAATAGAGATGGCATTAGACTTTCACAAGATGATGATAAACGCCTTTGGATAGGGAAAGATTGCAATGGTATGGCCACTGCCCGTACTGCTTATGAAGCCATCATTCATGATAATCACTCATTGCACGTAAGTGGTGGACTTCTAAGATATGGAAGTCGAATATGCCTTATAAAATTAAATGATTCTTCTGGCTTGTTTTGGAGAACAATATATTAACTTGGGATAATCTTTGTTGAAGAGGTTGGATGGGTCCAAATAGATGCTTGTTGTGTTTATCTGTAGGTGAGTTTGTTCAGATATTTTTACAAACTATCCTTTTGGTATTATAATTTGGAAGGAAATTTGATTGGACCTACAAAAACATGTAGATTGGGGTACTCCATCTATGGATGAAAACCTTGTAGCAAGGGTAGTTAAACAAAAAGTTCACAGAAATCGATCAGCATTTGTATGTTGGGGATTTGGCTTCCCAGAAATGCAAGAATCTTCGAAGATAAAGCCCATAATTCTTCTGTTATTTCCAATAGAATCTTGGGTCTGTATATGGAATATCGGAAGAAAGCTATGTCATGCAAGAAGAGAGTAATCTTGGAGCATCCCGTTCCCATGTTGAATGTGGTTGGGTATTTTTATGGAGCTTTGAGATGTGGTGAAAGTGGTGGGAGAATGTTCCTTTGGAAGAGCCCTAAACAATTCTTTAAGTTATGGATTGGTTGTGGATCTGGCTCAAATACCCATGCATAACTCATGGTGTCATGGGCCTTGCTATTTTTGTCTTTATACAGTGGTATTGATGATTTATATGTATATGGAGATTCCTCCGTCATCATAAATTGGGAAAAGGTAATTGCATTATTCAGGTTCTTTTATTGGATCAATGGTTCCAAAGGACTGTTTCTCTTATCTCAAAGTTCAATTCTGTGTGCTTCAGTCACATTTTCTAGAGAACATACTCATACTATTGATGAGCTGTCAAAGAGAGCTTTCGACAATCTTGAAGGTATTCTGTTTGTGGAGGAATACAGGGGAGGCACTCTAGTATCTAATTCTACTCTTCACATACTTCAATAGGTGATTGCTTGTTGATACTTTTATTGGAAGTAATGTTTCTTAGTCAATTTTTTTGGTACCTTTATTTGTAGACCTTCATATATATTTTGGGAGTTTTTTGCTATCATGTTGTTGAAGAGTGATTTGTAAGCAGTAGCTTGTTATACTTTTTTTCTTGGATGTTGTCTCAAGAATGCTTGCTGGCCAGCCGTATATATTTAGTCAGATGTATTATTCAATGTTCTTGTTTTTTGGCTATTGGCGCAAATATGCCAAGATGTATAAGTGATAAGATTTCTTTGATACTATGAATAACAAGAAGCTGACTTTTTCCATGTTAAAAAGGAATAACTATACATTAAATTCATTTTAATTTATATACATAATCATAAGACAACTTTTCTTATCATAATACAACTTTGTTATGTAGTGGTAAACTTAATACTGTCTCCATTTTCTATGAATGAATGTCATATTAGAGTAGTGGCACTAGGGTTCTTTGAACTATATGTTAGTATATCAAATTATTATCAAAGTAAGGAAATATGAGGTGGATTATGTGCACTATTACATTGTTTTTCACACCATTAGCTAGTCTTGGGTATTCCATTGGAATACATTTTTTTGGTATCAAAGCAATATTTTACCAACGTAGATTCATCTTAACCAAAAATCTATCAAGCATCGAGAGGGATCAATTCCATTAAGGTGCAAACCCATTTTACTTGAGGAAACGTTTGCACCTCAATGGATTTGATCCCTCTTGGTGCTTGATAAAGATAGGGCTAAGATGGATTTATCATAGTTCCAATCGCAATGGCCACATCAAAACAATCTTGCTCAAAAACCAAATTACCTCATTGAAATCATCTCATCCAAAATTTTAAAATATATATATTTACATGATCAAATGCTTAATTGTAATAAAGTAATAATCATGTTGAGCGATAAAAAATGTGACAAAGTACCCTAAGGGTGTAGACAAAGTGATTATAAAGTATATTTTTAAGGAACTCCTTGTGATGTCACTGGTTCAAACCTCGGCTAGCCCGTGCTCCATGTTGGGGGGTTGTGTGGGTGCACCTAGGGGTATAGTGGTAGCAGATGTGTCATAACCCCAGATACCCGAGTTAGTAATTTAGCAAATTTTCAAAATTTTCTTCACATTAAAGATCCCCACAAATTAAATTCATTTGTGTTAAAAACCAAAAGTCCACCATCCTTCCATCAATAAAATGACGATTAGATAGAAGGAAATATTCATCATGCATAATCGTTTGCTATCACCTTTCCTATAATCACTACTCTTATAAACCTTGCTTACTTATGCAAAGGTCTTAATCAATATTTCCAACACTTATAAAACGTTAATTTACCTATCAATTTAAGTAGTATCTAAACAAATTCTTTGATCTCACTTGGGACAATTATGTGTAGGGGAAATCATGACAACTGTATACTATCACTAGTACAAAATGAGGAATTAATGACTAAAATTCGACTATAAATGACTATTTTTGAGTCGGTGACTAATAGTAGCCGATTTCCACTATCTTATAGCTAGTCGTATTTCACTAGTCATTAATTGGTTGACTTATTAGTCATTGATTTAGTCATCGATAGTCACTGATTTAGTCATTGATTTCCACAATTAATGACCAAATATACAACTAAATAAGCTACTAGACGATAACATATTAATGACTAAGCTAAATACAACTAAACGTTAGTCGCACTATAAGATACTGGAAATTAGCTACTAATAGTCGTATATATGCTAATTTAGTCGTTTCCTCAGTCATTAATTTATGATAGGGTACAGAGGAATCGAACCACCAATCTCTTGCCTATAATTAGGCACGTGCTCTACCATTGAGCTAGCACCCTTTAAGAAGTTGTTATTGCTTGACAATGATGATATTCAAACAAATTTTGCATCATTCAAGCATACAAAATAATGATTACCAAGTTACTATAGATCCATAATGGCTTGTCAAAGTTGCAGATGGAATGTAGATATTATCGCGGTGCCCAAAATAATCTGACAAAGCTTGGACAAATAAATCTATGAAATAACTTCCCTTGAAATTTTTTCACATGATGTAAATTCCATTGAATTTTTTTAATTGAAGCAATAGAAAGCGTGGCATTGATATAAAACAGAAGAAAAGGGACATTTAAAGTGTAAATATCAATAATAACCAATCCCCATTCATCAACAGTAATGGTCAAATTACAACTAGATAGACAGTATTACAAGCACAAATGGATAAATATTTCCTTGGAAACAAAAATAGACAAGTAGAATTAGCTACTGGATTAACCCTACAAAATCACACGCAGGGACTGCCATGCACATGTTAAGATTTAATATGCTAAGACAGAAAATATCAGCATTGCATTTGATTTCACAATAATAGTATATACAGGATCATTGAAAGAACAACAAGCATAGCATAAACACAAGAGACACATATTTATCCTGGGAAACCCTCCTGGGGTAGAAAACCCAGCAAAGCTTCCTTAATATAGATGACCAGCAAATACAAAGATGCAAACCATAGACATGAGCTCCTTCTCCTCCATAGCAGACCTCTCCCTCATCTATGCGCTATTCACAAGTGAGTGTAGTGTGTGTTAAATGAGGAACACACCTCCTCTATTTATACACAACTCTGACTTGACTTTACACTTACTAGGTCGGCCCCAACTTTAACCACTAGGTTAAACACCCCATTACAACTGACTGGGACAACCCCTTTGGGGTGGTCTAATAAACCTTTGACCCACATAACACATACAGGGCTGACCCCCACTAGGGAAGTCTAATAACCCAAGTTACCACATTCCGACGGAGGAATAAGCCTCTCTGGATATACATTAAGGTC